>OZ018389.1:56205966-56805966 GCA_963969525.1 Ontholestes murinus | reverse complement strand
AGCCACTGTATTGCGAAACATATGTCGACATTAAATTAGTGTAATTACAAACCTAGTGTTTCATTTATTATTTACATCTAATTATGTATTTATCATGTTATTGTTTTATAACAAATGCATTATTTATACTTTAATTGTTATTTAAGGTACAAGTGTAAAAAGTGATGCTTTATTGCACGAACTGAGGAACGAGCGAGTTTCTTTAAAGCCAGGAGTGCAATAAAGAAACTTTTTACACGTGTGCCTTACAAAATGTTATCTTTGATCGTAAAGGATTTCAAAGAATATATTCATATGAGTAATATTTTAATGTCATTTCAATAATTCAATTAATGAAAACATATTTTACCCGCAGTAAACAAGTTGCACAAATGTCGGCAGCCATTATTATTTATGGAAAAAATGTTCACTTTATTGTAATCGCTTCGACTTGAATTAAATGAAGTCTTCAGAGTTCTTAAATCTGCCATTTTTTTTGTTTTTTATGTTTGTATTATATATTTTATTTATAGTTTATTAGTTATTTGTATCAATCAATAAAAAATTAAGTTTTTCGTCGAAAATTTTTGCTATAATTTATTCATCTGTCAAATTTGACATTTCAGTGCAATAAAAACAGTTTGACATTACCGTGCAATAAAAACGTAAAAATGCACTAGTGCTTTAAAAAGCCACTTTTACAATGAAAACTGATGCAAAAAGCGTCTACTTTCTGTACGATCGTAGATAATAGTTATTTAAGGTACAAATGTAAAAAGTGATACTTTATTGCACGAACTGGCGTTTAAAAACACGAGCGAGGAACGAGCGAGTTTTTTAAAGCCAGGAGTGCAATTAAGAAACTTTTTACACGTGTGCCTTACAAAATTTTATCTTCGATCGTAAAGGATTTCAAAGAAAATATTCTTATGAGTAATATTTTAATGTCAATTCAATAATTCAATTAATGAAAACATATTTTACCCGCAGTGCACTAATGAAAGCGTTACTTAGCAACCAGTAAACAAGTTGCACAAATGTCGCCGCCATTATTATTTATGGACAAAATATTCGCTTGATTGTAATCGCTTCGACTTGCATTAAATGAAATCTTCAGAGTTCTTAAATCTGCCATTTCGTTTGTATTATATATTTTATTTATAGTTTATTAGTTATTTGTATCAATTAATAAAAAATTAAGATTTTCGTTGAAAATTTGTGCTATAGTATATTCATCTGTCAAATTTGACATTTCTGTGCAATAAAAACAGTTTGACATTACCGTGCAATAAAAGCGTAAAAAAGCACTAGTGCTTTAAGAAGCCACTTTTACAATGAAAAATGATGCAACAAGCGTCTACTTTCTGTACGATTGTAGATAATAGTATATTGTATAATGAGCATACAATGATACCCATTGCCCACGAGTATGAAATTTGCTGCATGAGCCGAAGGCGAGTGCAGCAATTCATACGAGTGGGCAATGGTCATTGTATGCGAATTGTACACTATACTTTTTCTACGATTATACATATGAATTAAAAAATTCAAATATAGATTTCTACTAATTGACATTGAACAAATTTGTATTTATTAAAAATATACGTGATATTGATATAGTTATTAAACGTTCTTGGAGATCATGTATATGATGGAACATTTACCGTAGGGTTTAATTTTGTAACAAAACTACTCTTACTATTATTACTTACCATTATTTTGCGTAAATTTCAACTTACTCGCAATTTTATTTTGACGTTTAATTTCACGTCAGAAAAGTCAACTCAAAAATCAAATTTTATAATGTTCGTATAATATTTGCGTGAATTTGAAAATGTTATCTTTTTAATTTAAGGAAATAATAATAATAATAATCTTTATTCCGTAGACCATATAGTGTACACAATATACATTTATAGTATTGGAAGCGTCAATATATAAACTTAAAGTATTATTTCTTACATAATATCATCACATAAATTATAAAACAATTTTTCACATGTATTAATTACAAAAAACGTTTAGTCTGATTCAATATTAATATTATTAATACTATGTTATTGTAATATCCCTCTCCTGTTTAACTATTGTAGCACTAGTGCTACAATGGTTGCTATGACAATGAATATATAATATATACATAACATACAATGTACTACTTTGTATAATCAAAAAGTAACCTACAATTATGTTATTTCATTATAGGAGTAGAAAATAGTATATTGTATAATGAGCATACAATGATACCCATTGCCCACGAGTATGAAATTTGCTGCATGAGCCGAAGGCGAGTGCAGCAATTCATACGAGTGGGCAATGGTCATTGTATGCGAATTGTACACTATACTTTTTCTACGATTATACATATGAATTAAAAAATTCAAATATAGATTTCTACTAATTGACATTGAACAAATTTTTATTTATTAAAAATATACGTGATATTGATACAGTTATGAAACATTCTTGGAGATCATGTATATGATGGAAAATTTACCGTAGGGTTTAATTTTGTAACAAAACTACTCTTACTATTATTACTTACCATTATTTTGCGTAAATTTCAACTCACTCGCAATTTTATTTTGACGTTTAATTTCACGTCAGAAACGTCAACTCAAAAATCAAATTTTATAATGTTCGTATAATATTTGCGTGTAATTGATAAACGTTATTTTTTGTATTTAAGGAAATAATAATAATAATAATCTTTATTCCGTAGACCATATAGTGTACACAATATACATTTATAGTATTGGAAGCGTCAAAATAAAACTTAAAGTACTATTTCTTACATAATATCATCACATAAATTATAAAACAATTTTTCACCTGTATTAATTATAAAAAACGTTTAGTCTGATTCAATATTAATATTATTAATACTATGTTATTATAATATCCCTCTCCTGTTTAACTATTGTAGCACTAGTGCTCCAATGGAAATATTGTAACACTAGTGCTACAATATACATATTGTAGCACTAGTGCTACAATGGTTGCTATGACAATGAATATATAATATATACATAACATACAATGTACTACTTTGTATTATCAAAAATTAACCTACAATTATGTTATTTCATTATAGGAGTAGAAAAAAGCATTTTTTAACTATTAATGATTTATTGTTTTAACTATTCAGTTATTAATGTGTTTATTTTATTATTTTTATGTTTATTCCTTGCTGTCAATGAATAATACAAACAAAACAATTATTAAAATAATCTCAATGTCAATACCATAATTTAACAACGAACAAAAAACTAGAGAAATTATTGATTGCATACTTATATTTACTTTTATATTTCGGTAATGACACGTGCTGCAATTTTTCAGTAGAATTCGTCATAATGTTTTGACGTCCATGCGCCATTTGTGTTGTTTACAGTGAAATTGGCATACAAATACTTCTTTTTATTTCCGCAAATCAAGAATAAATTAAATGGTTAAAGTTTTTTAATACTTAAAGAATATGCATATTTTGTTAAATAATACTTCGATATTCATATTTTGAAAGAGAATAAACCCCCGATTGTTTTCTTTCTCTTCCCTAAAATATAAAAGACAGTCTCGTATAAGTATTTAGCTTGAAACATCTTGGAGAACGATCTAGAATTATTTAACAAAATTGATGAAGGAGTAGGAACCAAGTTTTTCAAATTGCACTCATTTTGCTTTATATAAAAACAAAGTAAGATTAGATTAGATAAATTTTTAAAAAGAATCCAACATTTAGAAGATGTACAAATTAGACGTTAATCAGTGAAAAAATTCTTGAAGAAAATTAATTTCAAAAAAGTATTAATATTTTATCACTTATACAGGGTGACTGACGAAAAACCTTTGGTGCTGTATCTCTCTTATTTTTGATCCGATTTGAATAAATAAAACATCAAATTAAATGATTTTAAAAGACTTTAATATGAACTGAACTGATATTTTTTCTTGCATCTAGTTTTTGACAAAAGACGATCAACTTTTTTTTTCAAATTTCACTGTATATATATTTTTATTAATTCGCAAGGAGATTTTTTTTTCTTTTGTCAAAAACTGCGCGCAAGAAAAAATAACAGTTCAGTTTCTATTAAAGTCTTTTAAAAATGGTTTAATTTGATGTTTTATTTATTAAAATCGGATAAAAAATAAGTGAGATACAGGACCAAAGGTGTTTCGTCAGCCACCCTGTATAACCAAAACTCAAGTGCTTGATAATAATGCTGGGTGTGTGAAACTTGTTGTTAACTTCTATAAAAATTACAACTAGAATTTGTTGAACGATTTTATTTAAATTTTCATAAAAAGTATATCTTCATGAAATAAGTCAGTTCGTAATTAACTGTCAATATTGCAAATTGTTTGTTAAAGATTTCCTTCTGAACTTGATAAAAATGTCAGGAGTACGTCAATATCAAAAAAACCTAAATGTTCAACAGCATTGCTCTGGATCTGAACATCTCTGGAGAATTACAGGTCACGAAGATCACCGCTTAAGACTTTTGGGCATAACAGACAGATTTAGAACAACTCGATCAATTGCAAATGATCGGATGAGAGGTGTACGAATGCAGTCTTATGGGCTCTGCGTTTATATTGTACATTTTTATGACTTCCTCTTACACCACTTCACCGTCTACGTAGGCTAGAATCGAGCAAGTACTGATATTCCTTGTGGGTCCAAGATGGCCGCAGGATAGTTAGACGGACGCACAAGGAGTTGTGATATGGGGGGCAATATTTTAAGGTAACAGATCAACCTAAATTCAGCTAGTTACATTGCCTATGTACTAGAATTCATTACGCTTCCATATCTTCAGGAGCTTGAAAATCCTATTTTCCAACAAAATAATGCACTCCTTCATGCGACAACACGTAAAAACGTGTTGTTGCTCTTATCCAAAAATGGAGGAAGCTAACATTACTGCCCTCCCATGGCCTGATTTGTCCCCCATTAAACATGCATGGGATGCGATCAGTAGGCGACTGGGTAATTTACCACAACCTTCAGATTACTTACACGATCCTCAGCTACGGATTCAAGAAGCTTGATACGATATACCACAGTCAACTATAGATCACTTGATTGGTAGCGTGCCACGCCATCTAAATGAGTGTATTACAAATCGTGGCGGAACAACTCATTATTGACAAAACTTTTGACATTTTGTTCTTTGGCTTTGAAATTTTATTCATCACATACATTTTCATGAAAATATACGTTTTATGAAAATTTCAATAAAACCGTCCAACAAATTTTTAGTGTTACTATTTTTATGGAGGTCTGGAAGCTTCAGTGGTGATTGTAGAAAGGAGATTATTATTCAAAAGTATACAAGAAAATGTCAGTGATAGCGATATTTGGCAAAACAAATAAATTATTTAAACACAAAATATAAGTAAAATGTAAAAATCAACAAAGTGCGTTTATTCGTAGACAATTTGCGTTTCTCAATAATAATTTACGAAATGACAGACTTTATTGATGAATTATTGTTAAACTTTAATTGCATATTGTTGCTTTTAGGCAACATACTACCTAACATACCATTCAAACTCAATCTGTAGTAAATATCGATTTGTGTTATAAAGTGGTTCGGCTACGTACTGCTTTATAATAGGTTCAATCATTTTTTTCTAGACTACAGATAACCGGCGAGCAACGTCATTATATTATCTTCACTATTGAATATAATTTATTATTAGAAATAAATATTTTTACAATTTTGTGTGAAGTAAAGTGTACAGACTTGATATTTCTTCTGGATTTAACTATCCGAAACGTCATGATAACTAATGTGTTACGAAATTAACTGTCTTCTGACATTCAAAGGTTATGATCGTTAATGTCATTATAAACTGATGAGATGAATTGATGAATGGTGATTTGTGGGTGTTTTAGCTTTGGGTTGATTAAAGGTTTACGAGGATTAAACAACTGATTAAGGATGTCGAGGTTATGGGGATTTGTGGCAAATTTTTGGGATAGGTGTTTCAGACGCTCTTCAATAGGGATTACTTGGGTTAATTCATATAGGAGGGTATTAGATGGGTTATAAATGGGATTAAGAGGGTGTCTGATTTTAGTAAGGATGCGAAGGGCTGATCGTTCTGCTACCTAAAGGTTTTTTAAGACGGAGGGACGGGGATTATGGAATATGATAGTGGAGTACTCAATGTGGACGGCTGTGTGTGTGTAGATATGCCTTGATTTTGGTACGTTAAAAGTCTAAAATGGCGTGCTCTCTTCTTGATACTCCTAAGTATTTACAGGATTGAGACGGTGTTATTGTGTGATTATTTATTGTTATTGTATATTGAGAATTGTAAGGTCGATAAAAGGGAATGAGGAGTTGGGAGTTATTTGGATTTATCGATATTCTCCATTTTGCGAACCATAAATGTATGGTATCAATCAGCCCTTGCAATGTGGAAAGGGCTTTGTTTAGGGTGGGTGCGTGTGATATGAGCGCTGTATCTTCTGCGTAAAGCAGTGGATATAAATATTATAGAGGAGTGGGGATAAGGAAGAAACTTGGGGCACATCTTGTTGGGGAACAAAAGAATTGGATAAGGTATTTTTGACTTTTACCTGAAGGAGTCTAAACAAGAGGAAGTTGTCAATTAAATTAAGGCGATAGGGTGGAGTTTTTAGGGAGTGGCATTTAAACCGCAAACCTCGATGCCAAACAGAGACAAACGCCTTGCGAATGTCTAGAAAGACTATGGCGGACTTTTCTTTTTTGAGGTGTGCTTTTTAACAGTTTGATTGTTTTAGTGTTTTTGCCTCTGAAAGGTACATATTTTTGGACCAATATACATCTTTTATATTGGTATATACAATTGAAATAATATAATATTCATTATTCATCTGCCTGATGAAGCCACTGTGTAGTGAAACAATTGTAGCAGTATTTACAAAACAAAGCTAAACTCAAAATGATCGTGTTTTTTCAATATGAGTTGTTCATAATGGAGTTTCGCCAAGAACAGCCTTATCAATCAAATATTTAATATAATATTGTTTTGTTGCATACCATACATCATTCCTTTTTTTGACTCACTACCTTATCAACAACACTATGCAGTTGGATTTATTGTTTTTAATTATTCTTACAGTATGGACATGAATAATATTTTTTTAAAAAATAACACTAGTAAATCGTATTATCTAAATAGTAACAAGATTGGTTTTAGCAATGCAAATAGCGACGAAGACCGCATTTAGCTAGAATTTAATGATCAAGTAGAAGTAGAAGACGTTACAAATGTGAGACTTGTAGTCGTGTTCAAGAAGAAGAAGAAGATAACTTGCCTTCTTCTTATTACTTTCCATTAGACCGAAGTAAGGCCTCTGTAAAAAAATATCTATTGAAAATCTAAGCCATTGATCTTGACTGATAATCAGCTACGTTTTCACGAAGACATAGAAATTTTAGCTTTGAAACGGCAATTGAAATTCTTCATCTACTTTTTCTTAAGTGAATTGGTCAAAATTGTAGAACAATCGACTTATATGCTGTTCAAACCAAAACTAAGAGAGAAAATAGCAAGCAGGTTTTTGGCGTGCATATAAATGTGTTTATGTCCGAGAAGATAAGATAAGAGGTCCACTAACACCATCGTACAAGGACCCCTTCAGAGTAATCGAGCGGTATCCTAAGTTTTTCAAAATAAAACCATTGTGATGATTTCATTGCGATAAATAGGATGAAACCTGCGTATATTTTTCCAGAGTCTGCTTCTGCTCCTGTGCGATATGTGCCTTTATTACTTAAACACTGGGGGAAACAAGTCCCGTAGAACGAATTTACAGAAAGTATAACCGATTAAAATAAGTGTAATAAAAAGCAGTGGCTTGGACCTTTTTAGTAGTAAATAAAAAATAATATGAAGGTTTATACACTTCGTTTATACACGACTTCCTTTAACTCCGTGTTCAAACAAGACACAATAGATTACTCTGCCATGGTTGGCAGTATATGAATTAATATATGCTATTGAAGGCTTAAAAAAGGGTATTCAAAGATTGGGCGGTGTCTTCAGTCATTTCAGTGTTTTACTATAATAATCAGAGGCGATTTGTTATAAAAAGAAATAATTTAATTCAGTTGTGTATTAATAGTTATTTAAGGTACAAGTGTAAAAAGTGATGCTTTATTTCTTAATAAAGAAACTTTTTACACGTGTGCCTTACAAAATTTTATCGTCGATCTTAAAGGATTTCAAAGAATATATTATTATGAGTAATATTTTAATGTCATTTCAATAATTCAATTAATGAAAACATATTTTACCCGCAGTGCACTAATGAAAGCGTTACTTAGCAACCAATAAACAAGTTGCACAAATGTCGGCCGCCATTATTATTTATGGAAAAATGTTCGCTTTATTGTAATCGCTTCGACTTACATTAAATGAAATCTTCAGAGTTCTTAAATCTGCCATTTGGTTTGTATTATATACTTTATTTATAGTTTATTAGTTATTTGTATCAATTAATAAAAAAAATAAGTTTTTCGTCGAAAATTTGTGCTAATATATATTCATCTGTCAAATTTGACATTTCTGTGCAATAAAAACAGTTTGACATTACCGTGCAATAAAAACGTAAAAAAGCACTAGTGCTTTAAAAAGCCACTTTTACAATGAAAAATGATGCAAAAAGCGTCTACTTTCTGTACGATCGTAGATAAACACTTTTTTATTTTTCATCCTCAAATAACTTCTAGCATTTCTCAGCAAAAAAATTTAAGCAAGTGCTGCTTGGCATCATTGTCTGAATTTAATTGTTTGCCATTCAAAGAGTTTTGAAAATATTGAAATAAATAGTAATCTAACTGCGAATGGTCTGGATGGAACACAACATCCTTACGGGGTGCCAATTCTAGCCGCTTTTCGCTGATAGCTTGATTAAATTTTGGTTTGAACAGCATATAAATTCGATTGATCGAACTGTCGACAGTACACAGCTGAATTGATGGTTTGGTGCTGAGGTATCAGCTCAAAATACTTAACGTCTTTGTAATCCCACCAAATTAAGAGCGTAACATTCTTTTGATGGATATTTGCTTTTGAAGTGGTTGTAACTTTTAATAAACTATCCAAACAATACGTTACAAAAGCTGCACACATATCAAGTGTGAGTGCAGAATTATGTCTTGACAAACATAATAACCAATTTCACTTATAATCTAATGCCATTCTATATAGCCAATGTACATTTGAAATATTGAGTTTACTAACACATCCCAGCTTGTAAAATGTTTTTCCACAGCCATTTGAGAAATGTTTAATATTTCTGCGACTTATCGATTCGTGTAACGGTGGTTTGCTTAGATTAATCCCTTTATTTTATCGTCTTCGACTTCAACCGGTCTTCCTGAACGTGGCGCCTTTTTGACATCGAAATTAACGGAAACGAATTTGGCAAACCAATTCTGTTACTGATGTTTATTTATTTATTTATTTATTTATTAACGGGTAATACCATTGTACAGTGTTTACATAAAGTAAAAATATAATAAAGATACATAAACAAATTAGAACTAAAAGTAAAGATATAAAATTAATTTAGGGACGACATAATACATGTTAAAAAAGGTTTACAAAAAAGTAAAGATATAATGAAAATGCACAAACAAATTAAAACTAGCAATAAAGATATAAAATAAATTAAGGACGACAATACAGGTTAAAAAAGTAAAATATCATAAATAATA
Source organism: Ontholestes murinus (assembly GCA_963969525.1). Lineage (NCBI taxonomy): Eukaryota > Metazoa > Arthropoda > Insecta > Coleoptera > Staphylinidae > Ontholestes > Ontholestes murinus. The sequence goes on along the minus strand of OZ018389.1, from coordinate 56,796,265 downwards.
AATATAATTCAAATAATTGAGCGCTTAAGATATCGGCGTAAATTAGGAAGCTCACCGCCGAAAAAATCGTAGTTGCAATTGTTAGCATTATGAGCTATTCTACATAAGCCAAAATTCCTAGCGTAGTCAGTCCGCATGAATGGGACGTGAAAGGTATGTTTTGTTCGAACGTCCCTGGGTGGTACATGCAGTCCAAATAATTGTACCAGTTCAGGAGAATTTATTAACCCATTTACCAGTTGATGGCAAAAGGTAATATCAGCACGTATTCTACGTTCCTTTAGAGAAGATAACCCAATATTACAGAGTGTGGCTTCATCAGTCGAAGTCAAATTGAATTTAAGGGAAACGTGGTAGATAAATTTCTTTTGCACGCGTTCGAGCACTGATATGTCCTTAGCTGTATAAGGAGACCATATTAGCCCACAGTATTCTAAGTGTTTTATATAGACATATTAAGGTATCTATGCCACTGAATTGATAGGAATGCCTCATGTAGGATTGAGGAAATTTTTATTTCGGGCCCCTCGTGAATATTCAGATGGGTATTGCTGTATAATAATTGTGGTGAGCTCGATGTAACTTTAGAATTAAAAACAGAACCAAAAAAGTTTGCAAATAAGTTGTCAGTGTTTTGACGATCACTAATAATAATGCCATTATCATTAAAGGACTCGGAGATAGTAGAACTATTAGATCTACTGGAATTTACGAATTTCCAAAATGTGCGTGTATCTGACTTTATGCGATTTTCAATAGATGAGACGTAATTCTGATAGCAAGAAAGACGATGACAAGGATTTACATTCAGCACGCACGCGCTTAAAGTTAATATAATCAGACTGTAGACCAGATTGCTTATATTTTGAGTGTAGACGCTTTTTAACATAATTTTTTTAATCAATTCAGTACTATACCATTTGGGAAAGCGATATTGATTTGCATGTTTAATAACAATTTTAGGCACGAACGCGTCAATGGCGGTATTAACAATTGAGTAAAATAAATTAACATTATGATTGACGTCATTATTAATAAAAACAGTGTCCCAAGAAAATGCTTGGCGGATGCAATTAAAATCTGCCTTACTAAAGTTATATTTAATGTCAGAATACCAGGAAGAATTAAGATTAGTTGTACAATCAGCAATAATACTTAAAACTAACGCTGGATGGTGTTTATCGCATGCGACAAGGGGCATTTCTGCCACACTCACTGAACATAATTCGAAAATAGTTGCGTGGACAAAAATTAAATCAAGCATTACCGAGTTGAAGTTTGTAACCTTATTAATTTGAAATGCGTTAATTAGTCCGAACGTATCAGCAATAATAGAAGCATTAGCACTGGGTGTGTTTGTAAAAACACCAAACTCACTGTTCTCCCAAGTAATATGCGGTAGATTATAGTCGCCAAGTAAACAAAGACGATGATGGGGGTGGACATCATGCAACTCTTCTATAGTTGAGCAGTGTTCTTCATAGACGGCGCCTGCAGAAGCTGGTGGAATATATACCGCTCCGAATAGAAATTTGGTGGACCCGTGAGTGACGGATACATATACTTCTTCGTAAAAAAAGGATGTGCATCTAACCATGTAGGACTTTAGGGTGCATGGTACAGCGATAAGGACTCCTCCTCCGCGTGATTTACCAGTTACAGCAGCGTTTCTGTCACAACGGTAAACATTAAAGCCTTCCAGCCCCAATTCACCATCAAAAATGTTATGGGTAAGCCATGTTTCGGTCAAAACTAGGATGCTAGACTCCTCCAAGAGGGCGGAAACACGAAAATCTGACAATTTTCTAAGCAGACCCCGTACGTTTTGATAAATTACACGCAGAGATGATCTATGTACATTAAGATTAGTAATATTACTACGATTGACATTATTATTGTTTACTGTGTCGTTGGTTCTAAAAAACCATCAGAGCTACTGGAGGATTCAGTTACGCGACTTTTTCTAGTACGTGAACGGTTGATAAATTCACGAACTGTTACGCTTTTCGGCCAATTAGATGGTTGTAAAAATTTATCAACATCTGGCTCAAGTATGCCTATTTTAAATGACGTATAAATATCATTTTTATTATTATTTTACCCCCTGGCTAACTTACAAAGGTATTAATACCAATGCTCTTTAATAGGGCGTCAATATCTTTGACGGTGGTATCGGCCGAACAATTATTAACATGATAAAACAAATGTTTATTAGCACTTTTAACTAACGTGCTGTCGGATATTCCACGTATAAATGTGCGCGTGTGCGAATTAATATTATTTTTATTGGATCTAACTACGGTTGGTGAATTATTTGATTTGCTGACCGTCGCAGGAGAATGTGGAATGTCTGTCGTTTGACTAGAATTATTATTCTGTATATTAGTAGCAACTGGAGTAGATATTGGTGGCTCATGTGATAGCAAACTTTTGTCGTATAGTAATTGAACGTTTGAATTTTTAACGGGTTTTAACGGAGCAATTCCAGGGGTACAAAACTGTACAGAATAATTCTTAATAGATTCGCTAATGTTCTGCTAAGCAATCTTTATAAAATACAGCTCATAACTTTTTCTGATGTAAAACAGAAAAACAATGCGATATTCCTCGGTTTGCTTTTTCATCTTTCGACCACTAGTATCATCTACCAAATGGTATTTATACTAGATGATTGGACTGAAAATAGTTGGTTAAACATGCAAGGGATGGCATCTATTGGTCGGAAATTTTGCTGGCTTAGAACAAAATTATGTTCGAGTTTATGAAGTTCATCTAATAAATATTTAGAAGTAAATAGTAGTATTTATACATAATAAAATCGAAAATACATATGTAAATTCTTACAAAAATTTTAATTGCACATGAAAAGGAGTTCATAATAAAATGTTCCTCCACTCTTGCCTGCTTCGATGCCAGTGCTGCCACGGAAGGTCTCTATGATGAAGGCTTTATCATTATCTTACCAAATTTGTCTTTCTTTCCTCTAAGAAGAGGACTTTAAATTAAAATTGTTTTGTCGTATTTGACAGTTTGGTTATACGTTTATCTAGACGTTATCATGATAAATTTTATACAGCATCACCTCTACTGATATTTGTGGTAAAGAAGGAAATTTATTCATTGGTTCTATGCAAAGAATTATTGTGTCTTATTATATTTGCCTACATAATCATTTTTGAAAGGATACTAAATAAAATATAATTTCGAAAGTCATAAGATATCAACAGAAAGAAAAGAATTATGTCTCAAGAAACATAAAAATCGCGTCAAACAATTTCACATGTTATAAGTAATATATATTCGATGCAAATTTGGCTACATATTTCAAAAAGTAGTTTAAGGTGATTCTTCTAACTGTATCAGTTTTTTCAAACCTTATTAATTTGTTTATTTTTTAACAAAAAATCGAGCGTTTAAGTGTTAAAATTTGAAAGTGATTATCGTGAAGAAATTCATTTAATGCTTGAAGCCATCACTTTGTGATACATCTTGAATCAGGAACTTTACATGAAAATACACTTCGTTGATATCACACACAGGTGTGTGATATCAACGACGACACCTGTGTGTGATATCAACGAAATTTATTTTCATTTAACGTTCCTCATGCTACTGTGTTTAAAAACAAGTTCACGAAATTTATAAATTACTCGCAAATTGTATGAATGTAATGAAGAACGAAACATTTTCTAGCCATGATTAAATATTTATAAATAAAATGTATTCTTGCCTTTTAATTTAAATTTTTTAATGATATATTAACCTACAAATTAAGTTAAGGTTATATTTATTAACAGTATTTGCTCGTGGTAATGGGCCATAAATAAACGTGCGCATCTTTTGTTACAATAAATCCACTTTATTACGTGCAATGGTAGAATTATGTAAATTGATTCACCGTTAGAATCATTGCTTCTGATAGGTATAAAAATCTGCAAGGAGAGTACAGTTATTTGAGCACAGGAGCACGAACAAAACAAAGAACGATAGCATCGCCTCTGGATGCAACTTGTTGCAACAATGAGCATACATTATTCTGGGTTAGTAATACATTTACAACTTCCTGTTACGATAGTTTGTGTATATATTTAATTTTTCCCGTTCATTGAATATTTGCGGATGCTTCGTTTAACACCTGCTGAAATATTTTTGACAAATTACTCTCTCTCTATTTCTGCATAATATAGCTGTAATCTGCAAGTGTATTGCTATTTCCTCTCAGAACTATCATTATTTGCAATATATCAAAAGTTAATTTTCATAACTATTAAAGATGATTTCTCATAATGTACAAAACGAAACAATCCAAATGAATGGATATATATATATATATATATATATATATATATATATATATATATATATATGTGTATGTATTATAAAGAAAGTGTTTTAAATACGCTCATCGCACGTGAAGAAATCCATTTCCTGTGATTACAAAATAGAAACTCTACCATTAGAGCAATTAACGGCAATTGTATTCCTGGCGGAATTAATTTTTCACACACAAACAAACACGGTTTCGCGGAAAGTAAAAGTGTAGACACAATATTCCTGCATATGAAATTCAGTTCCTTCCATAAGTGTAACTTTCTTTGCCTTTTAAAAATCGTTACTCAATCTATTGTTACACCACTGGAATTATTCATTGCGTAAGCAATTTAGTACGCATGCAAAAATCTAAACGTTTTTCTAGTTAACTTAAAGCGAATTAAATAAAACGTATGGAGAATATATCGTACTGGTCCAGTTCTCTATCGAATATGAAGCAATTTTAGCCGGAGGGGAATTCCCATAAGGATTGTAGTGGCGGCGTTCATAAATCAAACTTAAAATATTTAGGTTGTCCGTATCGTGAACTTGCGCAACGTTTCAGATTAATCGTGTTCACTATTCATGGGATTAAAATTGTGTAAGAGGTTTTCTTTATTATATGATAAGAAATAATATTACTCCGGAGGTTGTAAAGACCGACCTTGGTGATCTACCACGTTACAAACCCTATAATTAGGAATGAAATATATTAAGCAATACAATTCAACTAATTACATTCAATACGCCTAATTTTGTTGGTCGTGTACTTGTACAGTCATTTAATCGTGAAGGAAATTATAATATAAAGAAATAAAAAAAAATTTATAATAATTAGAGGAAATCAATTTTTTAGTAGAATAAATAAAAAATTGTGTTTTTTATTTCGAATTTGTATTATCGATAAATCTTGTAGAGAATAATAAGTAAGCAAATTAGTTAACATTGTAATATTTATTGTCGCTGTTGATAGTTCCCTTGATTTATCGGTGGTTATCCACTCAAACAGGGTTCTAGCGCAACGCTTAGATAATAGATGGCACTTTTATGGTATTATCTTGATTGAACATTTATTTAAAGTAATACAACCTTTAAAAGAATAAATAAATAAATTTAATTAAAATTGATATATTTTATTTAATAATTTCATATACTTTGCAAAGTTTAGACAATAGATGGTACCTTTATGGTAATATTTTAATATACTATTGTATATACTTGTTTATTATTTACATGCAATAATTTTAATAATTGCAAAACCGGATTAAATAATAAATATGAATAAAACCACTTTTAAGAGTTTTATAATATACTCAATGAGATTTGCCTTAATTAATCTTGGCTTTTATTTATTGGATATTACGTCTCTTATTGTGCCGACCATTACCTTCCCTCGAGCGTTTGCCTTTCTTTTGAATGTTCTTGATCTTGTATTATATTAGTAACCTGTGGCAGTCCCATTATTTCCTTTCATCATGCTCTCACTTCTCATAATTATGGTACTTGTCTTCGTTAATTATTACGGACATGCAAAAAAATCATTACAATTGCACTTTTTCAATTAACTTTTAATTACTGGCAATCATTTTCATTCGTTTATTTTAAAATTAAATGTTCCTATTTTATTTGGTACATAATTTCTTTATTATTGGTTTATTACGTATTCTCTATTTGGAAACAATAATATACCTTTATAGACGAGAGCTAGTAGTAGTACCCGTTTCCACCGTGCGGAGCGCTGGCGAATTGTGTAGCCGTTGGATGTATGCTAACATGTTTAATTATATTTTAGTTGTCTGTATGCAAAGTTACGTCTCACTGTTATTGCTTACCTCGCGATATTCACCGTCAATTAAAAGACGTGTATGGAGAAAATGTGATGTATCGTAGTTTTAAGAAGAGAGTACATCAACCACCCACCCTACAGTCCACGTTTAGCTCTTTTAGATTATAATCTGTTTACAAAACTCAAGGACTTATTGGCAAAAATAAGATAACCTATCTCAATATACTTAAAATTGCGAGGTAACTATGTATAGAAGTAGTTTAAAGTATGTCACAAGTAAGAATTTAATATATTTTATTTTGTTTATTTATAGTAGTTAATTTTTTTTTAAATTTTCTTTTTTATTTACAATACTATTAATGAAAATAAAACAAGTAAAGTAAGGAATAAACTGTAGTGTTATTTTCACTTTAAAAACACTTTGTTGTGAAGCTTTTAGAAATACATGACTTCAGAAATACTCTGTTATATGAATAACTGTAGCATTTGCATATGATATAAATACAGAATAATTGGTTATTTTTAATAACAGGATAAATATAATAGGCTCCAGTACAGCACCACATAAGTTGGTATCTATAGGCAAAGTGGCCTTGCAACAGGCACAAGGCTATACTCCAAAAACCATATAATTCCAATTATTATATAATTTTAGATAATTAGCCAATTCTAAAAATATTGCTACTGAAAGCACTGATAAATCTAAACTTCTATATAAAGCTGTTCTCTTTAGACATGATAAACATTCTTTATCTCTTTATCTGTGACACCCTATATCATTTTTGTTTGCAAATATATGAACAAATTGAGTACTCTTTCAAACATTGTAAAAAATTTCTCTCAAACCCTTCTGGACATGCTCTTAACAACCAGCATCAATAATCTCCACTTTTTACAAGCAAATTTGAAGAAAGCTCAGCTTTCTTAGGATATTATGTTTAATTCTCTTTGATTTCTTTACAATGTACACTTATGTCTTATCCTTATTATATGATAATTTACCGGTTACCGAAATTTGTTATTTAAGCAAATTACGTGTATCTGTTTTAGTTTTATGATTATCAATAATTTCCAATGATTATGGTTTCTACTACTCAGCAAAATATTACCACAATTTATTGTGTAATATTAATATAAACAAGTTTACACTACAGTGTAATATATTATATGTAATATATTACAAACAAAATTCCACGACTATAGTTTCGGCCTTTGCAGATTATTATCAAGTGTTATTTAAAATAATAGCATGACAATGTTATGTTATGTTGTTATATAATGAGTTCGGTAGGTCGTGTGACCTCTGAGCCTTCCGAAATTACCTCAAGAGTACTTTTCTAATTATCTCTGATCTACTCGAGTCCCTCAATGTCTACACTTTTTATATTGTCTATCGTAGATGTGATGTGATGTGTACCAATTCATCAGGCTTTAAAAAGCCGATGGCAGGTAGTTCCCTCTTTGAAGGGACATGGTAAAGCATTCACCCAGTAGTTGCTCTGCTGTTTCTTGTGCCACATTGCAGAATTTGCAGTTAAAATCTGTTGTCTGACCCATCTTAGTAAAGTGGTATTTCAAAAGGCAGTATCCGGTTAGCAGGTAGGTTAGGAGACGTCCTCCTCAGGTGAGGACTTTTGGCAATATTTTGTCATCCCTGGATTATCCCCTTAATGCGGACTTTAGTTGTTCCACTGTACGGTTCTGGTCCAACAAATGGAGTTTTGGAACCCTCTTTGGCGAGGCGGTAGGCGATTTCACTGCAGCTTGACCTGAAAGCCAGAGCAATTTTACTCTGTTATTCCTGGCCAACTACTTTAGGGATAGTTTGCACTCCCAGACAAATTTAGACTTGCATGTAGATAATTTTATTGCCTTTAATACAGCCTGAATGTCCGAGCATATGCAAATCCTCCTTTTATTGTAGCCCCTGTCTAAACATACGTGAGCGCATGTGTTCAAGGCCTCGATTTCTGCCTGAAATATCGATGGGAATCGGCCCAAAGCACAAATTTGCTTCAACCTCATAGCGGCCATGAATGGCCACAGTCGTAGTTAGTTAACATTTGGTCTTTGGGCATATATATCGCTGTTTCGTACACAGTGTTGAGGATTTTAAGGTGCCGGTTAAAGTGTCTATATTTTGGAGTATCTGTGTGGATTATTCTTAAAAGGCATCTAATGCAGCTTCCCTTTTCATGTGCAGGTGCAGGGGTGTGAAGTTTAATATGGCCTCCATTGACCCAGTAGGGCACGTGCTCATAGCCCCTGCAATACTCAGACATGCCTTCCGTTGAACCTTGCTGAGCTTTGTTTGAGTTGTGATCTCCGTTGTCTTTGTCCACCAGACCACGGAACCATAGGTGCTTTGGCGGTGGTGTTGTCTTCATGGGTTTTCCAGTTAAGCCTCTGATCAAAAGTGAGGCCGAGAAATTTATCTGTGTTGGAAAACCCAATGAGTGTCCCATTCATTGTTGGTGCCTAAAGGCTTAACTTTCTTCGCCTTGTAAATGGAACATTTAGAGTCTTGTTGGAGTTGATAGTGAGCCCATGTACTTATTTTTAGAAGGACATGATTTCTTCTTAATATGATGATGCCGTTAGCATAGTCTTGTGTATCAAAACCGTCATTTGATAACACTGACATTAGTTCATCGACAACTAGTGACCACAGCAAAGGCGAAAGGACCCCGCCTTGTAGGCACCCCTTTACTACGAACACAGTTGCCGACGACTCATCACCAATGTATAGTGTGATCCGCTGACCTTTGAGCATAGCTTCAATCCATGTGGATGTGGAGGTATCAATTCCACCTGTCCTAGTGCCCGTGCCTATGGGATCGTAGTTCTCGATTACATCTTATTCTTTGTAGTTTTTTATTTGGCTTTAAGGGCAGGGTGTCCTAAAATAAAGTTTATGTTTCTTTAGCTTCTTGCGAAAGGCAACAGAGGTATGTCAATCGGTAATCTGTTTTTTTTTTGAAATTAAGTCGCTATAGAGTGTTTTTCGGAAGCGGAACGCATGTTATGAGTGTGGGAGTTTTACAAAAAGATTCTGCGATATTCGAGGTTTTCTCCAATCAAATGAGTGGTATGCTCATCTATCGAAAATAGATGACTTAGAAAACACAAAAATGGGTCGAAAAGATCATCAAGAACAGCAGAAAACGCATATGGTGTTAGCCAGTCTATTCGTGAGGATCCTAATCTACAATTCGAACCGTAGAAGCGCTTAAATGTGCCAAGATCACACAATGTTTAAAGCTGTATCCCTAGAAAATTCAATTCGAACAAGAATTAAAGCCCCAGAATGCCGGTCAAAGTGAAATTTTCTCTGGCAAATTAATCTCTGAGAGTAGTGACAGCAGTCCTGATTTAACCCATTTTAGACTTTTACTTATGGGGTTATCTTTAATCTAAAGCTTACATCAATATACTAACTTCTTTGGAGCTTCAAAATAAAATATCCAACACAAAATGGCAGCGATCGCAGTGTCTACCTGCCGAGCCGTTGGAAGATATTTAAGTAATCCCAGAAATAAGTGCCGTGACCGAAAAGGTTTACGTTTGGATGGAAATATTTTTAAATGACAAATTCCCCAAATAGTTTAGTTTAATAAGTAATAAATAAAATACCCTGTACATTTTCAATTGTCTCATAAATTAAACAAGTGTATCTTTTGTTCCCTATAGTATATGTAGAACTATATCTTATTTCTTTATCAAATATACTACATTTATTTATATAAATTCACTTTTTTTCTGAAACATTCTTACATATTTATTTAATATGCGCCTTTTATTTACTCATTAGTGCCATTTAAATTCTTTCTGTTAATTACACCTGTACTTCTCCAAATATAAACAAGCGGAAGTCAGTGGAACTACACAATATTTTAATGCTTACCATGTAATAATTATGTGCTATATTATTATTTTTAGTAATAGGTAATTGATTAAAACACTTGGTTTGTTTCACTAAATTTTATATTCACTCGACTAGTTTAGACAAACCAAATGTTTTAATCAATTACCTATTATTCCACAATGTTTCACCACGAGGTAAATGAGAAAATCATTCATGAAATATTAATTTTAGTGCTTCTCCAAAAAAATAGAGAGAAAAAATACTGTACTATTGAAAACAAACTTTTTGCCATTGTATGGGCAGTTACAAAATTTAGACCTTATATTTATGGTAGAAAACTTGAAATATTTACTAATCATAGGCCTTTAGTTTATTCATCTACCATGGTTTATCCATCCAATAGGCCAACAAAATTCAGACTGTGACTAGAAGAGTATACTTTGTTGTGACGTACATTAATGATAATGTCATAGCAAATGCCTGATGTAGAATTAAAATAGACTCAGGTAGTTTATTTTATTATGACAAGAGAACAGACAATAAAAAATGAAACACAAAACAAGATGAACCCACCCGTTGAAGAAAAGGTAGTCCTGATCACTCTACCTTGGTTAAACTCTTACAAACTCAAAATCAATAATTAGAAAAAACACGAATATATTTTGTATCTACAACAAATGACTCTTATTAAGACTACAAGAACAAATCACTTTTAAAACAACTACTTCTCTAGCTAATACCTCGACAGACATTGAATGATACAAATACGAAAATACGAAATATTTTCGTGTTTTTTCTAATTATTAGTTAATCTTGTACAACGTAAAGGACATATATTTTTATTACTCAAAATCAACTTTATAAATGATAAAGGTTTTGTGAAGATGCGAAATATTTTTAATAGTCGACTGTATTTTATGGTTATGAAACGAATGTAATTGATATAAATGAACTAGCTACTCGATCAGCATTAGACTTAGGCAAAATGCTGATATATCTTAATATTTGCCCAAATAATAAAATTAATAAATTAATAGTATACAAGAATAATATTGTCAAGATTTTATTTTGCCAAAGCAGCGAACAACGTGTTTTGAAAAGGGAGCACATTACGCCTCATTAAAGCTCTTTAATCATCTACCACAAATAATCAAAAATATAAAATGCTACAAAGCAATGAAAAGTGAAGTTCATGATTTACTTTGCACATTGGAGCCGTATTGTCTTGATGAATTCTTCAATGATTCACCGATATACTTTTTTTGGACGTTTTCTTTGATGCTTGTATATATTATGTAAGTATGTTTCAGAGAAATAAATGCATTATTATTATACAGGGTGACTGACGAAAAACCTTTGGTGCTGTATCTCGCTTATTTTTTATCCGATTTTAATAAATAAAACATCAAATTAAACCATTTTTAAAAGACTTTAATAGGATCTGAACTGTTATTTTTTCTAGCACCCAGTTTTTAACAAAATACGATCAACATTTTTTTTTAAATTGCACTGTATATATATTTTTATTGATTCGCAAGGAGATTTTTTTTCTGAATATAAAATTGTAGACAAATTTATCCATACATCAAACTTAAGTCGAGAAATTGAGGATTAAAAAAATAAATAAAAAGTGAAGTATCCATTGTAAACAATATACAGACCCTATTTTAAATGTCAAAAGTGACAGTGACAGCCATTGATACAATACTGCAACGATTTTTAATTATTTCATAATTAAAATGTTGCAATATTTCAAACACTGTACTAGAATTTTGTGCTTCTACAGAAATCGTTTTTCAGTTTTTGAAATCTTGCAACATTTTTATTACGAAATTATTAAAAATCATTGCTGTATTGTACCAATGACTGACACTGTCACTTTTGACATTTGGAATAGGCTCTGAATATTGTTTACTATGGGTATTTGATTTTTAATTTTTTTTTAATCCTCAATTTCTCGACTTTGGTTTGATGAATGGATAAAATCGTTGACAAATTTGGATTCAGAAAAAAATCTCCTTGCGGATCACTACAAAATATATATACAGTGCAATTTGAAAAAAAAAAGTTAATCGTCTTTTGTCAAAAACTGGATGCAAGAAAAAATATCAGTACAGTTCATATTAAAGTCTTTTAAAAAATCATTTAATTTGATGTTTTATTTATTCAAATCGGATCAAAAATAAGCGAGATACAGCACCAAAGGTTTTTCGTCAGTCACCCTGTATACAATATAAATATAATAGGCTTCAGTACAGATTTCTACGGCACCACATACGTTGGTATCTATGGAAAAGTGGCTTTCTAAACCCATATTAATTCCTATTATTATATAGTTTATTTGATTAACAGTCTCGAATGCCTTAGCAAATTCTAAAAATATTGTTACCGAAGGCTATTTATAAGCTTTCATATAATGTTGTTCTCTTTATATCGTTTTTGTTTACATATATGTGAACAAATAGGTAAATACTCTTCCAAATTTTGTTGATTTTTTCTCTCAAACCCTTCTGCGCATGCTCTTAACAACCAACATTAGTAATTGCCTTTTTCTTAAAGCAAATTTCTGGGATAATACGTTTGTTCTCTAGTTTAATTTCTTTACAATGTATACTTCTTTCTTTTACTTATAAATTGATTGATTTACCGGTTTCCGAAACTTTTTATTTAAGCAAATTACGTTTATCTGTTTTAGTTTTATAGTTATCAATAATTTCCAATGATTATGGTTTCTAATACTCAAGAAAATTTTACCACAATTTATTGGGTAATTGTGCAATATAAAAACTTTTACACTATATTACAAACATTAAGTCCGCGACTATAGTTTCCGCCTTTGCAGATTATTATCAAGTGTTATTTAAAATAAAATACATGAAATGGCTAGACCATAGATTCCTGGGGTCAAAATATGAAGACCCAAGTTATATACAATAGATCAAAAAATTTACGGTTAAGTCGAAATTTTTCTTAAAAGTTGAAAAAAAAATTTATTTTTTTATAATAACTGGACGTTTCAAATCGAATAAAACGTTCAAATGTTATAAATAAAAAAAATGAGCTTAAGAACTGAATAATAGTCGCCAGAAGAACACCAACGCTAAATTCTTCACGAGAATGGGCTGAATAGGTTAGAGTAGAAGAACATTATCAAGAAATGAACTCTGCCTGGGTCTCTTCAATTTAAACTATAGTAATAGTATTTATAGTAGCATGTATTTTAGATGAATTTAAGAAGAGAAACAATAAATCAATTTTTTTGGAACTTTGTAGACAAATTCCGGCTAGAGCGTATACTTTTGGATATTGATAAGTTAATAGTAAGGGTTGTTTATAGAAAGGCACTTGGTTGGTTTCACATTTTTTTTTTTTTTTTTATAAATGTTTCACCACGTGATAAACGAGAACCAAATTCAACAAATAGATAAGTTAAGTTAAATCATCATATTTTTACCGCAAAAATTTGTGGTCCAGCCATTTCCCCAGATTAACGGGACACCATATTTACCGGGTACAATGACAAATGAACTGAAGTCCTAAAATTTATCCATAGAAATATTTATATCAAGGCGTAAGCATAATTATCTTGAAAACATTATAAGGCAACATAAACGAGGTACAAGTGAAAATGATATGATAATGATGATGGCTGCTTAAAATTGATGAAAGATTAGAATCTAGAAATAATTCTTGTGCATTGTGTTATTCATAGGGAATAATAGGTAGCTAAAAACAGCTCACCTGTACTAAATGAAGTACATTCAGTAATAAAGTATATCAATGCTCCTAAGGCTAATGTCAAATGGGAGCGTCTCTTCAATTTATTTTGTGATGAACAAAATGCAGACCATGTGCGACTTTTACTTCAAATTCTTTTAAATTGCTTGAAAAGATTTATGGAACTGTTTGATATGCTTAGTGATTTTTTAAGCGACAAACCTGAAATGAAGTATCTGTTAACAGTCGATTGTAAAGCATTTGTAAGTTATTTAGCCGATATATTTGAAAAACGAAAAATATTAAATAAGGAACAAATATAACTCTTGTTGATGCAAAAGTGAAGATATTTGGTTTCATTACCTCTATTGAGTTATATCAGAAATATATTAACAACAAAAACTTTGAAAAGTCTAAAAATTCTATCGGCTGATTTAAAAGAAATATTTTCTGATTTACAACAAATTGATTTTTCAACATGGATGATGTAGAAATGCAAAATGATGAGTCAATTAAAACTTTATTTAATATAATAGGAGCGATGGAATGGCTTTGTGAAGAAACAAAAATCAAATACTTAAATTCAACCAAATATGCAAGAAAACTATTGTTACCATTTTCATCTTCATATATAGCTGAATGTAGATGTAAATTATTTACTGGTAACAAAAGAAATCGTCTGGATGTAACACAACGGGGAGACTTGAGACTGAGGCTAACCAAATTGGAACCTAACATAAAACCTATGTACAAAAAGAAAATTAAAATAATAAATTAATATAGAAAAATCTTTATTAAAATTATTTCGAATTTGAGTTTCAGTTTTTCATTATTGTTTTGAAAATGTACTTACTGTATTGACAATTTCCAAGTGATTTCTTCTTAAAGCCTACCATTTAAATCTCTTAAGTGAACAATTCAATTTTTTAATATTAAAAATTATGTATATGGACATAGGGGGGCATAAGAATTTTAGAAAGGATTAGGTGGGGCATGGCACAAATATGGTTGGGAAACACTGCTATAGAGCATCTCTCGGAAGATGACCGAACGTTATGCGTGTAGGAGTTCTACAAAAATTGTGATTGTGCATAGAAGATTCTGCCATATTCGAGGTTTCTTCAAATTAAATGAGAGGTATGCTCGTCTTTCAAAAATGGGTGAATAAGCTACAACATTACAAAAACCAAAAATGGGTCGATAAGAACATCAATAAGAATGAAAATTATGGTGGATTTTCATTCTGTGCTCTTACTATTACTAAGTGGTAGTTCAATTAACCTTTTAATAGCAGAGAACGTGGATAGTGTTTAACAAATATGTTCGTGAGGATCCAAATCTTTCAATTCGGACCGTAGAAACGCTTTAAATGTGCCTAGATCACACAATGTCTAAAGCTGTGCCCCTATAAAATTCAATTTTAACTAGAATTAAAGCCCTAAAATGCCGGTCAAAGTGATTTTTTTCTGGGAAATTGATCTCCGGAAGTAGTGACATAATTTAGCCTTTACGCACTCCTGATTTAACCCATATAGACATTTCCTTGTGGAGTTAACTCAAATCTAAAGCTTACACCAATATATTAACTTCTCTGGAGCATTTGAAAGAAAATATTTATCACAAAACGGCAGTCTAGTTGCCGAGTCGACGGGAGAAATTTTAGTAATTTTAGCCTTGACCGCAAAGGTTCACATTTGGATAAAAATATTAAAAAAAAAAACAAATTCCCAATTAGTTTAGTTTAATTAGGAATAAAAACCATGAACATTTTCAATTGTCTCATAAATTATGCAAGTTTATCTTTGGTTTCCTATCGTATATACAGGGTATCCCGTTAATGCGGGGAAATGGCTAGATCATAGATTCCTGAGGTCAAAATATGACGATTTAACGCAACTTATCTATATCCAAAAATTTACGGTTAAGCCGGAATTTGGCTTCAAAGTTTCAAAAAATTTTATTTCTTTTTATTTCAATTGAACGCCTTATTTGATTTGAATGAAATTTATTTTTAATAACTACCATAATATAATACATTATTTCAGTTATTATGACTATTATTCGTTAACAAGAAGTATAAGAAACAGTAGTTCCACCAGTTAAAAACTAAAATATTTTTTTATTGGTGGATCTAATAAAAACTAAAAAAATATTACTTGAAAGACCATTTAATTTAAAAACTTATTCATCTCTTAATAATATTTGATATCTTGTACGGTTTTCCCACAAAAAAATAAAATATATATTTTTTATCTAGTAAAAACAAAATCTAGTTTTTCATCGAATCGAAAATAAATGTTTTTCGTGGCCGTCTTTGTTTAAAAAATGTAAATTATGTATAATAATAATTATTTAGTGTCTTTTGACAATTAATTTTTAACTTTATTATAGTTCATAAATATTCATATTTGGAACAAACAGATATCTTGTTTGTATTAGGATTTTGCAAAGAAAATTGTTTGAAAAGTGTTAGATCTTGTTTTGATTTATTTTATTAATTGATATTATTTAATTTTTATTCAATTGAGTAAGTTTATTTACTTATTACTGAGTGCATAATGAGTATACTATATTCATACTTTATTTTTTTGTGCAAAAACCGTACAAGATATCAAAAACAAGTAAGAGTCAAAAAAGTTTCTAAATCAAATGCCCTTTTAAATAGATTTTTTTAGATTTTATTGGATGCACCAATAAAACAATATTTTAGTTTTTAAGTGGTGGTACTACTGTTTTTATACTTCCTGTCAATCACTAATGGCCAAAATAACTTAAATGATGTATGATATTAAGGTACTTATTAATAATAAATTTCATTCAAATCAAATAAAGCGTTCAATTGTTATAAACAAAAGAAATCAAAAAATTTGAAACTTTGAAGCCAAATTTCGACTTAACCGTAAATTTTTGGATATAGATAAGTTGCGTTAAATCTTCATATTTTGACCCCAGAAATCTATGGTCCAGCCATTTCCCCGCATTAACGGGACACCCTGTATATATGGATATATCTTATTTCTATATCAAATATACTACGCGTATTTATCTAAATGCACTTCTGTCATATTTATTCAATATGCATCTTTTATTTACTCGTTAGTGCCATTTAAATTTAACTTTTTCTTAAATTTGATACACTTTCCCTAAGTTTATAGAATATCCTATTATTATTGTGTTACATTAGTTATCACAGAAATTTTCTTTATGCAATATTAGCTTTAAAAGCCATGCATAGAGAGGCACAAAATAACCAATATTAGAATTAAGCGCATTTTAAGGGCTAATTTAATACACTATTGCTAATTTTAGTGCTGCACTCCAGTTAACTTAACATTATCTCAGACTTCAACTTATTTTCTGTACCATACAATTATAACTTAATTGTGTGCAATTTTCCTGATTTAGTCACTAGTTACTAAGAAAAAAATACATCATTCTCAAATATGAATAAGTGGAAGTCAATGAACTATACAATATTTTAAGTCCTACCATGTAATAATTAAGTGCTATATTCTTAATTTTAGAGCTTCCTAAAAAAAATATTTAAATGCTCACCACATCCTTCCAACTAGAGGGCATTCAGGTATAAAAAGAACTTTTGACAACATTTCAAGAATTATTTAATTAATTGCTCACTTAACCCGTGGTGAAACATATTTGAAAAATCTTTTAATTTCTAATCAAGATTTCAAGAATTTATTTTTGACATGGTTTAAGAAAAAATATTGAAAATTTCCTTACACGATGTGACTATTGTCAACATTATAAACACTCTAATATTAAAAAAAACAACCGTTTACAACTACTACTGCATCTGAAGTTTTTCAAAAAAAATTTTTTGATCTAGGTGATCAGTTGAATCAAGATTCGAGAGACAATCGATCGTTTTTAACCGTGAAATGTGAACATAGTACTTTCCCTATATTTTAGAAAATTTGCTGAATTTTACCCAATTCCAAATAAGGAAGCAAACACTCTAGCTAAAGCGTTCGTTGAAAATTTTGTTTTAAAGTTCGGAATACCTCATTTTATAGTTACTGACAAGGGTACGAATTTATAACATATATATTATAAGAAATGTGCAAACTTTTAAAGATTGAACATTAAAATTCAGCTGCATATCCTCTTGAGACGCTTGGCGCTTTAGAGAATACTCATATTAGTATCTTTCACCAATCCTTAGAATCTATGCATCTCAACATGCTGGAGATTGGGATTCTTGGATCTTATTCTGGTCATTTTCTTTTAATAATACAGTTCACTTCAATGTATTAGAAACAATTGAGATTGTTGTACAGCTTTGATGACTTCCCAAATTCATTGAAATATAGATTACATGTGTCTTGGCAAGATTCTCAAAAGAATTTGATAGACTGGAAAAGAAGTAGAGCACAACAATGTGAATATAATAGAAAAAAAACTATGTATAGATGGCAAGGTTTTAGTGCGTAATCTATTTAAAAGTAAAAATGAACCGATATTTATTGGGCCTTATAAAATTGTAAAGGTGCGGATACGAATAAAAAATAGAATTAAATTAGTGCATAAAAACAGAGCGAAATTATATAACGAACAATGATGTGTATAGGTTAAGTCATTTTTTAATTGTTTTTGCTAAGAAGGGTGGTGTGGTGAGTAATTATTATCAATGGGTTTGCAATTAATAGTTCGATGAACCATTACAACAACTGGGAAGTAATTGCAAACTCATGTTAATGAATAATAAGTACTTACCAGCAACAACAATTGCGCATCTAAAAGTTTATGGTAAGCAATAATTAAATGTATAAAAAGGTAGTCTTCAATAAATCTCGAGAGCGAATAGTCGAAGAATAGTAAAAAGAAATTATTATTGCTCACACGTAAATCCTCCCGAACTCCATCATTACAGCTCCAGTAATAAGTATTTGTAAAACATACAAAATAACTTATTACTTATAATAGTGACAAAGTACGATATTTCTGATATAATTCTCTTCCCCTTAGTTAGTGAAAAGAAATAAAACCCTGTTGTTTCCATGTTTAAAACAAATGAGCAAAATTTTTTGATTTAGTAGGTAACATTTAATTACGTAGTACTGAATTCTTAATTTTTGTGCTACATCATAATTTATAAATAAATATTTATTTAGTTTGTAGTTTTCTTGTCAAAAATGAAATAATAAAACTTAACTACCAACGGACCTCGTAGAATGTTCTAATAACTGTTAACATAGTGTCGGAATTATTTAGCGTCATAACTGCACTATTCCACCTGTTTTTGAATATTTGTGTTATGCCTATAGTAAATACAAAAAAATTGATATTGCATCATAAAAAATAACTCAATTACAAAAAGTATTAAGAACTTGTATACACGAGTACGACAGCTTTGAGCAATGTGTTCCCTTTTCTGTGGGTTATCTTAATTAAATCAAGTGTTTAATTAACCTCCTGGTTAACATATTATGTATCACTCTGTAAGCAAATTACTGTAGGTGACCTATTAAATAATAAAATATCTTGTTTGTACTAGTAAAAATGGGTCAATAGTGTATGAAAAGGTGGTCTGGTCGTCATGTTGACATGTCAGATATCATTTCATGCGTGATCTTATTGGCGAAATCCAAAGCTAACTTCAATCGTCTATTTTTCTCGAACGATAATCACTATAAGCAATCAATACTCTTTTAAATAAAAACATAAAATCAGACACCAATTAGAAAACTTATGAAACTGGAGCAACCCAGAGTCTGCATTTTAAAAACAACCTGTATCGATCACGAGTGTATGGTGAGGGAAAATATTTATAAAGCGCAGTGCGTGATTTTTTCGATTAGACCTGCGTAAAAACAATCTTTAATTGGGGGGAAGATGGTGATTGGACGACAATATCTTCTCCAATATATTATTAAAATTCCAGTTGATAGTCATACGTATATCTGGGCGGGGAACTTATGAGCTCGAGGCCTTGATTTGCTATTGGACGGGCAGAAATTTAATATTTTATCTGAAAGAATGTTATCTCCTGTGACGCGCGGTATTTGCAACAAGTTAATTAATCGATTACAATGTGGAAAAATTTTAAACGATTTCATCGCGCGAGCTTTAATTACATACACGCCGTATCAATTATGATCGTATTTTGAATAATAACCTATCAAACGATTATTGCAAATTTGTAAAAAGAAAAAAAAAAGAATTATAAGCGCATATTTAAAATTATATTCATTAATATTCTATTTATAGATTATACATATAACATTGATATAATATACTAAGTTCATCAAAACTAAAAAAGACTTTCCAATTAAATTTTAAGTATTAAATTAAAACACTTTGTAATTTCCTTCCTTCACATTTATTTTTATATGTCAGATGTACATTTCGAGTACCATGTACTCATTATCAATGACTAATGCTTAAAACTATGTTTACACTTAAATATATACCGACAGGGATTATGGGGAAAGAACGTTTTTTCCCCATAATCCCTGTCGGTATATATTTAAGTGTAAACATAGTTTTAAGCATTAGTCATTGATAATGAGTACAGGGTACTCGAAATGTACATCTGACATATAAAAATAAATGTGAAGGAAGAAGATTACAAAGTGTTTTAATTTAATAGTGATAACTTCACACAACTCAAATCAAACCGTGAATAAATTTTAAGTTTAAGCTTTTCTTAAATTTCGGAAAAACTGATAAACTTTTAATCAAAGTTTAAAGTATGCTTTTCCTCAAATGTGTATATTAAAACTATAAATGCAAATTTCTAACAAAAAGTTCATTATGAATAGTTAAGTTAAACTGACAAACAAAATTAAAAAATACAATTTTTAACTTAACTATTGATAATACACACATTGTGTTCGAAATGTGCATTTACAGTTTAAATAAACACAATTGAAGAAAAGAATACTTTCAACTTTTAACATTAATTACTCTTCACTTCTTCTCACAGAAAACTCCGTTTACCTGTCTTTATCTGCGCTACGCTGATGAGATCCAAAATAGATAGAAACTGGTCCGTGAACAGCAATTCAGAAAAAGTTGACTCACCTGAAATAAAAAGAAAATATCAATCATACAAGTTAAGTAATATTTTAACTCAAAGCTATCAGTAAATTAGTTTCTTAAGCACGTACTTTAGACTAATAAGTTTTGATGCAATTTTGTATTTCAGTCTGAAATCATAATAATTTCATTTTATATAAGTGTATTTCGTGCCTTAGACTATAAACAATCTAAAATTGTGAAGTCATTTTGTATTATTGTGCTTGTTTCCTCTCTGAAATTGTATTTATGTATTACAGTATGCATAAAGTAGTAGTTGTAATAAATCAAAACTGATTATATTATATAAAAAAATTCCACTTTCCACTTGACACAAACAGTTGCGTTTTCTCCCATTTCCAGTTAACCCGTATAAACATGTTTGCTGTACATGTATACGAATTCTTCATTAAATACCAGCAGTTTTACGTTTAGAAATTCTATACAACCAGGTGCAACGAGCTCGTGATAAATTAATAATATTTTATTTCGCGAATGTCAGGTGAATGTAACGAGCTGTGAAAGGATGTATAATAAATGGTAAATACGTCACATTTTGAAATAAACTCAACTCTATAAGAAAAATTATGTTTAAATAAGTATTACATATTGAAATTATTTTATTCATTTTATAAAATATAAGTCATCATCTCTCATACTATTGAAGATAACTATAGACTAATTTAAAATTATTTAAATTTTATTTTAAAAAAAAAACATTGGGATTTTCAAAGATTTACGATAACATGTTTTAGTTGTCCTTGGTATAAGGGAAACGTTTTAACTCTAGAGTGTTGTAAATAAACTTAAACATTATTGAAGTTAAAGTTTAATTAAAAAACTCTAGGCTTCACTTAAGCACTTAATTCAAACATTTAGAATAAATATGTTTATTTAATCTCGTATTAAACTAAAATCTTTTGGCAGCTTTATTCATAAATTATAGATTGAAGTATATTATTTTTGTAAGAAAATAGAATTCTACTTGTAATGTTTTCTATTTTTATATTTTATTTTTCATTTTTTAAATATTTTTAATATTCAGAATTAAAACGTCATTTTTATTTTAATATCAACAGATTTATAGATTCTTTTTGATTATTCTACTTTTTTATATTCTTAAGGGTTTTCATTTACTTTGACTATATAATAATTATTGTTTTGCTTTTTACCGTTTCTCAAGTTTGCAAAAATAATCTAAAGAGAGAACAACATATTTATTTGGACAAAGATAAGTATTTACAATTAGAAAAATGAATTAAGTTCTCACTTAAACCGTGGCGAAACATTTTAATGTTAATTAGAGGTTAATTAAACACTTGAAACAACGCCATGTGTTTAATTAATCTCTAATTAAAACACATTTATTTAAAATAAGGGTTAGTCTGTCCGTTTAGGATATCGATTTTTGGTCTTTCTGTATAAGTCTATTTTGGTGCACTTTATACAATTCCAACCGTTTTCCTTTTTGCTATAATTTCAACTACTTAAAGCGAATTTAATTTTTTTTTTCAAGTTCATAACCATACTTTGACTAATTTTTATTCTTTTTAAATTTAACAATTTAAAAAATAGAAACTTCAATTGCAAATTTGAAAATACGTTGCAGTTTTCGCCATTTTTGAGCTATTATTAAAGTGTTTTATTGATAAAGTTTTAAATAAGTAATTGTGGAGGCTTTCACTGAGTGATAAATTTTGATAAATTCAAAATAAATAAACAATTAACTTTGTTGGTATCACTTTTTATTTACACTATTGTTTGATAATGACAAGCTGAAGTTGTCTAAACTATAGTTACAAGTGTAAATAAAAAGTGATACCAACAAAGTTAATTGTTTATTTATTTTGATAAAGTTTTAATTTTTTAAAACAATTGTCATTTGATAAATATTCAATTAATATTTTGTTTCTCTAATTTTTAAGAAAAGGACCAGATTCAACATATTTGCGTCTTACTAGCGCAGTGCAGTTAAAAAATAGGGACACACAATGTAAATACAAAGCCTCCAGATACTCACCATTAAAGTGATGCACTGATAAAATCTGAAGAATCATTTTTAACTGATAATATTATTTCTTAAACTTTAAATTAAATGCAGTAAATAATCTTTAGAAGAATTTTTGCCCTTTGCCATCTGGAAGACAATGTTTTATTATTTATTAATATCTTTGTACTCCTTTCTAACAAAATAACATACAATTTATAACATAAAACATGTAAATATACTCAAAATTTTTGGCAAAAGGAGGACGATCGAAGGATCATCGAAGGATCTTCCAAACTCTTCCAAATTCAAACTCTTGACTATATATCATCAATAGTGCTCCAGAATACCTTCTGTAGTATCTTTTTATATTTTTAATGCTTGAATAAAGCATATTTTAGTCTTTTAGTAGACATATTTTAATGACATGTTGTTGATGTTTTATTAGTATTGATAACACCTATGCACTGATAAAGACAGAATTGCTTGCATATTGCACTGTTATCTCGAGTATCATTATAAATATTTTCATAAACTTTTTTATTATGTCTACAAAGATTATTAGCACAATTCAAATTTTCCGACCTAATCCTATAACCAACTATATATGATTATCACAACCAACTACCACAATAAAGTTCAATTAACTTAATTTACCCTTGACCTACTTTAATAAGATATCTGTTGATGTACCTTAGAGGACGTTTATCTTAGATTAAAGTAATTCTAACCTAGCACAAGAATTTACTTATTAACATAGCGTACTCTTGACCTGACCCAATAAGAAATGCATAAATCGAGCACAATTTTGACCGACTTCAAATAAGCATTACATCAATTCATCGTGCTCGTGACCTACCTCAATTAACTCCACATTATTCTACTAGTTACCATGCCTAATATAAAGAACTATTACCTCGAATTAGCTTTCCCATGACTTGTACAAATAGATAGCGTACTCTTAACCTATCTCAATAAATTATGTTTTGGCCTACTATGTTTTGTATGAACAATTTATAATTTAATAAATTAACACAAACTCGTGAAAATAAAACACGGCAACATATATGTGATACCACTTTCTATAATATGAACCATGAATTACTAGCATTAATCAGAGTTAGGATACTGCGCAGCTGCTTGATAATGCGCATGCTTGGTGTAAGCTGAACAGTGTAGTCCAATATATTGTTTTCAATGACAAATCCGTAATTGTGTCAATCAATGAAAACACTAAATATATGAAGAATACACATATTTGGTAAATATCTCCTTGAGAATGGCGAAAAAACAAAATAAAATAGTGAAACAAAACAGAATATTTAAATATATGAAGAATTAGCCTTAATTCACAAGTCAGCTTACGCGAAGGTCTTTATACCTGATATCAACTACTATTACTACTACCCATCACTGAAGTTTCCATAAAAAAAGTTACTTTTCTTAAAGTCTCTAATGCCTTCGACAGTCTAACAGGACAGCCGTATTTTTATAATGGTATAGTTTAAACACTAAATTTACGCACTTACTATAGTTTTACAATAAAAAATATTACTGAGTATTAAAAAATTCTGATCTTGTACGATCTGCTTTGTTTTACAGGCCTCTGTAAAATCCCCATACTTTTATAATATTTACTCTAGCGACATACTGAGCGTGACTCCGTCCATGATTGCTTAATATTCAAATGATATTGCACAGAGGGGCAAGAACCGTTCATCTGAAGAATTTTTTTCAGGAGGCCTTTAATTAATAAATGTCACACTGACAGAAGCCAGTATTATTAAAAGGTCTTCAAAATTTAGACTTAAATGTGCCAGAAATGGCAAAAGTATTACCTCAGCAGCTACAATCGCCTTTTGAGCATCATCATCAGCTAACTGGTATAATGGGTTGATTGGAAGAACACGAGAAATTGTGAACTCCGCCTTCAAGATCTATGCTCTAAATTTCAAAGTGATTAATTATATTTATGTATGTATTTTTGTGTTATATTTGTTTCAATAAAGCTTGTAAAATAAATAAAGTGGCATCTGGCGATTATTACTTGTGTTACTAGTATTTCTATGTGGTTAGCCAAACCTAAAGCTTACTTTCCTAGAGTTTCCTATCCCCATTTGAGTGTAGGTTAAATAACTCGATGTAGTCTTACAACTAGTTGAAGACACATGTGTTTAATACAGCCAACGCTTCGGTATCGAAATTGTTGTCTCGTATCAATTCCAAATCAAAGATAAACATCAATATTAATGTTAATTTCTCACCTAGGATGTTCCTATATGGCATTACTTGAGATTATCTGAATATCGAAATTCCAATGCAATACAGGCATATTAGACTTTACATGCAAAATAATCAAATTCACTGATAGACCTGTCTACTGTATTGGGGTTTAATAGAGAGACTGAAATAACTTTCTACGATAAAATCTATAATAATCGTTCATGGATTTTTTTTCTAAAATACGATATCACTGCTACACACCACGAAATGTTCTATTTTACACATAATTAGTTATATATTGTATATATTTATTAATAAATATGTTTTTATATAAATGAAATCATCACGCTTCCTTGAGCCACCTTGACCCTCTAAAAAGTGCTGTTCCGATTCGAGGAGAGCATCACACAGGACAATAATTCTTTTAGTAATTTATCGTTAGGAATATCGAATAGGAAGAACCTATGCTTTCGGACTACTCCCTCAAAAGTAAATTTAGGAGTTAAGATTCTAGTCGGTAGGAGTCCGCCACAATCTTAACAAAATATTATCCAGGATAATTTTCCTCTTCTTAATGGAAATGAATACTGGATGATTTAAAGAAAATGTTCTGAATCAAATAATTTAGGCAAACCAGGCAGTGTTTCTGAAAATCTTTGTAGTTATTCCAGAAAAAAGATTCAACACCATTAAGACCTATCTACTCGATATCCTCACATAGTATTTTTTTTGCTGTGAAATAGATGCTGGTATATCTATTTAGAATGGTTTTGTCGACAACGTCTAAAAAATTTTTAATAACAAACTAACTGTAGTTAAATTGAATCTAATATCAATAAATATCTTTTTTTCTTTATCATATTAACTATCAATTTACTGAATTGTTACATAACATGATCGTTAGGTTACAGCTCCTGAACAATCTGAAACTTATATAATTATGCAATTGTAAAGATTCTGACGACTGATTTGCGGCATGAGATATATTAATGCAGATAAGTCAAGTAAAATCCCTTGATAACGGAAATGTTATTAGTTTTAGCTCGAGTTACAGTAATACATTCATGCACATTGAAGAAACATATACAAACTTATGTTCGATTCTAGAAAAAAATAAAAATTGTACGTGTGCTGTGACCATAAAGTGTGCGATAATTTATTGGAGCTACAAGCAGGGTACACGAAATTTCCGTGGTTTTTGTTGTAAATGGGACTCTAGAGCCAAGGAAAGGCACTGGAAAGTTACTAATTGGCTGAAAAGAAAACAACTGGTCGCAGGGACAAAAAATATAATAAATTGCCCATTAGTTGATTCTGCAAGAATATTGCTACCTCCTTTGCACATAAAACTGGGATTAATGAAGCAATTTGTTAAAGCTTTGGACAAAAATTGCCCCTGTTACCAATATATTGATAAAAGATTTCCGTTACTATCGGAGGCAAAGGTGATGCAAGGCGTTTTTTAAAAACTGTACGACTGACATGGAACTTCAAGCTTGGGAATCAAGGATGTTATCGAGAAGTTTCTGGAAATTGTAAAAACTATGGTCAAAAAGTTCAGGGGACTGGGATGTAAAATGAGTTTGAAGTTACACTTCCTTCTCTCTCATCTTGAAAATTTCCCAGAGAATTTAGGAGCGAGTGAAGTGAACACGGTGAGAGATTCCTTCAAGACATACACGAGATAGGAATAAGGTACCAGGATTGATGGGATGTCTCTATGATGGCCTAGTACTATTGGTGTTTAGTAAGAGAAAATCCTCGCCAGGATCACAATTTCTTGCTAAGAGAAGGAGAAAATAGCTCCTAATCTATGTTAGTAATTCCTTATTTATTATATTTAACTATTTTAACTGTACAATAGATATGTTATCAAGCCTCTGTAGAAAGAAATTTAGTAAAAGAAACAGAATGGTGGTGACCGTTACTATGTGATATTTCATTTTCAAATGTAGGATGAAATAAAACACGATTTTCTATGTTTTTTACCACGGTATATTAATGATTTTACATTAATGAATTATGTTCGACTATAGTTTCGACTCTTTCAAGTCATTATCAAGTGAATTGATTTTAGAAATACAGAGGTATATATAGGCAGGTTACAGGTAGTTAATTAGGGCGGTGCGATTTACGGCGAAATTCAAGGGCGGTACATTAAGCGGGATTTTTGGGGCGCATTGTGTTAAGCGGATTATGCTAGTTGAAATAAGCTGAAATTATATAATTCAGTCTGTTCGTTTAAGAGATTAACGTTAACGGCTTTTCTTTTTCTTGAGATTTCTAATGCTTCTAGCATGTCGAGTTTTGGGCCTTTATTACAGGTGTGCAGTATCTTCATCTTGTCTAATGTGTAATCTGAACGCTCGAAAATGTTCTCTATATCTCGTTTCGAAGTTTCTTCCGGTTTGCCCTACGTATAAACTATTGCACTCTGGACATTCTAGTTGGTATACTCCTGATTTTTTATTGTTTTCGATTTTGTCTTTCGCATTAAATATGATATTTGTCAATTTTGAATAAGGTTTGAACGCTATTTGATAATCTTAATTAAAGACATTTTAGACAAAACAAGCATAAACCCTGTAATAAAATCCGAACTTTTTGATGCATTCGAACTATGCCGCGCCGGAGGAATATGAAGCTGTGATACAAAAACTCGTAACACGTTACGACAAATGCGAGGTGACATTATAAAGAAGTAGGTATGTTCTTCACAAATAAAACGTTTATATTTGTTACTATATACTAGAAGGGTACTATTTTCCGGATGGAACTCGTACTTACACATTGCATAATTTTTAATCCTTTATAACAATTATTTCATATAATTAAGAAACAATTAATTATCATATTTTTAATAACAATTATTCCAATGTAATTTATTTCTGGCATATATAATAAATTTAAAAATAATTGCCAAGCTAACAATATATTTTTAATTGTTTAAATATAGTCGAGTTATTAATCACGCAATATTATACAACATATGCATAGTAATCTAGGCTTATAGCCAGACATATATTCATTGTCATTAGGAAATACTGCTCTATTTATCTCCTATAACGTTTCGTAATTTATCTTCGGCTAGAGCTAGAGTGGAAAAATAAAAGTGAAATAATTGCGTCCACATAGACATTCCTGCATGTCCACTCCTGCGGCGTTTTACAGCACACACACAAACACGCGCGAACCGGCACACACATACGTAATTGATTCCGTTTCATGATATCATTACCAGTCGGGAAATGAAACAGAAATCGAAGCGTCGCCGTCAATCAACCGCAGACTATTTCGCGTCGGAATACTTTTATGAATCACTATGGGTGTGTGAGCGTACATACCATACCCAGAAAATGGCAAAGGACAATTCGCATTGGTGACATGTACCCGAGTTCTCGTTACGTATTCATGACACATTGTTTCAGCAGAAAACGAAATGAGTGATGATTTTATTTCTGAAGGTCTTATAAATTTTAATTGTGCACATATAAAATTGTGTTGTTTTATAGGATTTTTCATGTTTAGATACGTTAAAATATTTTGTTTTGAGTTACCTGAAGTTTAATTTAATTAAATGAAACATTAATCACTGGTTTATTCAAACCGTTTAAATAAACCAGAGGAGAAAATGAATGACTAATGTTTTATTTAATTTATATTTTTATTACATAAAAGTTTGGATGATACATATTATACTAAAATATGTATGGTGTAACTCAGTCTGCATTTCCATGCATAATGCAGAGACGCTATTTTATCTGAACATGACCAGAGAGAATTTTGAAGAAACTTTAATACTGCGGGGTTTTATAGCATGCATGAAAGTTAAACATCGTTTATTATAACTATGCACAGTATTAAGATATTTTACCTTGGCTCAATCTCTGTAGTTGTCGCTGTATTAATACCAAAGTTTTAAACGATAAATACTGAATTAAAAAATTCTTTTAGTAACGATATATTTTCTTCTTTAAAATTTTCTACGCATATAAGATGTAATATTAGAATTTTGCTATTAGAAATTTAATTGACCGAATTACGATACCAGTGATATGTTGTTGGAAGGAAACGCAATCGACCTATTTTTGAAACGAATGATTACTGGTGATAAAAAATGGTTAAAATACGAAAACACCAACGCAAGATATCGTGGTCAAAGGCTGGCGACCCTTCGCAAACAACTTCAAAGCCTGAATTACGACAAAAAAGCTTATTTTGACTGTTTGGTGGGACTGGAAGGAAATTGTCTATTATAAGCTGTTGCAACCTGGCAAAACTATCAATTCGGCCCTTAACTGTGCACAATTCGACAGTTTGAATGAAGCAATCAAGGAAATAAGACCAGAATTGAACAACAGAAAGAGAGTTGTCTTTCATTATGACAATGCACGGCCACACACATCTTTGATAACTCGGAACAAATTGACGGAACTTGGTTAGGAAGTTTTGATACATCCACCGTACAGCCCGGACCTTGCACCTTCTGACTATCATCTGTTTCGATCTCTGCAAAACTCCTTTGATGGTAAGAAATTGGCCGACCGAAGCGCCGCTGAAAATCACTTGGCCAAGTTTTTCGCCGATAAACCATATGAGTTCTACACCAATGTAATTATGAAATTACCAGATAAATGGCAAAAAGTCAAAGATAATTATGGTCAATATGTAGTTGATTAAAATAGATTTTCAATAAAAAAATATATTTGTTCAAATATACACGAAAAAACCGCGGAGACTTTTTATACGATTCAATATATAAGATTAATAAAACACCTCACGTCAGAAACACGTCAGAAACATATCCAACTATGTTGGTCAAGACATACTAAAATATCATCAACGTATTTTATCAAGTAGCAAGTAAAATTTGCTCATTGTTAAAGCGTTTGGTTGTCTATAAAAGATTTATCAAATTGTAGATAATTGATGTAAAAAGGTCTTCCACAACACCGATTACCTTCTGGGACGGTACACTCGTCAATAAATGTATTACTTCAAATAAACAATTACTAGGAACGTTAACCCAAAAGTATTATGAATTTGTTCTAAGGAATTCTTAATTGAAAATTTGGGTTTGACATTTATAAGTTTAGGTATTTTGATTTAAAAAAGTTGCTAAATTTTTGCATGATGCGTTGATATATGATACAGCAGGCCTGATGGGCACATCAGGTTTATGAATTTTAAGAAGTCTATACATTTTAGAAGTAAAAAAATGTCTTCGTGGTGTTGTTATGGTAGCAGGACAATTATAAAAACCTATTTTAAGTTGTTTTTTGTCAGTTCTCTATAAAGATGTTTGAATTTTTCTCATTGATAAATTTAATAACTTTATAGAATCGGTATCTGTAACAGTAATAATTTTATTGCCTTTATTGGCTATTGTGAATGTAATAATTTATTTTTAATGTATTAAATTATTTGATTGATAATTTTTCTTTTGTAATTGCTTTATTACAACTGAATTATTAGTTTAGTTTAACGCTATTTTGATTTCAATATCTGACATTAATGTGTTTGATTTTATGTTATATTTAAAACCCTTATTTAACAAATAGGTTTCTGATGGGGTAAAAATACTGAAGGATCATTCTGAGGTAAAGTAGGTTGGTAAAGGTTTTTTTGACCAATAAGCTTATTTAATTTTGAATTTAGTGTAACTTTGTGAAATATTGGCTTTATTTTGTTGTAAATATGTTCGTAAAGAATTATTAAATTATGGAGTCTAATTGTTCGTTCGGAGTAAATATTTTTGTAAGAATTGAAATCTTCTTTTAGCCATGTTCTCTTGGCAGTTTTTACAGCGTTTTTAGTGTATTTGCTTTTTACATGTGTTATGGGTAAATATGTAGTTAGGGAACACTTCATGATATTTGCATTGACTCAGAAACCAGATGTTTTGTTAGGTGCTTTTAAATTTTAATTGTAATTTAAAAAGCCATTTAGCCAGTTCACCATCACTGGTTTGGTTTAAATATTTCATTGCCGAGGCTGTTATTTGGTGAAATTTTATAATATATAAGATAAATAATAAAAATAATGTCAATAATTCCCCCTTAATTAACTTATAATTATGTAAACGTCCATAATTATTACATCAATTTTACCCATCTCGTCTCCTCACGCTAAGTATAATTAAGAAAATGTCTAAGTCTAAGGCAACCATTAATCATCTGTGTGACGAAACATATGTCGCAGTTTCGACATTGAATCTGTAAAATTTTTAAACCAAGTGTTTTTTTACTTTAGTTAATAAGGTTATTAAAAAATTGCTAAGTATACTTTTTCTTTATCGAAGCTGTCCACTTTCTTGAAATGATACGGATATGATATCGGAAAATAATGATCCCATTTGGGTATTGTACTCTTATAACTCGAAGACATGCTACTTAGATATTAGTTTTAAGTTTTATAGCTATACTCTCTGTTGGTTTAGCATTAACATAGGTGGAAAGCAATACATTTTTGTCTAACCAGCTTCTTGTCAAAAACTCCACATTTTATAAAGAGAAAAATTTTAAGGCTTATTTCTTTTAAGTTTGTTTCCTTACACATGGTCAAGAAAATGCTCTATTAGTTAATCCTTTATAAAACGTTGGTCACCAGTACTGAAACATACGGTCATGATTTGATAGTCATGTTACCAAACAGTTCTATAAAAGATTGTGTTGTATTATGTAATTATTACTAATAAGTATATAAACTTCAGTATTATGAAACATATATTAATAATTAATGCATTATGTTTACTTTCTCAATACAAAATACGACAACGTGTTGTGAACACAAAATACAAAAACTTTTTTTGGGTTCAGTGTTGGTGAAGACTGGACATTCAAGGCAAAAACATGTTTATACGATTTAAAATTTTACCTAAAATAAACCTTCTATTACCATTGACACGGCCTAAGTATAGATGTAAAACGGTGAAGAAGATAGTGGTGTTCGATGACCATCGTTATGGCAATTTGGATCGATATGACTTCTGAATACTCCACAAAAGATAAGGAGCCAACTTTAAGATTTTGTAGATTGCACATAGTTAGGTAGAAAAAATACTGCTAATATTTGGTAGGTACTCTTTCCAGCCAAACATATCGGTTGCCAAAACATATTATCTGGTTATTTTAAAAAGACATATACTTCTTATAACATAAAGGTAATAGTGGAATAGCCTGTAACATAAAGAATACAACTCTATCACCTCCGTCTCATATATTTAAAGTTACCAAACTAGTTTTTCTTTAAGAAAAGAGAAAACCAGTTGATTTTTCGGTATAATATCATTCATATCATCTTCTGATATATAAGATAACCTTCTGGAAAAGTTTATTCTGGAGAGAATAGCAGCAAACAGGGTATTTTCAGACATACAGTATTGCTTTCATGTGGGAAGGTTAACGATACATGTTCTTTTGAAAGACTGTAGCTAGTCAGATGAAGTTAATCCGAGATTGTTTTAGAACGAGCTTCACGAAAACTATTTTCAATACTAAAAGTATTATCAAGTTACTCAAGATTTATAAAGAAAATTATCCAATGCTTAGTTATCATCGGAAAACAATTCACTTAACATAAATGCTTGTATATAATAATTAATTTTTTCATGTAAAATTTTATTATAATCTATTAATTGATGAGAACCCGACAATAAAAATATCAGTACCGACTAACTGCACGTGCTAAATCGTTTTAGTTTCTGTATTAAAGATGCGATGCAAATTTTAGTTTAGATTATGTTCATGGGTATATTTGTGGTTTCTGATGCACCTCAACAAAACCCTCTTTGGTAGAATGACAGTCATGTCAGGAGAGGCTGTATTCCTTAGATCGTCAAAATAGATGCCCACGATTCTGAGTGGGAACTTCAAGGTGCAATAAGAAAAGGTTAGTTCTGAATAGGAGAACTCTTCTTAAATATTACTATGGTCTAGATTTTGAGAAGGAGAATAGGAGGCCGTGGCATAACTCCTCTTCTGTATTTGACACTGTTGGCTATATACAATACATACATTGCGGACGGATGAGGAGATATCTCGTCATTCCTATTTCGTCTTGTGCATTTTGTCATTCGGGATATATCGTTTGGCATATTGATGAGATATATCGTCTTGCATATTCAGTCGTTTGGGACAGGTGAGTTTTTCGTAATTTGTATTGCGAATTAATATTAATTATTTGAAGCCCTGAAATATGGATAGCGACAAATCGATTAGCAATATTACAGAAATATTTGCGGACAGTTCATCGCATACATCAAGTGATGGCGAGAATATTAATATTTATGAGGACGTTGATAACTGCCAAGATATTACTGAAGTTGTGATTCCTGTAAAAACCGGAAAAGCGTTTTAAACGAAATAGATAGTGACAGAGACAGTGAGAATAATTGCAATTCTGATGGCGATGAAAGTGCAGATAGTGAGATTGTTAGGCGGGCAAAAAGAAGGAAGGTGTTAACAATTTCAAGTGATTGCATCTGATATAAATGATTATTTAAACAACAACTTATTTGATAGAGTTATGACTGTAAATTTGGATAGTAATAATTGGTCAATAGAAGATTTGGACTTTGGAGGACTTTGAAGGTTATTGCAATTCTGTCACGAAGCCAGATAGTATTCCAGAAATAAAATTAATACTGGGTGATGATTTATTTGAAATATCAATATATTATAGTCAAACATCAAGAAAACAACGTAAACTCAGCAAATATTTAAAATGATCTCCTGTCAGTCCAACAGAATTTAAAACATTCTGTCATAATACACAAAAGAGGAATTGTAATGAATATTGGTCAACTGATCCACTTTTAGCAGTTCCGATTTTTCCGCAAACAATAAGTCGAAATAGATTTGGAAACGGATTTGGAAATTTTAGCACTTTAATGACAATAGCAAGATACACCAGTCTTCAAGTCGATTTTTTACAATTCAACTAATGCTTGAGCACTTACTGCAGAAATTCAATACAGTGTACAATTCCAAGCAAATTTGGTTCTTCGGACATACAATCGTGAAAAAATTGTCAAATATGGTTTACTTGTGAGAATTCTATCTGAAAGTGATACCGGATATATTTGTAGTTTTGAAATTTATACTGCTGAGAGAAAAAAAACTGAACGAAACTATTTTATCAGTACATAATCCATATCTTAATTTGTGGCACCACGTGTATCAGGATAATTAGAGGGTGCGGCAAGGGAACTTGCTGATTTGAATTAGGCGCCAATGAGCGAGACGTGGTCAGAAAAAGGTAGGAAGTGTCTCATTCGAAAGAGGGGGTCTTGCAGTTTTGTTACAGCTCAAGCCAGTTGTCGCCATCCGTTGTACAATGGAGGAGCGTGCATTCGCCGTCGATACCTACTTTTCCAATGGCCGTTTTGTGGTCGCCACCCAACGTGCCTTCCAAATTCGGTTCAATAGTCCTGCTCCTGACCGGCAATCGATCGTTTCGTGGGTGGACGCGTTCAGGGAAAGTGGCAAATTCTTTACAACGAACTCAAGTTTCATTCCTACAAACTTGTTGTAAGAGCAGTGAACGCGATTTTGTTTCTCGCTAAAGTGCATGTGAAGCGCTCTTCAACTTGCTTCACGACGCCCTCGTGTTATTTATTGATAACGCAGATTTCCACCTTTCCGGATGCGTAACAAATAAAACATGCGCTTTTAGAGTGGTGCCGATCCCCGCCGTACTGTGTGGTGTGCATTGTCAGAGTTTAGATAATTGGGCCTTACTTAACGAGGAAGAAGAACACACTCTTACTTTGAATGCAGTTTGGTACAGAGAAATGATTGAGGCATTTCTTCTCCCAAAACTTGAAAAAAAAAGGATCTTGGGGACGTATGATTTCAGCAGGACGGAGCCACGGCACTCACGGCGAGAATTTCAATAGAATTTTTGAGGGAACATTTCCACGAGCGCCTGATCTTCTTGAGGAGTGACGTATTGTGGCCGGCGCGCTCCCTTGATTTGGCTCTCTGTGACTTCTTTTTATGGGGATATCTCAAATTCATTGTTTACAATAACAAACCACGGACCCTCCATCACCTGAAGGACAACATGCGCCAAGCCATCGCCAACATTTCCGTCGATATGCTCGAAAGAGTGGAGCGAAACTACAAAAGTTTGTCCGATGTCATTTTTAAAACCATTTGAAACAAAAATTCAGGATGTACAATACGATAAAAAAGAATTAAATCGATAAGTGAAATACTTTTTCTTTTATTGACCTTGCAAATCAGCAAGTTTCCTGCCGTACCTTGTATTATAATAGTATCTCCATTGCTAAACATTGCTGGAACGTAAAACCGGATTGTGTGGAACAATTCAACAACACAAAGGCTTACCACAATGTCTAAAATGATGATGTGGGCATCATAGTACTTTCCCTATATTTTTCTCGAAAACTATGAGGTTTACGCAAAAATGTCATTCCTAATAATTTGTTCAGTTTTTAATTCTCTACAATTATTTGTTATATAAATTTTATGTAACTCCAATAGTTTATTAGGAATTGGCAAAAAATATCAAAATTTTCAATTTTTATTTTTTTTCTCGAAAGTTAAAAATTTTATGAAAAATATGTTCGAGTAAAACTTGTTCAGTTTTTTAATTCCTTTAACTTTTGTTTGAACCGTTTCTAAAAATTTTTCATATTTAGAGAAATATCACGAAAAAACCAAAAAACGCCTCGAGTAAACATCCACTTCCGGTTTATGAATATTTACCAAAAGCTTTTCAGTTCCAGTTTATAACGATAAAACCTTAAGTTTAAAGTTTCATCTCAATCGGATCATTCGTTTTGAGATACAGCGCCCACAGACATTTTCACGCACGAAAACAATACTTCCCCTATATATACTATATAGGGAAAGTAAAAAGATAAAGCACATGGTCTAAAAAAAGAAGAAATAGTTTTCTATATAAATGGTGACATCCTACTTTTAATTTAGAAGGACAAAAGAGAAGTAAGAATGGTATGAACCATTCACGACAGTTCGTATTGCACAAAAGGGAAGAAATCTAGTGATACTGGAGAAGAAATAAAAAAAGCCGGTATGTGTCCACCAAAACAACATGAATATGAAGGGCGTCGAACTCACCGACCAGTATCTTTTCTATAATAGTATTCTCAGAAAAACAGTAAAGTGGACGAAGAAAGTAGTACTTTATTTGATTAACTGTGGTCTTTTCAATTCATTTCGAGTTTACCAAATGCTGCATCCTCGAAGTAATATAAGGTACAAAGTTTTTTTCTCGATGCGACAAGAAATTGACTTAGTTCTGAAAAACGAATAGAGTCGATGGATTAAGAAACAGATGTACCAGGCCCTTCATATGTTGCTCAAAGAACTACACGTAAAGCTCATCTGCAAATTTTGTCAGGCAGTTTACGACAACACATCCCGGTACATCTTCTGCCTTCGAAAAACAAGAAATTTCCTACAAGACGTTACAAAATCAACGGAAAACAAGTGAAACTCACTACGTTTGCCACTGCCCGGTCCGCAATTTGTTAAGTGGAAGAATAGAGGAATGTATACACATACGAATTTTAATATGCCTTAAACCTCCTGCCAAATTGGGCAAGATTAGCAACCTACGATCAGTGCTCAGCTTATTATGTTTAATAGCAGTGAATAATAATTTTTGTTGTTTACTAAGACAGAAATCAATCTAGGCTTAGGCGAACAAAGGGTCTTCCAAAAGGGACTTCCAAACTTTGACACTTTATAGCGGACATATTGTTGAAACTACATATATCCCATTGATTGAAATTGATTCAGTTTGTTTTGCCAAATCGTTATGGATGGATATAGCGTTCAACAACTGCACCTGTTGATAAAATTGTTTAATCAAAATTATTCGGGCAATATTCCTCGACCTACCGAGATGACTATTCGCAGTGTCCAATGAACCAACACCTGTACGACGTAGAAACGCACCATCTGCCAAAAACAATACCGCAGTCCGTGAACGTGTGCAGGAGAAGTCAAGATAGTCGATTTCGCATCGCTCACAAATTGGCAAAGTTTGCGCCGTGACTTGGGCCTGCACCCGTAGACTCAGGTGTTGAAGGTAAACGACGTGTGTTAGCTGAATCGGCCCTGGAGCCTGGAAACTCACCATAATTTTCATCAAAAAATCATCATCAGGAATGGACCTTTCTAGATGAATGGGTACGTCAAAAAACAATTTAGAATGATACTAATCCACATGAGATCGAAAAGCATCAAATGCATACCTAAAAAGTCAATGTTTGGTGTGGATTTTGGGCTGGCGGTGTCATCGGTCCATATTTCTTTTGGCAAGATCATTATAGTGATGATTACCAACTTCTTTTGGCCTGAATTGGATAATATAGACAACGACATTTGGTTTTAGCAGAACGGCGCTACATACCACGCAGCTTATACCACACTGGACATTCAGCCCGAGCGATTTGGCTATCTCACGAGGAGGTGATATTAACTGGCCATCGATATCGTGCGTTTTGACCACGTTAGAATCTTTCTTGTTGGAGTTTCTTAAGTAGTGGCTCTATGCAAATAAGCCACAAACCATACTGATGATACCTAACAGATACTTTGTTTTATTTAAATTTAAAGCGCTTAATTAAAGACTCTATAGTAACGGATAAGAGGCATAAGAGGCCGAGGAGATAACTATCTAACACAACAAAGCGAATCGTTGAGTTTGCGTAGAAAGAATGAAATCTATTCATCTTCCAAAAATCCAAAAATTTAAATGGGGGTCAACATAATAACTTAACATATCAGCTTGGAATGTTTTGTTGGCAGATGTTGACATTGTTTTCTTTTTGCAGAGAAAAACTGATTCATGTTATTTTTGACCTCCTAACGAATGAATAATAATCTATCACAATATATTGGTGTATGTAGTATTTTCTATTGATCAGTTCTGGCTTTTTCCGTTTAATTATTTATATTTTATTATAAGAAAGAATAACTAAACATATGCAAATAATCACCAACAAGTATGTAAATTATCATTAATAATATTATGGAGCGCATTTGTTACATTCTATTTAATTGTCTATAAATCATAAGATACTAGACTGTATACTGTGCTGTACGATATTTTTTTCAAGATGCAATTCCGAAGCATAATTAAATTATAACGAACGGTATCGACCGCACTAATTATTAAATGAATGCAATTATCTTTATTGAAGGCAGCGTATACCAACCTCTAAGTGTTAGTATATCGATCCGAGTCCTATACAGCTTAAGAATTACCATTCAAGTTGATTAACCGATATCAATGTTTCCAATTTAATAAAGTGTTCCAGCTTACGCCCGGGAATGCGGCGGCACCGAATTATGATTGCGCAACACGTCCGGATTCCGAAATATTCAGATTGCTGTTACATAACCACTTGGAAATGAGATTATGGTACTTAACACGAACTTCTTGGAAGGGACGGGTACGTCCAAATCCAGGTAGAACAGGTTGCTAAAAATAGGAATTCAACAGTACATTTGGAAGTGACTCGGCGTGGAAAGTTAATAGTATTTATGATTTTAATTTTAAACTTTGAAAATAGTAGTTTATATGTAAATAAATTACGTAATATTAAAATTTAGTTTCATGTTACATTCCACCAAGCATTATCGAAGTCATGCAACGTTTGTCGGGTTTAGCTTTTTCCAATATCATCCATTTCATTATATAATTTAAACATTATTTAGAGTAAAAGAGTGTTCATTATGAATTACCACATAGTAACGGTCGCAACCATCATTATGATGATTTAGAGTAGTTAACTGATGTTATAAAAATATAATTACGAAACATTCACAATAACATAAACAATGTGTTTATCTCTACATTAGTTTTAATTTTTTTAAATCCACGGAGACTGAAACAAATTGTTAGTAGCATTGTTAAAAATATTAATAATCACTACATGTTATTACTACAAGTTATTACTCATACTAATATCTTGAGTGAAATCAACATTCTGTGCTTTGGGTGTTAATTCTGGTGCGGTGACAGTTACAATGTGCAACGCTATCACCATCGCCCGTGGAATGTAAACATTAATTAAGATTGTAAAATGCAACAGTTATAGGAAACATTAACGACACGGAAATATAATTTCTAATTAAATTTCTTTACAGGCGTGAACAATTAAAGAATGAATAATTGGGTATGTAATTAGTAATAACGTTAGAAGATAACTTAGAGATGATAGTTTTTATGTATAATTGCTTAATTTATTGTGATATTAAAAATTTTCAATGTTGACAAGTCACAAGAGTTCACTCTATACATCAAACTATTAAACATTAATGGATAGATCACTTATACATAACATAAATTACACAGGCCTACATTTTTTGTTTCATGAAAAAGTGTTTCTAGTTTAATAGGTGTCCTATAGTAAATGGAGTGTGCTGATCAAGAATATGTGCTTAGTTTTTTTCCAGCACGTCAAATTTTCAGGAAAAGTGTGTTTGAAATTTTTCATAGAAATTGCCAAAAATATTGAGAAAATATTTATTGAAACTATATTTAGTAGAAAATTGCACTGCAAAATTGAGTTGTTCATTAAAAAAGCAATGCAGTATAATCTACGTTAGACAATCGTTGGTTTTTTTAAATAAAATCGTTCTCTTTTTCCCTCAAAACTGCGTTTTGTAGTTTTCTTTTATTGGATTTTTGCGAGCGAGTCCCTCTTCAAGGCCCAGCAGTAATCAGCCATCATTCTAATATCCCATCTTCCTTGGTAACGTCTCTCCATCTCCTTTATGTCTTGATGGATCCTCTCTCCCTGTTCCTCGCTGACAGCTCCAAGATTTTCGGGAAAAGAGTCATTGCATCCCAGTTTTTTTTATATAATTTTCGACCATGTTGACTACAATTTCTGGAGTTTGGAGACTTATTGTTTCCAAGGAAACCGTCTATGACTTCTACGAAAGAACTCTATGCTTCAGATTCATCCTGGGTCATTGTATTCTGGAACAATCTGTCTGATTTTAAGGTTCGAATTTCAGGGCCTACAAAAATTCCTTCTTTAAGTTTAGCTTCAGAAAGTGCAGGAAATTTGTCGCACAGGTATTTAAAGCAGTCACCTCGTTTATTTAAAGCTTTGACAAACTGCTTCATCAATACTAACTTTATGGGAAGGGGAGGCAAAATTTTGGGTCATTTCATGGCCATTCTTTCTTAACGTAATGTAAATTTCGTGCTCGACTGTCCCACTCGCATAAAAAAGCATGGATACTTTGTGAATCCAAACTGCTGACCCAAAAGCATGGATATTATTTTAAGGTCTCCACAGTTATTAAAATGAATTCACATAATATTATACTAAAATATTTTCTATCGATGTATCAAGTATTTTAAAGAAATAATTTTAATGCAATTTAGGAAATATTATAAAGGTACTTCTTTGCTTCAGTAGAAAATATTCCAGAGACTATTTTGTTATTGTTCTTTGTGATTGTGGTGCTGATATTTCTGTAATATACCGAGATAAAAAGAAGTTTTATGACGTAGTCTACGCCATTACATTATTTTAATCTATTTGATTCAAAAATATCCAGCACATAATTGCAGCCAAATCATTTTAGATTAGACCCATCTCTAAATACCCCGCGGTCTGTAAATGCAGTAAAACACGTACATCACGCCCGTAAAACGTACCGCGCGTCCGATGGCTGATTGCGTGCAAGTGCTATTACAAAAATCCGTACTGGATTCCGTGTGCGAGACATTCCACTTCTCATACCAGAACATGTACACATGCATAAAAGCCAATAATATCAGTTAATGATGATGACTCGAAGACTAGAATACGATTTTCTCTTGTTTTTTTTTTGTATTCTTTCCTTTCGTCTTTAGAAATATTTCCCAGCGATCGTTAACATCTCTTCCACTCTTCGCGCTCGAGCTGCTTTGGACACAGATCATCAGCCACCGGCATGGACACAGGCAAAAGAGAAAGAGAGAGAAACGTTATGCAATAGCAAAGGTAAAATAGATAAGGAGTAAGTGAGATAGAGGTGTTTGGATTGCCGGCAACAGGTAATAATGAAGTATGTAGGTACGTAAGAGATGAAAGGAGAGGAGGTGGGGAAATAATATAGGAAACGACGGAGACCGAATAGAAATAGGAATGGTGAGAGAAAATACATATATGGTGTGTATGAGAATAAACGAGAATTTATTGTTAACGTAAAGGTGCAAACGAGAAGAAATATTTATAAATCACTAAAGGACAGATCAATATTAACAATCTAAGAATAATAAATAATTACGTGAAGATTATTATTAATATTAAAAAGGTATTGAAATACTAACACTTTCTTTACTAATTCATTTGTTTTCACTATATGTACATTTCAAGTACAATGTTGAATACAATTAACAATTAACAAAAATGTAATCTAAGAGAAAATAAGACATTTTATAAATAAATGGAAAAGAAAAACAATAAAAGAGTTATGAAATAATAGAATTGAGAAATATTATACCTGCAGTATAAGGATAAAAACGTTTGTGTTATTGAAATAAAGAGAGAACACAAGACGAAAATATGAACATTACACTGGAAATGTGTATAAGCTGGTGGAAGAGTAAGAGGTTAAAATAATAATATCAACGTGTAAGAGAAGAAGACGGAAAACAGCGAGTAGCGGTTTTCTATGAGATCACAGTTAAATATTCCCTAGCTGCTGCTGCTGCTGCTGCTGTAACAGCAGGAAAGAGTAATAGTTGCTCGCGATTGTGCGAGAGCGAGATGGAAGACGTGTGGAAAAGTAGGCGAACTGCCATAATGGATTCCTCATTGTCTTCCTCGGTCACAATAAAGCACATTTCGATGCTTTCACACACAGACACACTCACACCGAAAAAATAATAATAGAAAGAATGGAATTGAAAAAAAAACACAGTTAGTTCTAAATAAGTAATTGTTTTTGCCATTAGCTTTCCATCACTTGATTATAAGTACGTACATAAAATGAATAGTGGGTAAGTTGAATATTTAAAATTAAATACTTATGTTTGACAATTAAACCCATAAAAAATGAAGACATTTTATTATTTATTAACGTTTAACAAATATATTATTTTACATTAAGATAGGAAAACGTTTAATTTTTACGTAACGGTTTAAAAAAATCCATTTCTTGGCCGAGCATTTTGTTTCCCACGGTATTTATATAATGATCAGTTTGGGAATTTAAATTATAATTAACATGACCAAATTTATTAATATATATTTGGTATAATAATATAATGTTGTAGTAATTGCTTCCGAATTATCAAGACTTGGATTTTTTTTAAATCTATTGATTTGTTTTTATTTTTATTGTACAGGGTGACTCATTAAGGGTGACAGAAACAGTATATCCTAGAATTTGGGGGGAAAAATTCTTATCACATAATCGGCCAAAAAAAAAAAATTCGTAAAAACATTTTTAAATGCTTAGCTTTCCGCTAGGTGGCGCATTTTATCATTTACATAATTAATTTGCGTATTTTACAAAAGTAGTAGTAGTAGTAGTGTTAGGCTATCGACCACGTGGTCCTTCCGCCATGTGTCTTTTGTGTATTTGTGTGTGTGTAAAATGAGCTTGTTACTTTAAAGGATCGCCCCCGTCACTCTAAAGCACCATTAATTGTATCCCAATGGTGAATGGTACCGGTCACCCATCCGACTACTGACCCGAATCAACGTTGCTGCACGTCAGTTCGGGGCCGTAACCGATGCGCCACCACCGGCGTGTATTTTACAAAATATTACCGCATTAAGGCTATTGAAAATTATCAAAATTAGAAACTACTGTACTTGGTTTACAATTTTTGCTTAAGTCTTTTTTTCTATCACCTACAGTTAAGTGGTGGGGGAAGTATACTTTTGTTTACAGAAAATGGTTTGTAACTTCCGTATACCTTAACCGATTTTCACAAGCTTAGGCTCAATGGAAAGAGTATTAGAATTTGATTACAAAAATAAATAACATTAACACATTTAATCTATGCGCTGGCAACTAGAGGGCGTCATGTAACACTTAACCCTATTTATGTATTTTTCTCAGAAATATCAAATGGAATGATATAACTCGAAGCAGCTTACAAAAAAGAAAATGAAATAACATATTGTTTCGTCAAAACCGCAAACTGATATCTCTTGTCATTTCAAAGATATTTAGATTTTTTTAATTTTCATTGTTGTTTTCGAAGTGTTGGTTCATCCTGTAAGGTGTGCATGAAAATATATGGCTAAAGTTACTTTTAGAAAAAATGTCATGTAAAAACAAATGACAACAATATTTATTAGCATAATTAGTTATTTTAGTCCTTCTAGAATGAAATTTTATCCTAGATTCTTTAAAATTTCTTCAATGGTTTTATATGGATAAGCTGTAACATTACGAGTATGTCAAACTATTTTCCTGGGCGATGTTGTAAAAGTAATCAAGTCACCTTTGGAAATGACATTTCTGTTTTGTGATTGTTTATTTATAATTTGTTGTTGCTGTCAAAGTTAATTTGAACGTTTGAAAAATCACTTTATTATAATGCTTTATTTTTCAAATGAAGAAGCATATGATATGCTAGCAGTGTATTTTGAAAGTCTACAAAATGCAGTCATTGCTGAAAGAGAATATGGGTTACGATTTCCTGATAGACGGCGTCATTCAAGAAAAGTTTTTAAAAGACTGGCAGAACGATTACGAAAAACTGGAAATGTTCAACCTGTTTCGGTAAGAAATAGGGTACGTAGAAGACAAAATGAAGAAAATGTTATTAACGTCTTGGCATACGTTAACGCTGAACCACGTGCAAGTATTAGGGAAATTGCAAGAGATCTAGAATTAAATTATTCTTTGGTGAATAGAA
Organism: Ontholestes murinus; assembly: GCA_963969525.1. Classification (NCBI taxonomy): domain Eukaryota; kingdom Metazoa; phylum Arthropoda; class Insecta; order Coleoptera; family Staphylinidae; genus Ontholestes; species Ontholestes murinus. The sequence goes on along the minus strand of OZ018389.1, from coordinate 56,752,456 downwards.
TACTAATAAAACATAAAATGCATCCTTACCATGTTGTTTTACATCAAGAGTTAAAAAAACATAGATTTTGATCGACGACTAGATTATTGCAACTGGTTAAAAGGAATGTTAAATGATAATCAACAAATTCTATCTGCAATATTATGGACGGATGAAGCTACATTTTCAAGCTCTGGTAAAATTAACTTGCACAACAGTCACTACTGGTCAGAAACAAATCCACACTGGCAGAGGGAAGTCAATTACCAAAATCGCTGGAGCATAAATGTGTGGTGTGGTATTTTAAATAGGAAGATAATAGGACCTTTTTTCTTTGAAAAAAAAATAACGGGCCAAAGGTACTTAGATTTTTTAACTAACGATTTGCCCATCCTCCTAGAAGACGTTCCAATTGGTAACAGATTAGACATGTGGTATCAACAAGATGGTTGCCCAGCACATTTTGCCGCAGGTGTCCGAAATTATTTAGATATTGTATTTTCAAATAAATGGATTGGAAGGGGAAGTATTTTTCCATGGCCAGCAAGGTCACCAGATCTTACGGTTTTAGATTTCTTTTTATGGGGTAGAATTAAAGATTTGGTTTTTAAAACACTTCCAACTACACGTGAGGATATGAAAGAAAGGATTCGGCAAGCAGTAAGAGGTATTTCTGGTGCTGAAATTGAGGCCAGGGTCAATTCCACTATAGAAAGACTGAATTTGTGCATAGCAAATGATGGGAAACATTTTGAGTACCTAAAATAACTAAGTAATAGGTGCAGTTATCAATTTTAGTTTTTTGTATTTTTTTTTTTTCATTAATTATGTTAATAAATATTGTGCCATTCGATTTAACTTGATATTTTTTTGAAATGTAACTGTAGCAGTGTGTTTTCACTTACAACTTACAGGGTGAACCAACACTTCGAAAACAACGAAAAACAACAACGAAAATTTAAAAAATCTAAATATCTTTGAAATGACAAGTGATATCAGTTTGCGGTTTTGACGAAACAATATGTAATTTCATTTTCTTTTTTGTAAGCTGCTTCGAGTTATATCATTCCATTTGATATTTCTGAGAAAAATACATAAATAGGGTTAAGTGTTGCATAACGCCCTCTAGTTGCCAGCGCATAGATTAAATGTGTTAATGTTATTTCTTTTTGTAGTCAACTTCTAATACTCTTTACATTGAGCCAAAGCTTGTGAAAATCGGTTAAGGTATACGGAAGTTACAAACCATTTTCTGTAAACAAAAGTATACTTCCCCCACCACTTAACTGTAGGTGATAGAAAAAAATGACTTAAGCAAAAATTGTAAACCAAGTACAGTAGTTTCTAATTTTGATAATTTTCAATAGCCTTAATGCGGTAATATTTTGTAAAAAACGCAAATTAATTATGCAAATGATAAAATGCGCCACCTAGCGGAAAGCTACGCATTCAAAAATATTTTAACGCATCTTCTTTTGACCGATTATGTCTTTAGATTTTTTTTTCCCCAAATTCTAAGATATACGGTTTCCGAGATACGGCCAGTGGCCACCCTTAATGAATCACCATGTATATAACGGTTATCATTTTGGCTATAATGTTTTTATTGTCACATAAATATAAAATTGTTAAAATTTTTATTTCAAACAAGAAACAAATGAAAATTACATACAGTCATGCAAATTTGAATTTAAAGCGTTATTTTCTCTTTTAAATTTATTAATTTAAAACGAAAATATTAATATCACAAGGGGGATAATCTACTAATTCCTACATAGTAGGAAAGTAGAATCCTTTTATACCGTGCGTAGCGCTGGCAAATAGAGCAGTCGCCGGTTGTATGATGAACATATTCAGTTGTATTTCAACTATCTGTGCATAAAGTTACGTATTACTGGTATTGACTGTGCTGTATTCAGAATATTCAAGAAAATAAAGAATGCCGTCAGTTGTGAAGTTAGAAATAGCCTCGATCTTTCTATAATTTACGTATTTACATGCAATATCAGCGGACATACAGGACGAGCGTTGAAGTCAGGATTGCAGAAGATAAAAGTGCATGGGGAAAAACAGAAAAAAACCTTAGCCTATGTGAATCACATGCTTTCCGAAACCATAGCTTAAATCAGGAATTCCAGATCCTCCATAAAGAGGAGAAAGGAAATTAAACTTGCTGGAAAACTTGAAAATCAAAGAAGATGAAAAAGCCGGCCTCCTACTTAAGGAATATACAGAATTGTCAAACTCGACACTATTAAAAATATCAACTCCACCATAGTGACAATTTTATCAAAGATATCTAATGTCACTAGATACATAATGTCAAAATATATTTCTTCTTCAAGTAAATAAAACTTATATGCACTTGGATAAATTTGCGAAATATATGTAAAAACTTTTTGAAAATCAAAAATTAATTTTCCCTTCAACCTATAGAAGAATTAGAGATGTACACCAAACAAATCCTTATAAAAACGCTCTTGAAAATAATAATATATTCTATTGAGTTTATTTCCGTACTTGAATCCCTTAAATATTGCGTAAAATTATAAATTGTAACCCAATCATATAATGAATGAACCAAAAGGAACCTCTAAAATTTTAGAATTAAAAGTTCGGTTGCGGCCGAACAAGCATTAGCGATAGTACAGCAATGTTAGTTCGGGTCACAAATAACACAGCGGAAGGACCACATGGTCGATAGCTAAACACTGCTACTACAACTACTATAAGTAATTTATTAGGATTTATAAATATTTTGCTAATCATAATGACAGACTAATTTCAAATACATATTTAGACAGACTAATGTTAAACAAATCTTCCAAAATGAGATAAAAATAGCGTATTTGCTTAAATATTTTTCAAATGAAGGATTCAGAAGCTGTCAGCATGTCTTACTGGACAGTGGATGAATGTGGGTCTGAGAAGAATATTGGAAACAAATGAACTCCTCCCATGATTCTTGCTGTCTAAATTTGTGTACGTGTTTCAATGATTTATGTATTATTTTGCAAATATATTATAAGCAAGAAGAACAAGGTTATACAAAATAAAGATGGTGATAACCGTTACTACGTGGTAATTCACCCTGAAGAAATGATAATATAGTCGTGTAATTATTGTATGAAATACACTGTATTTATAATACATACTATAAGTACATTGTGAAAAAGTGTCTTAATTTTCTAATAATTATCCTTCAGATCCTTCATAGGCACTATATATCTGTCACAAAGTTTATAATTATTTCTATAGAATTAATTTTCAATACATATGCCGACTCCTCGTGTTAACACTGGAATACGAATAATCTTAAATCTAAATTTACCGTTTCTTTTGATCTTTAGATAATATTGTCAATCATGACTTGCCATAAACCAACATCAAAACGATTAAATCTACTCCGGATGTCTGAATTTTAATTAATTTAGCCTGCCTCGCAGATATCTTACATAATTGGTACAATTAATTACTTTAGGTGATCTTAAATTAAAACACTTGTTTGGTTTCTAATTGCTATATTCAGTATCCTGGCATGTGTTTCGATCAATGATGATCATTTTCCAAAAATAACTAATTAGTTCAGCATTGTATTTTCTTAGAAAATATAGCAATAGAGAAACCAAACGGGTGTTTGACGGCGCTCCAACATAATTAGTTTAGGATTGAAAATGGTCACATCGTGTGACCGAAATGTACATTTGTATTAATAAATTTTGTGAAGAAAGGAGACTCAATATTTCTTTAATAATAATCTTCACGTAACTCAACAATCATTAAAGTAAACAAGTGTTCTAAAGAGTATATGAGTTACCATACAAAATATTCAAAATTTTGAAAAACCCTTAAAAAATTCAAACATTCATCTTAATACTTAGCAAAGAGGCCAGTTTCACAATTATATATATATTTTTTTAAATTGAAACATAGTTTTAAATTATTGAACATATATAAAATAAGAGTATGTGTATTGTATTTAAAACCTTTTGTTACAGATTTCAAGAACAGCCACGGACAGGTTTCTATATAATATATCTTTGGAAGTGATTAGAGAGGAAACCGAAATTTTACTCAGAGATTTTAGCTTCAATGCAATAGAAAGAATAAATATTACCATTGAAGTAACATCTAATGCCTAAACCGTTGCAAAACAAGGGAAAATATGTACTTGGTTTGATGAGCAATGAGGGACATACGAAGCGGTATGGCGGCCAAGTGACAGCAAGAAAAAAGTATAATAGTATATGTAAAAGAAAAACTGATGAGACTGGAGGGCACCTTCACCTCTGAAGAGCTCTGTTAATCTTCCTGTTTCTTCCACAGCTAGCGGAGATGAACCGAAAAGAAGGAGAAAGGCGCGCCTTGCAGCGCCGGCCTTAAGCCAGAAACGTGGACACCAGCCAAGCAAATAATAGATGCCCACTGGCCCCTATTAAACCTAAGACCTTGTCGAGATCGATCACCTCTGCGAGACTGGAGGTTCAGGTAAAATAAGAAGAACAGATCGGATCACTCTGCTACCACGTCTCCTAGGCTAACTCCCAGGAAAAAAGTAAGTATAATATATATAACCCATCAATATCAATTTCCAGTTACAAGGAGGCTACTTACAGGAGTTTCCAAGAAGCAATAATTGATTGCCAAAACCCCCTGGCGAAACTCACAGGGGACCATGTTAAGACCTTGGATGGTGCTCTCATCTCCTAATTAGTCAAAGACATATCGGAAGGTGCCAGCCCCATTTTGGATGGATGTACTCTAGAGGATAACCTGTGGGGATCAATCATCCCTAGACTGGCTCTTGAAGTCTGTCGAATAACTAGCACCACTATAGACCGAAGCAAAACTAACGGTGGTCCAAATTGACCACCTCTCAAGGCTGACAAAGGTTACCCTATATTTGCCCGGTCAGCCTCTGGATATGGAGCAGACAATTAAGCTCCTGACTGGTCAACCAAGAGCAGATGACATTCACCAAAAAAAATTTCGAGTGCGATTAGTCGTTATGGGAGTTCCAAACAAATAAACCACCCTCCTACAACAGCGTGGCAAGGATGGAGAGTACCGTTTCAGATACAAAATCCAATTTATCACGCGTAATCCTAAGGAGAAAACTTCCAGTGAGACCATTCATACCACCCCAAGGGAAGCTGAGGACAGCAGAGAGAAGCCTCGCCATGAGACCACTCAAATGGACAGTCTCCAAGCTTAAATTGTGAGTGCTTTACGGTTCAAATACTAATCCACAACCTCCAAAGCAACAACAATACCCAGGTCCTAATCCAATAACTCTATGTAGTGGCATATAGGATATGTGGACTGGGTAACTTAAAAAACATTGGCGTTTCTAATCCTTCGTTTTGTTTAAATGTGTATATGTCTTAAAGCAGTTGATGAAGACGCTAAAAGAGTTTTCTATCTAAAAAATATGGCGGAGAAAATATTTCCTGTGCAATTACTTAAACACTATTGAATTTTCTATTTGTAAGCCAATACATAAGTTACAGATAAGCGGCGAAGCAGAAGTAAATATATTTCGTAACGCGTTGCTCTAAATCTAATTTATATTCGAAAACTTTGTGTAAATATGTATTAGTAGTTAATAAACTTGATTATACCCTTAAAAATTTATTCATGCACATTTCAATATGTACATTTCTAAAGAATAATAAAACAGACGTCATAGAAATAATTATTAAACAACTAGAAATTTTACCTACAAAATTTTGGACAATCCCTCTATGAAGACCAATCCCTGATATCCAATGTGACTAGGATGGTCGGCAACCCGCTTAACACCGTTGAAGAGTCCTTGGGCGTGGTACTTTTTGACATGTTTTGTCAGATTATGGTTAAGGGTGAAGGTTGATCTGCAGAACGTGCACGAGGACATGAAGATTGTTATGCGTTGAAGATTTAATTCAAACTAGAGAATAATATAGTTCTCCAACTTTTTATATAATTTTCTTATTTTATTCCGTTACAAACATGACCCGCCCCTATCAACCGGAAACGCCTTATCTTATCAACCGGAAACCGCAACTTCCGTTACAGGAAGTCCTTATCTTATCTTATTAAGATGAGCTTAGGATTACTTCCTGTCTAGCTAACTCTACCTACTTATTCTTAATGCCAAAAAAAAATGTTTCCTGAAATAACATAAAATGGGCAAGTCATTTATTTCATCGTCGATTTTTCCTTTTTTTGATATGACTTTCAAAACATCGTTAAAGACTGTGATAAATTCCAGGAGCAGATTGTTGAAGCAATTAAGAAACCGCACTCTAGTATCCCGCATAGTGACATTTATAAATATAGAATTATGAATCCACGGGCACATATATTATACGGCCTACTCAAAGTGCACAAACCTCCCAATAAAACCAATTGTTTCATATATCCATGCTCCATCATATAAAGTGCGTTCTCTTGTTAAAAAAATCGTTTCACGATCGTGAGAAAATTAAGAACTTAATAGTCAGCAACAAAGCCATTCTGGTCTCTTTTGTTGTCAAAAGCCTTTTCACATCAGTACCACTATTTGAAACTGAAAGAAACTTACGCAAAAAGTGACAATAACCATCATGGACTTCTAATACGGAAGAAATCACTTAATAAATACTTGCCTCGACCAAAATTACTTCCACTTCACTACTTTTCGCAGAAATATTCATAAGTGATTTCGAAGAACAATTATTTAAGAACAATAAATTAACAAAAAACATACAACACTGGTGCAGATATAAACAGTTAGGGTTACATTTACACAACACTAAAATCAATAAATAGAAAAATTTAATTTACTACTGAAAAACAACTTTTTTGACTTAAGCATTTCAATAGAAGAAAATAACTTAAAATATGGTATAGATAGTGCACAAAATTAAAGGACGCTAGCATGTATATGTTGCCAAAATGAAGGGCACACTTATGCCTCAATCTTCCACAGCCGATCTCTGTCTCCTAGGAGATGATTGTGGTAAGGTTTTTCTAATCTTTGCATATCTACCATATGATCAGATACTGAGAAACCAATAAGATAATGAGACTGATAGGTTATCATGCTAATGCACACCATTCAATTTGGACAAGCACGAACTGCAACTGGAACAGAGGGAAATCCACTAACCCATGGTAGAATAAGGAAATCGACCAGTTGAGGAAGCAAGCAAGAAATGCGCATATCAAAGGTATTAAGGCCAGCATGAGATTCGTACTCCGTCAAAACAAGATTGGAGCATATACTCTAACATAATAACAAGACCCAAAATAACCTGGGTCATTCAAACATTCGCACTGGAACCTAATCTTAAATACCTACTTATATGGGGACTGTGGAACATAATCTTCGATACCTAGTGACCATGTTTAAGCCCTGCATCGCTGTTAGATATGTTCCCCAAAACTGAACAGATTGAAGCTTCCCAGGATATTCAACACCACACTAACTCTGTCTTCACAAGTAAAATAAAAACAAGAAAAGAACAGGTGCAGGCGCATATTGGTACCGAACTCACATGGATACTTTTTAGTGCCAATAAAATAACTGAATGCTATTGGTGAATTCACTTAATTAAAGAAGTTTAGTGCAACTCTTTATACAGAGCAAAAAATCAAAGGGTTATTCTTGGACTACTCTAAAAAAAAATTGTCCTTTGATGATTTTTGAAAACTCGCTTTGTTTCGAAAATAAAGGGAGAACAAAATTTTCGACAAAACCATTTTTGATTGTTTTAAAATTAATAATGTAGTCGAAATAAAAGTATAGCGTACTACACTTAATTTAGGATTTCGAGGAATGCAGAATTTACATATTCACCCTGCGTTAGTGCGGTGGGGTATGGTATACCCCAGTCGTGTATTGTAAGCAATAATTCTCACATCTCTGAAATGTTGGTTGCACTCTTCTATCTTTCAATACTGCACTATCCAATCTTTCTAGAGTATTACCTCACTTAAAACCCGACGGTCGCATTTGTTGCATCAATAATTTGGCGATAAAGGTGTGAGACACCTCGGCGCACTAATAACGTTACAAAAGGCAAAACAATTTTTTGTTAACGTATTTATATTTTATCGTATTTTATCGATGTATGATTCTTACTTAGTTGCAAATTATATTAAGTCATGTCGTGTGAGAAGAAACAAGCATTATTACATAAGTATGCGAGAAATGGACGAAGAAGCCTACAAATCTGATTTTTTGAAAATCCCATAGAATCTGACAGTGAAGATGAAAGTGCAGTGAACAATGTATGATTATGTCACGGACAGTAACCAAAGCGGCCTCGAAGATAACGCAGATGATCTGACAGGAGACACCAGCATTTCAAGTGTCGATGGATTAAATAGATTAATACCTGGAGGTAGGTCTACAACTGCAGATAAATACTTCATACGAAAAGATCGAACAATAAAGTGGCTAAAAACAGTTCCACTAGAGAATGTGCGTACAAGAAAAAACAATCTTGTTTTACAATTACCAGTATTTAAAGGAAAGGCTGCAATGGCAAAGATGGAACTGGAATGTTTGTCGTGTTTTATTACTGATGAAATATTACGAATATTAGTACATTGTACTAATATACAAATACAAAAATACAAAGGCAAGTATAAGGAACCAAGTCGAACTCGGGAAGCAAATCAACGTGAATTGAAAGCGGTAATTTCTTATACCTAGCTGGGATGTACAAAACATATAGATTGAATCTAGATGACTTGTAGCAAACTGATGGAACTGAAAATGTTCGTAGATAAATCCAGTAATACAGACAAAGTACTAAGTATTTTTATTATATAATAAAATGTATAACGATGTAGATGCCTCAGAAATCAACGATTTCGATTTTTATTAGTCTATCTTAGATTTGATGATGTGACTACCCGAAATTAAAGATTGGAACAAGATAAGTTTGCAGCGATAAGATAATGTTTCGAAGTATAAGTTAAAAACTTTATCAAAAACTCTATACCTTCAGAATTAACTTAACAATCGACAAGATGTTGCCAGCAATTCAGGAAATACCAGTAACCCAGAATTGGGCTTCCCTAAAAGCAAAGTACATTGGAAAAGAAATTTGGAGGATATAATAATGTCTTAGTAATTGATTTTTTCATATAGAATGTAAGTGAAACAAATAATGTAATTTTTTCAAATAATTGGTTTTTATATACATAAAAATAAATCTTGAATATAATAAAAAAGGAAACACTTTATCAATAAAGTGGTAAAACAAAGTCATCGCGTCTTCTTCCTTATAATAATAAATATGTTTATTTTAGTAGATATAAGAATAACTTCTTCTGTTACGTTTGAATTAACTGCAATAAATATATTTGTATTAAGCAATGTTTCTCTCATTGGCTGTACAGAAAGTTTAAAAATATGTTGGGGTGTGGCACACCCCACCACACTAACCATACAACGTACTAACGCAGGTGTAAAAAGGGATACATTGAAGGGATTAATGGCAAATTCAACATTTAGTCTATTTATACGTTGTAAGAGGGACTGAGTGGACTAATAAAGGAGATAGTTTGAAGGATTGTGGAGTGGACTCCAAATTTAGGTGTCCAAGTTTGATAAAGATTCGTTGAAGTTTTGAAGAGTTTCCACTAGCTCCGAACGGATTTGGTTTAAGCAGAGTTACTCAAAATATTTTCATGCCCATGTGTCATTTATGTAATTTACAGTGACATGAAATATAGATATCGGCCAAGAAATGGAATATAGTCATGATATAGTCCTATGCATTATTTTCTATAACTTTCGACGTGAATTATCTCTACAACGCGGCATCAATGAACTTGAATTAAGTTGCAATGAAGCACCACCAAAAATGATTATATATCGATGGTTCAAATAATTCAGTTCATTTAGTGATGAATATCCTGACGATCGACCAAAATCGGTTATTTTACCAGAAAACATTGGTTCTATACGTAAACTGATATGGCAAAATCCTCGTGGACTTATTATGAGATCAGGCATCCTTGGGCATTCGTGATACTATCAAATATTAAATATTATTTCAACCATTGGCTGTCAAAAAAAATTGTTCGCGTTGGTTTAGCAATTTAACAATCGCTCAAAAAGGTCAATTGGCCAAAAGAAATAATCAGGAAATTGCTTATACCTTTATGATATCATTACCCGCGACAAATCATGTATACCGAAAATAAACAGCAGTCGGCTGTGGGTTTTTCAAGATGAGCCAAATACAACAAAAATATTTCACAAACGAAGCACTTCGTCGTCTGTGTTGGAGAAACGAGTCACTTGGAAACTCTACCACTAGTGCAATACTGGACGGTCATTTCTGAATGGTACACAATCATTTGTTTTAGAATTCACAAGAGACTTTTAGAGAACTGAAAAAATCGAATTAATAAGTCTTATTTTTTTTAAATATAACAATCTTCTACTTCGTTATAAATGTTTAATAACCAGTAAAACACTTTAATATTACACTTTTTTATTAATATGTTAACTATAGTTTCGGCAACTCAGCTTGCCATTACCTAATAAGTCCTAATTTGGCACCCAATAACTACAATCTATTATCGCAAATCAAATACGATCAAAATATTTTGGCTTTATCTAAATCGGACTGGGAAAAAGTGCTTCGTAAATTTGTTCAAGCATATGCAAAACTATATTAATCTTCGTCGAGAATGTTGTAATTAATTTCTGTTCTCTGTTTCCGAAATATAAAAGGAAACTGACATATATAGGGCAACCTGCTAGAAGTTACAGTGAAAGAACAGAAGAACATCAAAAAATTTCAATTTGAACACATTGTAGCGATCATAATTAATTTTTATTACAGATAATATTGTTAGAATTTTGTACCAGGTAATAAAGGACGCAATATAAAATACCGCGCATAACAATTACGAAGAAATCTATCTAAATCTGTATAAATATCGAAAAATGTAATATTTTGCATATATCTTATATTGCAGAAAAATTAAGCGAAATACGTTTTTAATTAATTAATATTTAATCTAAAAAATCGTAGAGTTTAATTGAGTTAAATAGAAATCAAATATTCCAGATGTCAAGGAGCATCCTTGCTGCCTTAACATCATGCTGATGGATTGGGTTTGAGTGGAATTACATATTTAATTGTGAACTCCACCCGTGTTTCTTAAGCCAAAATTGTATGTATAGTTATTTTTTTAATAATTAGTTGAATATGTATTATCTAAGAAAGAAGACCCAAGATAAGTAAAGAAATAATTTAAATTATTTATTATTTTAAATTCTTTAGAAGCAACAAATTTCACTTTGGTTTTAAAATATATCTCTGAATGTAGAATTATAAATAATGAAAAAATATTACCGTTGCTAAAGAATATATTTCAATGATTCCGTTCCTTGTTTGTTTAAATAATTTTGTCACTTCCTCAAGTTGTTATGCGAATAACAGTTACACAATCCGGCAAAAGCGGTTTACGAAAAACTGGATTTTTATACTTGTCTTATTTACAGCAAACAGAGGTGTTTGCTTATTTATAATTAATTTTAAAACAGTTTATTTCCAAAAAACACATATAAGGATCACAGCTATGTTAATCATGCTTAGTCCAAGATAAATTATGTAATTTGCATATAAATAATGCCGTCGTTATATTAGCATATTTTTATTTATTTGCTAAACTTACTTTCAAAATACGTATCCATAAAATAACAATTAAACGACATAAAAATAATTTCGATCGTAAACCAGTGGGTGATGTTCACTTTTATGTTCTTCCACTCGAACTGAATTGATCTTTATCGCTGGATCATGGTGATTCGTTATAGCTCTGAATAGCATATTATTTGCATTCGAATACCAGCGTAAATCAAGTTTAAATCTTTCCCATATATCTGCATGACAAAAATAAATCATATTTCTTTAAATCTTCAACTCAACAAAAAACTGGGAGTTTTTGGTTACAATTTTGCAAGTATACAGTAAACAAAGTAATTCTAATCCAAGAATAATTGCAGCAGATTTACAAAACTATACAAACTAGAGAAATTAGTTGTTTGGTTTCGCTCTAATCAGTGCGAAGATACAGATAACTGATGCATGGAACTTATTGCTTCAGTAAAGCATTTTTTGATTTGATCATTGAAGATGGAAAATGGTAATCAAAAACGCAAAAAGCAGTAGCTGCCATCTAATTCAAATCCTAAAATGGTGCTATTCTGTGTTAGGTAGAATATTTGCGGGATCGTTCTTTGAAATAATGTCATTATTGTTGATTTGAGTGTAATTTTCAAAACACTTCACGTAACTCAAACCAACAATAATGACATCATTCAAAATTCACTTGTGAAGTGAAGTGAAGAATAAACTGATTATTATTTTCATTGGAGAAACCTAAATAATCTGTGAATGCAGATCTTTACTATGATCACTTGGATCAAGTGAATTAATCTTTAATCAAAAAGCTGACATCTATTATCAACAGAAGAGACGATATTCTGCAACACAATAATGCAAGACAAGTGCTGTTAACTATTACGAGTTAAGTGTAACGGAATTAAACATTTTAAAGCGCCTTATTAAATACGAAATTACCTTCTTACACATATTTTAAGACATCGGCAATTTAATCGCTTATTATTTATTACGCAAACTGACCTATAAACATACTTTTTTATAAATAATTAACATATTAATATTTGCATAAAAAATATAATCGAATTAAATTAATTTAACTACTACTTTGATGTACTTTTCCCAACTTTCAAGATTTCTTGTTTTTAATCTTCTTTAACTGAAAACATCTACGTCACAGTTTTGGGAAAAAACAGATTATTTTCCCTTTGTTTTCGAGTTAACATAAAACATTTGCCTCTCCACCCAAACGGTGTCTCCCGTGTCCTGTTTGGGCGTCGAACAATTTAAAAATCAATTTCGAAAGCAAGACACCGAGCGAAGGTAGAAATAAATTGTTTCCAGTTTGCTTATTTGGTATGCAGAAATCCACCTTAGAAACAGCCAACAAGGACACTGGAGGTTCTCTTTCGTAATAAAACTCGACGGCGAAGGCTGAACCGGACGAGAAAACCATATCGAATATCATGAGGAACGGCGGTGTCCGATAGATGTTTTTGAAAGTGGTTCGACGATATGAGATGATGTTGACTGGTAAAGTTCATTTCATAAAAAAAAACATAAAAAATTGCTATTAAATTGTTCTTCAAAATTCGAAGTGCTAGTTTTTGGTTTGGACCTCTCAAGTTATTGATTTTAAGCAACTTTTTGACTTAATTTATATTTTTATTGATTTGTATACGTTTTGAATTAGTAATTTGAACGCCATGCTTAAGGAATAATTGATATATAGATTTTTTAAGATTGTTTAAAAATTGAATTGTTATTTCACGGAAGAGGAAGAGAACGACAACATTACTTTCTTGGATGTTACGCTCATCCATAAAATTCGGTTCGGGATATTCAGAGAGCCTACTTACGTAAACTCCACAATTCCATATAACTCTAAGAATTATCTTATAAATTACCTGCTTTCAATACAATAATACACAGAACTTTTATAATTCCATTATTAGAATCAGCTTGAGTAACTGAACTATACAAAATTATTTCAATTGCCGAGAAATTTGGTTTCATTGAACGTTTGGAAAAATTATTCTCTAAATATTTAATGACGCACCTTCTTTAATATTTTAAAACTAAACCCTCTTTTTTTATAAATTAATTACTCGGTTTTTAAATTAAAGAAACCGTTTGTGTGTTTTTCTATGACATTAAAGAGAACATTCATAACATTAAGAGAAACATAATGACACCGCTCTTACGTAATAAAAATCCATAATTTATTTACATATTTTAACCATTAATGCATAAAATTGCACATGTCATTATACAACTATAAACTTCAACAAAACTTGTTTTGCTAAATCAAGGAATACAGTAAATATCACTTCTTACTCGTGTCCATGACTTTTGATTTTAAAATATTATTTTACCAAAAAAGTATTACCACTTATTTAGAATTTTAATTTAAGTTTTGAGATATATATAAAAAAATATATTTAAACATATGTAAATTTTATATGTACATATTTTTCTATTAATATTAGATACATTTCTGAAATCGTTATAAAACTTGAACTAAATCAGTGAAACAAAATCTATTATTTTATAGTGTTTCACCAAGGGATAAGTGAGAAAATTATTTAAGAAATAAAAAAATTGAATTAAGGATTTTCTTATGATTCTATTTGAAAGGTGAATGCAATTTGTCAGAAGGGGACATTTTTCTAGAGTTTGCTAACAGAACTAAACTAAATACTAATATTTTTGTGTAATACTTTCTTTTGCATCATTATTAGTTGTGTGAATATATGATCCTTCTATTAATGTATGAACACTATTTTAAACTATTTATCTTTTTAAATATGGAATATAAGCCTTCCAGCTACGGAATAATATTATTCTGAAGTAATTGGAGATATACCGCAGATTTAATATTTCCTTCTCTGAAAAATGGACTCTTTATTTAATTAAAATGTATCAAGAAGTAAGTGATTTCAAGCGTAATGAGTTGTATTTTAATTTGAAAACACAAATAATTAGTTTATAACGCATAAGTATTGGAAAAATTTAGGTCAGAAAACAAATATTTTTCTTAGAATCCATTAAGCCATAACAATACTTAACTTTTAAATACGAATTAATATGTGTAACGTCCACTCCGAATCCGCGTCTAGTGCCACACCCTTCGCAGGTAGACAAGGCAGTCGTACCACCGCGTCGTACCCCTTCCTTGGAGAGACAGCATCCCTCTCCATTCCCACTCACTCACAAAGCCATTTCGCACCCTACTTAAGGAAAATATTGTTTCACCCTTACAATTTTCAGTCACAAATCTTAGCGATCCAGTCCTGACTATTAAAGACCTTTTGGTCCTAGACTAGTTACAACAACTGCGATCGCGAAGGAGTGGTTTTAGTCGGTAGGAGTCTCACACTACTCTACTATAAGGGTGTCCATGCAGAATTTCCTATCCTCTAATAAAAAAGAAACAATCGTCAGTCGATATCATATTTAAGGCGTTTGTGATAGAAAACGTAGACATTTACAGGAGATACACACCATCATTAGGAAGCTGCAAAACCTAAGACACAAAAAAAATATACGAATCTAAGAAATGATTAATATCGAAGTAAAATCCGAGTAAAATCCGGCCCAATGAAGAGATATTGGAACAGATTCAGCAACTTTTGGAAGATGGCATTGTTCAATCTTCATCACCGCCGAGGGCGAAACCCGTCACCATCTACCAAGAAATATGACACCTCACGCCTCTGCAACAATTACAAGATTAGCAGTATCCGACAAGTGCCCGTTCCCACAAATGTACGATTGCACAATAGACCAAGATTTCGGTAGCAATCGAGAACATGGATAAAACTGCATTAACATGCCCCTTTAGAGTTCAGAAGAACGCCATTCGGACTCCGGCTTCTTTTAGCGAACAATTGATCACCTCGGTGCCAAGATGTCCCATATCCAAATGCTCGCATTCTTAGATGACATCATCCTTCTGTCCGACACCTTCAAATAAAACCTTCAAGACCTGGAGGACGCCCTTAAGCTTATTACCCAAATGTCGATGTCGACAAACAGAGAGAATACTACCTATGTTCCAAACAAGTTAAATATATGGGCCACATCATCTCAAAAGCCCTCAAGATTGTAAGGAAACCGTATCATTTATTCAAACGTGTTTGTGATACCGCAGATTCATCCCCGACTTAAGCATATCGACAACAAGCCTCTACAAATAGGGGAAGCCATCTAGAAATAGGAGGAGACATAATAGGTCGCAATTAACCAAATAAAAGCTGCTGATCACTGCCAGCTACCTTCGATAAACTGTTTTAGATTAGAACCGACGCCAGCCACTTCGCCCTTGAAGCAGTTTTAATTCAAAGGGAAGGACTAGAAGAACATTAAGTACGTAAGCCTCTTACTTACACCAGCTGAACAGAACTACATCACAAGGAAGCGAGAAGCTCTAGCCTCGAATAAATTCCGAGGATAAATAGAGGACTCTTCGATCACCAATATTATGTTGAAAACATCTACAGGACGCCTAGCTGCAGCCATTCGACATCACCATCCAGTACACCCCTGAAAATTAAATTTCGTAACAGATAGGCTATCCGGATACTGAGCCGAAAATGGAAGTTGTTTATTGGACCAATAATGGGCACATCCTCGAAAAAGAAGTACTATATAAATGCATCCTGAAAATCGACAACAAGGACGCTCAACAATGTATCGCGAAGGAAGAACTCTCAGCCAAATTGAAAGAATTTCATGAAAATCGGATCGCAGGAAATTATGATTTCTACGGAAATTATCAAAATATTGGAAGAATATGAGGGATGATGTTGTCAAATTCCTTAAAAAATTGAATCGTAAGTCAGCGTTACAAACCAAATAACTTGAAGCCCTCAGTATTAATGCAGACTACAGCCGTGTATCAGAGCTTTGAAACCATCTCGTTTGACCAATCCGTGCTGCTTTCTACGTCTCCAGAGGGATACACTACTATCCTCATAATGGAAGCCTTCTTTCTACTCTGCAGAATTTCTCGCCGGTGAAGTGGAAAAATCTTAGTGGAAACACAGCACTATTCCTAGCCTGCTAAATTAGCCGTTGTCAGGTGCGCTATGTAAACTGGAAATGGCACTTCTTATTCTTACCTCACCTTTGGAAGAACCCTACGAACCGCCGAAGATGTGAGCCGAGAACTTCTCCACTTAGCTGACTCTCTAGAAGCCGCCCAGCAGATCACAAGCGAGAAACAGGACGATCACAAGAAGTATGCAGATGCCCCCTAAGATCTTTACCTGGAGAGAATGTCTGGGTTGACCCACATCTCCTAAGTCGAAGAAGATCCCGCCTAAACTGATTATTTCATCACTATGATGACCAGACCACCAGAGGGGGAGAGTGTAACGTCCACCCCGAGACCGCGTAGAGCTCAGTCACACAATCAACTTCGCACCCTTCTTAAGGAGAAGCTACCGTTATAATTGCCAGTCTGTAGCGCTCATCTACTAGGCCTAACAGCCCGCTTTAGTGACGCTACGTACCATTCTAGATAAAACTACGATTCCGCTGCTAACCACCTAAAACCCCAGCCAGTGACTACGCTACGCTCGGTACCCTGTCAAGATATCTACGGGGACCGTTCACCGTATCCCAAGCCCTTAACCAGGACATAGAAGCTCCGAACTATGCAATTTCCTGTGAAGGAATTCCCCGCTTCCACACCATCACCTACCACTCATGCTAAAAACGGCTACAACAAATAGCATACCGAGTTAAAAATGTTATTTAACCAAAGCATATACATCTACTGATTAAACTTATAATAATTTTTTTACCCCTTTTTATATTTTAGAATTTTCTAGCAGCCAATACATTAAGCATTAGAGTACGTGGGAACTTTTTTAAATCTACTAAATCTTAATATTCTTGACAGTTCTTTGATTTTTTCCCTAAAAGTTTTTGATCAACACTGAATAAAAATGTTTTTTTAACTTTGTTTTAGCAAAAAAATTTTTGACTTCTTTCACAGATATTTATTATTTTCTCTCCGATTAAATTCGACAAAAAGTCAAGGAGTAATGACTTTTTGTCGAATCTAGTAATGACTTATTATCAATAATAAATAATAATGAGAGGAAAAATAATACATTTTTTTAAACAAGCCAAGTGATTTTGTAATGACATTATCAATACTAGTCAAAGAAAGAATTTTTTTGAAACAAGCCAAGTGATTTTTACGATATCATCATTGATGGTTAACCCGGAGAATTAAATACTCCATAGTAAATCTCGATTCCCTGTTTCCAACTGCAATGCACTGATGAGATCCAAAATAGATCGAAACCGGTCCGTGGCTCTTGTTGACAGGGACAATAATTAATGTTTACAAGTGATTTTTAATTAAAACCGAGATTAAACATGTTTTAACGTGGGTTAAGTAGTCAGTTACTTAAATATAAGTTTTCATTAATGCTGTATCTTAGCATACAGTTATTTCTCTTAATCCGAAGTTTTCCATATAGCCTTTTTTTAATTAAGTGATATTTTTAAATATTGTTTAGTTTTCTTATTGTTGCCTTTGATATTTTTTAGTATATTTTTTAGTTTCAGACTTTAAAATTTTATTATTAAAGTTTTGATTCTAATAAATTCGCCTTCAGAAGATTAATAGTATATAGTTGGATATGTACCATTTTACTCAACTATACCAACTGAAAAATTCATATAAGCATTCTATAGCAAATGCAAAAAATTACATCACTTTCAAAAATAAGTTTAATGTTGTTCATCTTAACAAATTAACTTTACAGAATAATCATTTATTAATACCTTTATAGCAGTATTTCTATTTAATAAATTGAATATTTGATTTCCAAAACTAAGTAATTAGTATTCCAAGAGTTACAAAGACCTCATATTTGTAGAACAAATGTAATCGCATACCCAGAGGATATACTTAATATATAATGATTAAAAATAAGTAATTCATAAATCTAATTTATATTTTTGGATACTTTCTATTATATTGGAAGACTGTTACAGTAGTTAACATCCTTAAAATTAGTAGACCTGCTGCAATTCCATAGAGCTGTCGCCCTATCATCTTTCTGTCTTTTAGGCAAACTTGTTGCCTCGTATTTAGGTCCTTCTTAAGAACCAAACTATTATCTCAGATTCTTTTATCAGTTTGCATGCCGCCCTATCTAAAGTTAATCCATTAAAAAAAACAAAATGATCTATCTTAAATTGTCATACACAACTTTCTTCGTTTCTTCGTGATTGAAGGTTTTGTTGCAAATTAAAAAAACTCTTTCTAGTGAGTATTATATTTGTGCAGGTGTTCTATAAAGTTGGATTGTATTTCTAACTCTGTAAATTAGCGACATTTCGACTGTAACTTTGGTAATAAATGGCCAATATGCTTATGATACTTTTCTTCTTTACAGGCACTACTGTTAATCTACAAAAAATCACCAAGCCGCTCTCGATTTCTTAGAAAAGTGGACATATAAATACAGGCTTGAGATTAATATTGAAGAGTTTTTCTATGCCTTTCGACAGATCGCATCTTAAATCCACCGTAACTCTTTTTGAGGGGAATTAATTTCAATTAAAGACATAAGTGAAAATAAATATGTCGGAACAATTTTTACTCAGCATCTTGGTCGATCATAAATAATCTCATATTAGATCCAAAAGGCTAATACTAATCAATTAATCTTTACAAATTATTATGGTCAAATTTATGCATAAGATCTCGTTGTAAACTTGTACAGCAAAATGGATTTCTGGAATTTATTAATTAGCGCTCACTAATAATAATCACCTCCTGATCACCATCGACTGCAGGAAAGAGTGGTTTGAGTGGAAGAACACTGCCATGTGAATGCCGCCTTCAACTCTTGCGATCTAAATTTCCAGTTATTGTAAATTTATGTTATTTTGTATATATTTTATTGTAAGACTTGTAGAGTCAATAAACTAAACTAATTCTGAAGCCACTGCAATATATTTGGTGACGTTGCTCCATTAATGACAATTTAACACTTTAAGCATAAAAAGGCATATGGTTTTAAGCTATTCCCAAAAAAGATATCCAAGAAATGCCTGATACTATCGTACTAAAAGAGAAAATAAGAGGAATTTCCTCTCCTCTTATCAAAAATAAAGTAATAATAGTCACATTTGAATCAATTTAGATATAAACTGCAAATTTGTTCGCTAAGCGATCAAAATGTTAATTTTACAAGAAAGTAGTTATTATATATTTATATATATTTCCAATCATTGATTTAATTTTAATATGTTAATAACATATGGGGTATTTATAATTCTTTCATCTAGAAGTCTGAGATAGTGATTATTTTTGGTAATGTGGTATGCTTTGGATGCGTTCATATTTGCTAATAAGTTTTTTTATAATTATTGTCTCCATTTCTAAATCGTATTTCATATTTATTGTAATAAATTCCATTGCAGTTTTTAGATATACGTCCACGCATTTCAACAGTATCACAATTAAAGTGTTCTCAGAATACAACATTGAAATTGTGTGGTTTGCTGAATAACCGTGCATCATCGTTTGAGCAATCCGAACAAATTGCAAAATTAGCACCTTGGGCAAAGTCAATAAAAGACATGCGAATGAAATATATGAATGGATTGATTTAGCCTGCGTGAATTATTTCTTGGTACCTGATTGCAATACAGAACTAATTGATATCATTAAGAATTTATAGCGATCAAAGAGTTAATAACGAGGTTGCGGCAGGTAAAAATCCTTGGTCATAAATGAAGCAATTAATTAAAACCGTAAATGGCATTGGAGTTATTTACAGATCTTACGTGAATTCTTTTCCGAGAATGGTTGGCATATGTAAATTTGAACATTTCTTATTTCATATATTCCTCGTCATAAATGGTACACAAAAGAAGTATTTTGATAAAACATAACAAGAACACAATTTATTATGGTATTCTTTGAATTGATGTGTGGGCAAAATTGTAACTGTAAGCGATCAAATAATAAATCTTCGCGGAATTATAGATAAAACCATCCGTTATAGGAAACTGCTTTTGGAAATCATATTAGATAGAGGATGTAATTTGGAGGATTGTGCTGAACCGTGTGAAATAGTAAAAATCTAAAATAACAGTGAAAACAGAAATTATAATAAAGTTAATATTAATAAACCATAATTATACCAATAAATATTAAAAGTTCAAAATATCATTTTCTTCATTATATGTATTTAAACTAAATGCACATTTCAAACAAAATGTGTTCATTATCACTAGTTAAGTTAAACTGTACTCTTCACGTACTCAAACATTCTCGGAGAAATTCTCACAGACATAATTATACCAGTTGAGTTGAAAACTAGTCAACTAAATATAAATCAAATTCTCTTTTATATTACTTATAAACTGTGATTTTGCCACAAATTTAGATAATCATTTTTTTCCTTTCCATCAAATGTAACTTAAATAATTTTTAACCAATTTATTATGTGATGGTATTTGAATGAAAAAAGGCAGTAAGAATCCCAAGTTAAATAATCTATTTCGTATGCATTACAAAAGAGTAAGTAGGAAATGGAGTATCAAGGAACCTTAAAATATGGTATGATGAACAATAAAATTTATTGTTTGTAAACATGTTTGCGATAAGTCTCAGGTCGGTTTCCTCTAATTATAGGTTTCAGACAAAATAGTGCATAAATAACAAGAATATAGAAAAACCTTCATGCATTTTGTGATAAAAAATAAATCATGTTGTAGGAGCAAGTCTACGAATCGTATTTGCATAGCATATGGTTAGTAAAAACATCGATGTTCATTACCGTCAAACAGACCCAGTTGATAGAACGCTCGACTAACCATCCAGAGGTCGTAGGTTCAAATCTTTATGAAGCATATTTTCGTTTATACTTAATTTATTTAAAAAAAAAGACAAATGTATTTCAATTATTAATTATGACACAATATCTTAAAATAAGAGTGACAATCAAACATTCAAATACTATATTTTATTTAAAATAAACTGCAAAATTATTTAAGGATCCTACGTCGAAGCAAACTTGAATCAAAGATGAAATAAAAAAAATTTCTTTGTTAATAAAAAACAAAAAGGCATCAAGTTTTATTTTTACAATAGTTTACATTCAATTACAGTTGGAATAAAAAAAGTATTGTAAAAATATCAATTTTTCTTGAATGTAAATTGTTTATATATAGCGAGGTTGTTGATTGGATTGCGGAAGTAACGACATAGCTGCAAAACTAGTTATGATATAAAGTCTTTTTCTGGACCTTATACATCATACACATGAATAAGCATTCATGCAAATTAATTTATAATCCACAATCTCAATAATTAATCAGTGCGTAATAGCTTTTTTCTGGGCTTTTTTATTTGTTACGAAAGTGAGAGGAATTAAATTTTATTTTCAAATTCATAAACGATTAAGCAGTGTGTTAATTAAATATTTAAGAGCTACTTGTATGAAGAATACTAAGTATATTAAAAAAAAAACATTAAAAAATATGCGGTCTACCTTTAGCATATTTAGACTGTAGACTTTAATACCTTTATATACAGGCCGCCATAAGTAATAGAACGCCAGTAATTCGTTGCTCAATTACGTAAATAATAATAAGAAATGATTAAAATTTCAACAAAAAATCATGGTAACTTTTTGATAAATTTACCTTGTAGTATAGAAGCTTTATTGTTATTTTGTTAAATAAACGTAGTGGTGACATTACAATTTTATCATACAAATCAGTTAATTGGTTCCCCATTTAAATCAAAAGATATCCCGAGTTCGTCAGAGTGGCGTATTTCAACAATTGAACGATTTTGAACGCAGTAGAATAATCGGGCTCAGAGAAACAGGTTTGTCGATTCGTGATATGGCCCAACGAATTGGCAGAAGTGTCAGTACAATATCTCGATGTTGGCGTAGATGGACTGATGGACAGAAACAACGCCGAAGATTATGACCTGGGCGCCCTAGAAACACAACAGAACGTGAAGATCGAGCTCTTCGGCTCGTCGATATCTGATTTTCAACAACAAGAGCCATTGGAGACATCTGGAGAGGTTTAACTAATCAAGAAATGTCCTTTCGATCAGTTTACTGAAGAATTCGATCATTTGAACTCAAAAGTCGTACCGTCCTTTTCTTTGTTTGCCCTTAACTTTTCGCCATAAGAGGTGCCGTCTGGAATGTTACAATTAGTGACTACAATGGGCCGATCAATGGAGGCAGACTACCTTTAGCTATGAATCGAGATTTTGATTGTTTGCCGATGATGGCCGTAAAATGGTTAGCCGTCGCATAGGAGAACGAGGAAATTTACAGTTTGCATTGGAACGCAATACAGCTCTTACACGCGGAGTGATGATATGGGTGGCGATCGATTATGGAAGTAAGTTTCCTCTTGTGTTAATTTCAGGTAGATTAATCAAATCGCTATATTAACAAGGTTCTAGAACCAACATTAATGCCCTATCTGAGGAGGTTGGAAAACTTAATTTTCCAACAAGATAAGTTAAAGCCGCATTCAGCAAGGGTTATTATGGAATTCCTAAAACTAATGTTGATTTACTTCCATGGCCTTCTCGTTCTCCAGACCTATCACCTATTGAACACGTGTGGGATACAATTAGCAGAAGACTGGGCCATCTTCAGCTACCCCCACTTATTTTACCTAATATTAGGAAGCGAATTCAAGAAGCTTGGGATGCAATCCCTCAGGCTGACATTGACAATTTGATAGTTGCCTAGGCGAGTTGCTAAGTGCCCCAAAATCGTGGAGGAGCAACTCATTATTGAAATTAAAGAAAAATTTACCATGATTTTTTGTTAAAATTTTAATCATTTCATATCTTAAATTTTCATAAAAATTGAGCGACGAATTGTTGGTTTTTACTTATGGCGGCCAGTATATTTAGGAATATAATAAACAAGAAATAAAGAATATGAATTGTATCTAAACTTCAAATTCCCATCAAAAGAAGACCTTTTTGAATATATATTACTAACGATCGAAACATAAATTATTGAAAGTATTTTAACTAAATAATTCTAAAATTTTAAAATTAAATTATTATTTAGATATAATTTGTTCAGAGGAGTGCCTTTCCCTATATCTCTTCTTCTGATATAAAATGCCAATGAATAAATATACAAAGAAAAGTACAATTTATTATGTTGATATCAATTAAATCATTAATTTAATTCCCAAATCAGGGACAAAAATGCCTCAATATAAGGCAAACATATACTTAAATATGGATTGTTTATTCATTCTGGCGCGTTCCTGTTCAGCAGTAGCGTTGGCAGAAGAATTTACTCCTTCAGGGTACGAGTGGAAGATCATCTAAGATGAACTATGCCCAATTCTTGTGCAGTCTAAATTATTGTGAATATTATTTATATTATTTTTGTATGTATTAGGTTTTTTTGTTAGCACTGAATTAAAACAGATAAATAAATAAATAAATAAATATTGGGTTAATGAAGTTAAAAAAACTGCACTTTGTTGATTTATTTTGTAACTATCAACAAAATGCAGTTCTTCTGAAGTTCCTGATTCCAAGATATATCACAAAATATTGGCTTCCTCCATCACTCATCTTGTTGAGATATGTTAAGGATACGCCAGAGCAATAGATATTTTATTGAAGCAGTTCAAGAGTATACCTAGGTAATTAATTGTTTATTTAATAGGTTAAAAATGCACTAGGGCATTAAATAAAATATTGAGCTAGGTCGAAAGTATGATGGGGCAATTAATAACTTATTGGCTTAGATTGATTCTTGATGCACTTAGGCGCTGAAAATCTATTTTCAATATTAAGATAAAGATAAAATTTCAAATTTGTTTTATTTTAAACACTATGTAAGTTTAGCTACACTGTGGCTTCTTCAGGAGAAGAAAATATTATATATTATTAGGATAGATTACTTATACGCTAGGGTAATGAATGGATACTTTAAGAGAATGCTAGAACAATAAGAAAGAATTTATTCTGGCAAGAGTGCACCAATCGTTTGTATGGAATACACTTATTTAACAAATATTTTATTTGGATGGGCCAAGAATACGCTAAGAAAATCTTAGGATAGGTTAAGAGTACGCTAAAATAATTGAAAAAATAGGGTATATCAAGAATTAGTGAGTAAATTGTATAAATATTATAATAAATAAATTGAAATATTTGTTACAAGCAGATGTTAATTTAACAAAATCATTGTTTTTCAAATAATTTTAAGTTTTATTGAAAAGATTATCTATCTATTAGATCAAGGGTTCCTCGAGGGTCGAATTTATTACACAAATTAATATATTAAGTATTCAATATCACATATTATATCACACCTTTGTATATCGTTTAAATTTGTATTGCAGGGTTGAATATTTTCATCTTAGTCTTCTATGCTTCAGAATTCGTGTTTTTGAAAGAAGCAAACCATTTTATAAAATTGTTTGCTTAAATAATAAATACAGCATTTTAAATTTTCAATTGGAATTTAGATACTCTGAAGAAGAAGAAAGTTATACCAATACCAGGTTATGGGAATATCTAAACAAATTTAACTTGGTATCCAACAACATGGATTTCGATATGAACGATCAACGAAAACTGTGAACCCGTTGGAAAATGTTGCGCAAGAATTGGACTCTGGATCTGTTATAGTTTTAACAGAAAAACGTTTAACTTTTTTATACAATACTTCGTGACTATTACACAGTAATCATTATCAAACTAAGTACTTAAAATGTGAATAACAAGTGTATATATAATAAATCTAAAATGCTTCGAAGAAAGGGGTGTACATCAGGTCAAGCTGGTCGTCAAGGATGGAAATGTTCGGATTAATTTTTACTTTGTGTATTTCGATGGCCTGTAGTAAATCCATTTTTCTACCTTTTTCGGTAAGGTGGATTACCGAGAGTACATCCTTGTCAAAATTATGGTTTCATTCTAATAAGTGATTAGCAAAGGTTGAACTATTGTTTTTTTTAAATTGTAAGATCTAAAGTGTTCTTTTAATCTTGTTTGAAAATTACGAACCCTCCACAATCTGGACATCTTAAGCTGTAAATTCCTGATTTGTACATATAATCAATTGGCGTTTTTGCATTATATATACACTTGTTATTCATATTTTAAGTACTTATTTTGATAATGATTACTGTGTAATTCGAAACTACTCACGAAGTATTATATAAAAATAAAAAGTAGTAAAAAAAAGTTAAACGTTTTTCTGTTATTCATTAAAAATGTACTACGAAGTGAACGCCTCCAAAATTCAAGATAGTCTGCTTTGTACATGAAAAGTGACGACAAGCTTAGAAAACGTTTTAATTTTAGTGGTGTCGTTTCTTTCTTATCGATCAACGTAGGTGTTAAAGAGAAAATTTCTACAATTTATGTTCGCCGATGTGTAGCGCAAGGTTCCACCCTAGGGCCTTTAATATTAATTTTATTTATTCATGATTTGTATTCCTGTTCGGTTGATGGATACATAACCAACTTTAATGACGAGGCACTTAGTTGAAAATCCATATTATATCTAATTCACTACAATTGTTTCGCCACACTGTGGCTTTTTCAGGTGAAGTATATACATTAAAATTTCATTTTATTTCCTAAATTCTATGATAATTTTTGTTGGTGTGAGTGGAGAGGGCGTGGAGTTTGCGCAGTTGTCACCGGTTTGAACATTCTTGTATATAAGAGGCAAGACAATTGTAGTGAATTAAATAAAAATTTTGAAAACAACCACAAATTATTAATAAGATATAACCAGTTTTGCTGATAACATAACAATCACAATAGCATCACAAACAAAAAGAACTTATTAAAAAAGTAGAAGTAACAGAAAAATCGTTCACAGAATAGTGTAACCAAAACAATTTATAACTAATAAATAAAACCATTTGAGTAGAATGTTTTAATTATGTGTCCGCAAAACTAAATAGTGCATATTATGCTTTGTTGAAACTTAAAAAATATATAACAACTGGAATGTATATTAGGCTCTAGCATATCCCCATCTCTCATACAACATAACTCTATGGGCAAGGTCTGATATCAATAGAGTATTCATTACTCAAAAGTGAATCATTAGATATATATTTAATCTTCCCAACAAAAATACTTGCCGTGATAAATTCAAGAAAAATAAAATTTTAACTGTTTTAGGCATTTAAATTTATAAGTGCATTTTTTATGTTTTTAACAACAAAAGCGATTTTGAAACCAATGGTGGCAGCCACAATTATAACACAAGACACTACCAATTTAAGAACAGCAAAGCATAATAGCACTATGAAAAGCCAGCAATGTATAATTGTATAAAAATATATAACCAACTTCCTAATTCTATGAAAAACGGCAAAAGTTCAAATATTTTCAAATCTAGCTTGAGAAAATTTTTCGTAGAGAATTGATACTACAGCTTTAATGAGTTTATTATAGACACACATTGAATGATGTATATCTTATTATTGTTATGACTTGTTTTATTATTATCGAAAAATATTGTATATATGATTTAGTTTTAGATTCATTGTAAGATGAGATTATTTAATGACTTGCACATCCACTCTAACAGAAATGTAATCATGATGGCTTAAGTGAATGAATAAAATTTAATAGAATTTGAATCTCAAAACACAAATTTTGAAATAAATATGAAAAAATTAAACCTTAAAATACAATTCAACAAAGAGGCGCTATAGTATTTAACATTGAACACTTATTTGAGTCATAATCGAAAGTTGTTATAAATTCGACTTCTGAAGAACACTTGACTGAAGATACTTTTATTTTTTTATTTTAATTGATACCATACAACAAACAGATTTTATTTTTTATTTTTAAATATTGTGATATTTACAACACAAAATGGCTATTCTTAACAATTTGGTTAATTTCGGATTTTTTACAATTACCTTTTATATAAATTGCATGTAACTCCTATAGTTTATTAGCAATCAACAAAAATGTCAAAATTATTTTTTTTTTCTAACTTGAACATGAAAAACATGTCTTAATAAAAGTTGTTCAGTTTTTTATTCGGTTTAACTTTTGTTTGAAGTCATCATAGTAATTTCCTTACATTTTTCTCGAAAACTATGAGGATTGTGGAAAAAGGCTATTCTTAACAATTTGCTCAATTTTAGATTTTATATGATTACTTTTTATATAAATTTCATTTAACACCTATAGTTTCTTACCAATCGGCAAAAAATATGAAAAATTAGTCTCGCAAGTTTAGCAAGTTAAGCATATTCTAATAAAACTTGTTCAGTTTTTCATTCCCTTGTTTGAAAGGTTATGAAATATTTTTCAAATTTAGAAAATATCTCATTCTCAGGGGACCTCAAAGCTGATATTTCCAGTTAAAAAAATTCAAAAAATATTAACGAAAAAAAGGTGAAGAATCCATCAACAATTAGTATTTAAAGTTGTCATGTATGTGTAGGGTGGGTAAATGCCCTTTAACACACCCTCAATCAGTAAAACCTTAGCAAGGATTGTAATTAAAAGTGGTAAATCGTAAATAAACATAACATTATTGCAAATTTTAATAGCTTTATTTAAACAAATTTTTCAAATAATTTTTGATGTTTTACTGATTGCCACCCTCCAATCAGTAAAACAGGTGGATGTCCTCTATCCACCCTCCAATTACTAAAATATAAGCGAGAGTTTTAGTTAAAATTTGTAAAATGTAAACAAACACAAAATAATTGCATTTTAATTGATGTATTCATACAAATATTTCAAATAATTTTAATGATGTTTTACTAACTGAAGGGTGGGATCGAAGCCACTTGCCCACCCTACATATACATATTGGCTTTAATTACTGATCGCGTCGTGGTTTGCAATATCTTTAATAACAAAATTTGAATAAAACAAATTGACAAAGTAAAATTTGTGAGTGTGTATATTAATAAAAATTATATACATGATACGTGGAAAGGCTTTAAATCAAGCTTAAATAAGAGTAGCTATAGAATGTCATTTATATTTAAACTTAAATTTGGATTATGCTTTATTATGCTTTCTTATTACATACAGGTTTTATTGTTTCTTAAGCAGCAAAATCATCAACGATTAGTATATATCAGTTACATTACCATCTTATTAAATCGCTGGAACAAGCGTTTCCAATTAAGCACATCAGAATGAACAAGGGTAGTAAATACTCTAAAATAAAGTGGTTTTCTCATGAGCTCTGGGCAATGAGAGAAACCATTAAATTACTTGAGGAAGATCTCTCAAATCATCCAAGTAAACAAAAAAAGGTGCGCAAGAACAATTATTTAAGAAAATATAAGTCGGCCATAGTTCTAGCCAAGCAAAACGCAAATATCCAATATATTCATAGCTGTACTAACAAAATAAAAGCACTATGGTCAGTTATCAATAAGGAAAGGGGTCAGTCACAATAGATATGCATGCATCTTGCGATGATTTTAATCAATTTTTTATCAGAATTACCCAAAACCTAACCAATAGCAATTATACCGTTAGATACATGCCAAATTCCTGGTATACCAAACATCAATTTCGAATTCCGAGAGACCTTTCCAATTCAGCTTAGGGATGCTATAAACAAGTTAAGTAGCAAAAAAATTACGGATATATATGGAATTAATGTAGAAATGCTCAAAATTGCTAAGGATCACATCATTATTCCACTAATGCATCTCATCAATAATTGCATCAACACCAGGCAATTTCCTAGCGTACTAAAATTCGCTAAGATAATACCAATTTTTTAAAAAGGTGACGCAAGCGATCTAAATAACTACCGTCCAGTCTCCATACTTCCTGTGATATCCAAAATAATTGAATTGATATTAAAAAATCAAATTATTGAGTACTTTGAAGTTAATAATCTTTTGTCTAATAACCAAAATGGTTTTAGACAAAGTCGTTCAACAACGGATGCATTTTTAAAATTATGTAATCTTATCTGTGATAGCTTTGAAAATAAAACTTGTTGTATTGTTTTCTAGATTTAAGCAAAGCCTTTGATTGTATACCACACGATCTTTTAATAAAAAAATTAAGTAGATATAATTTTGATAAGCGCTGTCTCGATCTTATTATATCGTATCTAAGTGACCGTAAACAATCAGTTTGTCTAAATGGTAGCATATCAGGGGCTTTATAAGTACTACACGGTGTACCTCAAGGTTCAATATTATGGCCCATATGATTGATAATTTATATCAATAATTTACTAATGGCACTAAACGGAGCAACAACATTATTGTTCGCAGATGATACGACTGTAATAAATGTAGCTTAAAACATAATAATAATAATAATAATAATAATAGACTTTATTCTCTCTCAAGTTTCATGTATATACAATGGGACATACAAAATTAATTATAGAGAATCATAAGGTGGGATTCAGCATTGGGTAATAACCCTGCTGTTCTACCATCCAAACCTTCATTATATGAACAAAATAAATAAAAACAATGGAGTTATACAAGAACAAATATTTTTACAGAAAAACTGAATGATTAATTCCTTACTAACTAACTAACTTAAGTTATCGTGCGTAAACTTGTTCTTAATTGCAAATTTAAACAATAACAATAACAATAACAATAAACGATGTTAAGAACCAAAACAACCAATCCCTAATAAATGCTGCCATCTGGTGTAGAGATAATAAATTTAAATTAAATGACTCTAAAATTTGATACTTCCTAGACACTTGAACTAAAGTTATAAGTATTTGAGAGGCTAAATTTTCATAATTTATCTTTCCAGATGAATGTGTTCTAGACTAATAAATAATAAACCATAACAAACAATTTATGTAAGTTGAACTATATGTTTTACTAAATCGAAGGAAGGAACTAAATTGGATCCTTGCAGGATATTTAATCTAGAGATAATTAGAAGGTTAATTAAACACTTGATTTAAAAAAATTAAGTAATGTTTAATATAATAAACTTCAGATGAAACAAAAACATTAGAATAAAATAGTGAAACAAAACCAAGTGTTTAATTAATCTTCTAATTAACATAACAATGTTTCACCACGGGTTCAGTGAGAATTTAAATCATGGTTATCTAGAGATCACGTATATTACAGTATAGATCTAATTTTCAGAATATATCTTTCCAGATAATTATATTCTAGTCTAATAAATAACAAACCAGAACTTAATTGAATTAATTAAATGTATTACTAAATCAAATTCTCTAGGGCTACATAATTATAATCTGTATAAATAATGGAAATAATTAAAATAATAGTTACTAAAAAGCTTCAAGCAGAGGCTAAAATTCTAGAAAAAGATACTCAAATGCAATGCACCTTTAGTACTAACTGGTTATTATTAATAGAATTACAAATGTAGCATTTATTAAAAGTAACATTTATTTAGCACAAAAATTATAGTGATCGACAATTCGTCTAGTAGAAGTCCGTCACAAAACATAATTAAATACAACAACAATAGAATAATTATTCCAAATTTAATAATTTATAAATAGTATTCCATGGCTGATGCTGAATGATATAATTCGATGATCTGTGAATATAAAACCTACAAAAAAATATATTGTAAAAATATGTTTTCTACTGAAATATTTCAGATTTCTTACACTTAATACTGTTTTCCTTTAGAATTACCTGATTATTATTAATAGAACATTTATTAAAAGCAAAAATTATAATGATAGTTAATTGGTCTATTAGAAATCGTATATAAAAAATAATTAAATTATAGAGTAATCACTTCAAATTTAAGAATTTGTTAATGATATTACATGACAGAACGATGAATAGTATAATTTAATAATCTGTAAATTAAATTTATGGCCTTAAATTATATTTAATTAGTTTAAATACTTAATAATTACATACAGATTGAGAGAGGAATGAAACACCAAGAGAATATACGAAGTAAGTGCAAATAGCTAAAAAAACTGGTTAACACTTTATTTGTTTCACTTATTTTGTATATATTCTCAACTATTTTCGCTTGTTATAGCATTATCAAGAGGTTTGATTGATTATTTACCTATTATTTCATAATGTTTAACAACAAAGGAAAATCAAAAATTACTGGAACAGCACAATAAGAAAATAGGCACAGAAAACAGGGGAGAAAGTGAAGAACTCAAGATTTAAATATATGGAGATAATTCATAAAATACCCTTCACCGAAAAGACAGAAGGGCAAATGTTTAAATAAATTACTCTTCATATATAAAATAAAAAATAATTTAAAGACAAATATCGCATTAACTAGAAATAAAGAAATACACAACTATAAGACAAGAAGAAAATCTGACATGACGACTGAAAAATTCACAAAAAACAATATACATATTTTAACAACAGAGACTACCAAACAATTCAACAACCTAAATGTAGAAATTCGGAATCTTAAATACCCCGCTTTTAAACCGAAGATTAAAAACTTACTACTAAATAACAAAATATAAATTGAAAAAACAGAGGAGAGCACATAAATTCCTCAATACCAACAGCCCGAGATGGATCAGATGGCCCAGATTCGCGAGATGAAGAACTCAATAAACAACTTTATATATAAGATATTAAAACTTGATGTCGATTGAAAGTCAATATAAAAGTTATGTAAAAACTATTAAAATTTAGGAACTTTAAAATCATATTAACGTTATTAAATAATTTATATTAGTTGAACATTAAATTAAGACTCAGGAACGTATTATAAGGTGTATTTTGGGCATGCAAACTACATTTAACATTTATGGGCACACCATCATTACCATATGTATTTCTATATTCATTTTGCCATTGTATTTCTTAAAAATTATTTTTTATTATTACAAAATCTAAATAACTTTGCATTCATGCATCAATAACGGCCCTTTTAATTAAATTAGTAATTAAAAGTTAGTTTTAATGCATGGATTGTGCTATAAATATCAACAAAATGTATAATTAATTGATTAATTAAGGCTTATATTAAAAACATAAACACATTTTCCAGAAGATAAGTTTTATGGGGTCTTTAAATTGTGTGATTTAATCGATTCAGATATTAAGTTATATATTTTGGACTTTATATCCATAAATTTAATAAACGTGCCTGCTACTCTTGATGCATTATAATTATACTAAATTATTAAGCATCATTAGATAAGACTTTTTTCATACATGCATGAGTAAATAAACTTATTTTTTTACATTAAATGCATTACAGGTTTTTAAAAATCGCCAAAGGACATTATTTTTTGTTTACTAGAATTAAAAATAATAATTCAAAAATTAATTCCTTAAGAAGCATTTTACCATCGATAATATACGAGGGATGGTAGGAAAGTAGGCAGCAGCGAGTGCTGGCGAATAAAATAGCCGCTGAATGTGTGCTAACATATTCAGTTGTAATTCAGCTGTCTGTGTGCAAAGTTACGTCTCGCTGGTATTGACTGTGTTATTTATGTGAGTGTTTATAATGTTCAAGAAAAGAAAAAAACAGCCAGATGCAAAGTTAGGGCTGTGATTAGTTTTCTCAATGCAAGAAATGTGCGACCTTTTCTTTATTCATCGTCAGTTTAAGGATGTATAAGGGTAAAATGTTATGGATCAAAGCTGGTGTCATAATTTCAACTTAAGAAGAGAGAAGACCTATGATGCCGGCTTTCCACCCTATAGTCCAGACTTGGCTCCTTCAGATTACCATCTCTTTACAAAACTAAAGAACTTTTTAGCACGAAAGAAAGATTACATATCGTTCCCACTGGTAGCAAAAGAATATGAAGCTGGACTTCAAAAACTCGTCAAACGTTACGACAAATGATTAAATTTTTGAGGTGACTATGTAGGGTAGTTGTTTAAGATATGTTCTCTCGACATAAATATTTATTAATATATACAAGGATTTTTTTATATACCCAAACGGGTACTACTTTCCA
The DNA here is from genome assembly GCA_963969525.1 of Ontholestes murinus. NCBI lineage: Eukaryota > Metazoa > Arthropoda > Insecta > Coleoptera > Staphylinidae > Ontholestes > Ontholestes murinus. Next base: position 56,718,912 of record OZ018389.1, on the reverse strand, counting down.
GATGACCCTCGTCAATTCATTAGATTATTTACGTCCTATTGTCTTCTTAATTAAAGTCTAAATTTCTTTTAACACCTATTCTAGGAATTAAAATATAATCTCAATTTTATAATTGTATTGTATTGCATTGTATTTAGTCTTTATCATTTTATAAATAAATATATAAATGTACTATCAATGTAAGAAAAATATATACAAATAATTTTGACTGCATGCAGGAGGGCGGAGTTCACTCTTACGGATGATTTTCAACTCGAACCCTATGATCCTCTTCCTCAATGTTCCGTCATAGGAGGTCCAGTTTGGAATACTTATATTAAAGGACACTAAAAGCCTATTTTTGCTCGTTTGACGAGATACATTAATTTTGTCACCTTGACATTGCTATACTATAATATGCTAATATCTTTTGTACGCGAATAGAAGCAAAATTTCATTGCTGCACCTTTTTAGATAATGATAAACACTCGTAGAAATGAAAGATTATCGTACAAGTTGGAGAAACTGCCATGTAGGAGTATTTGTAACAACTTTTACTTCGTGTTAAAAACCCACATGTATTAAACACTTAATATTACTAATGCATTCCGCTCTTGTAAGATTCGAGGCTAAAATGACGTCATTCTGTAGATCTCGCATATGAATACAAATTAATCAAAATCATCGCCTTCAAAAATAAACATTACTAAAAAATTCATCAAACCATCTAGCGTATACAAAGAACATTATCAAACATTTATAAAAGCCTAATGGATTTTATACGCGAGATATTATAAATAAAAATACTTATATGCTTTGTATATCAATCAATAATTCTCCGGTCTGACTCATGTATGAAAATATTATTGACAGACCCATGTGATTTCTAGGTAGTACTAATCTTCAAATAGTAAGTGTCAAAATTTCATGGGATTCTGACCGTTAGTTTAGAAGTTACAGTCATTTTAGTTACCACGGTTTTGTAATTTTCAAGAAAATGGATAGAAAGGAATTTCGTGTGTTGATTAAACACTGTTTTTTGATGGGGAAAAATAATGTTAGAGCCAAACAGTAGGTAGATAAGCATTGTGGGAACTTTGCACCAGTGAAATAATCTATTATTAACTGGTACGCTGAATTTAAATGCAGTCGTACAGGCACTGATGATATTGAATGTTCTGGTCGACCAGAATCGGCATAAAAATGACCACAAAAGAGCTTTAAAAGACAGTAAAATGAGATTCTGATACCTTGTAGATATCAGAAGGTTGTATCTACAATTTTAGATGATAATTGAGGCATAAGCAAGTTGCTTTCGAAGTGGGTGCCGCGTTTGCTCATACCGGAACAGAAACAACAACGCGTCGACGATTCAGAGTACGGTTTAGAGCTGTTCAAGGAAAATGAAAAGGATATCTTGCATTGGTATGGTACAATGGATGAAGTATGGGTTCAACACTATACGCCTGAATCAAAGAGATTGTCAGCTGAATTGACAGCAGCCGGTGAATATCTTCGAAAGTCGGCAGGCAAGATTATGGCATCTGTATTTTGGGACGCGCATTGAATTTTGTTCATCGACCATCTTGAGAAAGGCAAAACTATCAATAGTGAATATTACATTGCATTATTGGATAGATTGAGTGCAAAAATCAAGAAACAGCGGATCTACATGCAAAAGAAAAAAGTGCCCATATCATAACTTAATGAAAACAATGGTTAAATTCAATGAATTACGCTTTGAGTGGCTCTCCCACCCACCGTACTCTTTAGATTTAGCCCCCAGCGACTACTGGCATTTTGCAGACATGAAAAAGATGCTTCAGAGAAAGAAATTTGGCTCAAATGAAGAAGTGATTGCCAAAATTGGGGTTAATTTTGAGAGCAAAGACAAATCGTTTCACATAAAGGGCATCGAAAAGTTAGAGGAGCGTTGAAATGAATGAATCATTCTTGAAGGAAAGTATGTTGATGAATAAAGTGAAATTTCTAAAAAATAATTTGATTTTCTTGGTTAGACCGCAGACTTAATGAGTAGAAAATTTACTTTGTCAGAACAATTTTTTTTCTAATATTTATTGCTTCTTCAGATAAATGAAAGTTTTCAGTGTCAAATATTTATAGTGTCGCTATATAATTATTCACCTGAAGAAGCAATAAATTTGTTTAAAAATTGTTGTGAAAATAAACTCAAATTTTTAAAATCAAACAGTAATCTATGAGTGAAGTAAATATGGACTTTGAACACCTTGACCCTTAAAAGATAATGTAGAAGTACTATTTTCAGTCTAAATCAAACAAAAGATGGTTATTTTCAAAAGTATTATCAAAATACGGTAAATACTTTGCTCACTGCACTCTAGATGAAAGGAAAATAGAATATTTTCTGATTTTGAAATAAGAGACTTGTTTGGTTTCATATTGGACTATTATAACTAAATTATATTAATTAATCAGTTAATTTTGTAATTCCTTTGAGAATGGTCATCATTGACCGAAACACGTGTCAGGAAACAGAATATACCAATATGAAACCAAACAAGTGTCTTATTTCAAAATCAGATAATATTCTATTATCAAAATAGTGATTAAGCTTTTATTATAAGTACAAAACGTACTTTTTTCTGATGGTGACCAACTCTTTGTATTCGCAAGTTTGAATGATAAAAAATAAGTCGTTGGTTTCAGGAATAAAAGAGAAAACCAATAGAAGAAAATTGACTTTTGCAATTACAAATTTTCAATATATATCCTGAAGCAAAACCATTGCAATTTGTTTTAGGATATTTATAAGAAAATTGTTTTAAACGTTTTAGATTTTATACTTATTATCCAATCGGTAAATAGAGAATGCCAAGAATTGAAATACGCTTTGAAGTAACAAGAATTTTTACGTCTTTACAATGAAATCGTGGACGACCTTGTGTGTTTCGTATACTTTAAATGGAGGAAGATATTTTAAATATAGAGACAAAAGATTCCAAAAATAGTACTGGATGGTTAGCGTTTTGAGTACGTTCTTCCAAAAATAGTGTACATAGACTAGGAAGAATTACTCAACTTATCATATTCGACTAGTCCAGAATATCTAAAAGATTATAAACTACGAGAAAGGGAATTAACATTTAAAGTTTTATAAGAAAATTCAATTTAAGGACAAAACAAATTTTACAAGGCGATTTGCAACAAATTTACACCACAAGCATATTTATGCAGATAAAAATCCCCATCCATCCAAAAACGATGATATCAACGTGAATTTTAAATCAATGTGTGAGCAGGATTTATAAGAAATTCTGCTATTGGTTTTGCTAACCGCCTAAATGAAAAAAAAAAATATTTAGACTTCATGGAATGTACCATTAGATTTAAGAATATATGTGACTTCTTCGTTATCTACCACAGCTACATTTTGATTTAAATATTTGAAACTACCTAAATAATACCTATAAAAACCAATGGATCTGATGTCTCATTAAAGTGACATAGGATAGGTAGGTCGGATAAAAACTTATTCTTCAAATTTTTGGAGCTCTAAAGACTAAGGAGTATTTAAGTACAATAGACAATGATAAATTTTGGTCCAGAACACAAAATAGATCTTAATTATTTACAAAGAAATCTCTACAATCAGGTTTCGTTAATGGTGATTAATAAATCGAACATTGATTGAATTGAGTTATTAAATAATTACTAATACGAATTAGTGATAGTTTAATAACTCAACTCAACACATTTTGATCGCAGGAATCTATACTTAAGCCATTTCATTATCTTATCATATAACTCGTTTGCATTTTCAAACTTTGTATATTAGAATTATGTATTACTACGAAAATGTCATGTGATAAGATCTTTTTTGCATCATCAAGAATTTTATACATCATTTAAATAATTTTTTAAAGGTAATTTACAGGATTAAAATTAAAAGTCGATAGTAGATCTTTGCAGTTAATATTATAATAAGTATCATGATCAAATAAGGGTTAGAGTGGAAGCTCATCGCAACTGCATTAACTCCGCCTAGCTTCATCCATTCAAACATTTTGTACGTTTTCTATAATCTTTGTGTATATTCATAGGTACTTTTTTGGAAAGGAAGCTAAAGACTAAACATATACATTATGTGTATTATTTATGATCACAGTTTGCCTAGAAGTCAATGTCACAATGACTAACGTCAAATAAACCTCCCAAAAAGAGGCAAAACAGGGTATTTGCTTAAATATATTACAAATAAAGAATTCAGAAGCTGTAAGCATGTTTTACTGGGCATTTGATGAACATAGGTTTACTTAAAGCTCATTGGAAACCAATGAACTCCGCTTGTGATTCTTGCTGTCTGAATTTATTGTACGTGTATCATTAATATATGTGTTTATTCTTTTGTAATTATGTTATCAGCAAGAAAAACAAAGTTATAAAGAATAAAGAATATTTCAATACAGAATATTTGATTTGATATTTGAACCTATAGCATACCAAAAATATTCAATAGCAGTTCTTCAAAATCAAGCAACTCTATAACCGGTTATAGTTGATTCCCATCATGGCCAATAAATACAAATCTTGACCACTTTGAATCCGTATCAGATTTCAAACGAGCAAACCACTTTTTAGAATGGGAAATGGAAAGTGTATTTTTTCCTTCGCACGGGGAAGATTTACATTTTTACATTAATCAAATTAGCCGTTCGAAAAATTGCACAACACACCGTCATGCCCACATAAATTTTAAAAAAAAATCTATATCGGAAGGAATGTTATGCATAAAAGGTTACGCAACACGTCGAGTTCGGCTTTAACAACTTTCTAATGGCGGCGTGCGCAGCACAACTATTAAGTAGGTGTACCCTCATTAGAGCGCACTCTGGACCGTTCATGGACCTCCGGACCGACTCCGGGTATAGACCTTACGTAACACACCTTCGCGCGCAAAAATAGAGATGAGAGAGATGGAGAGAGAATATCATTGAAATGTACAGTCTCAATTAAACTATTTACCAGGATATAAGTAATGTGTTGTAAGAGAATTTAAAATATTCTTGGTGACCCAGCAGGATTCGATAAATCATATAACATGTCTTCACTTTCACTTCATTATACGCGTGTGAATTATAATTGGTATTCTGGGAAAAAATAATATGAAAATATATATAACAATGCAGTTGAATTATTTACAAAATTAATAAATCAATCAAAATGTGCGTACTGCTGTAATAATAATAAATAACATTTACAAATATTTGCAATTAATTTATATATAAACGGACTTGTAATAACAACAATATATCAATTAAACTTCACAACGATGTATCGTAAAATAAAAGGCTTTACAATCGGTTATTTAAAAAATCTAACAATATAATTGTACAAAAAATCTTCTGATTTGGTTACAGAATAATGTCTCTAATCTTTTTTAAAAGGTAACTAAACAAAATGGATTTACTTGTTGTTTAAATATAGCAAAATAAACTATATAAGAAATTAAAGAAATAAAAGTTATTTAAAATTTAAAGAAAAAAATATATAAACGCAATCGTTACAAAACAAATCATAAGTTAACATTCGTTACAAAGAAGAAGTTATATACTAAAATTGTTGATAGATAACTATAATTAAATTATTTGGAAGAACAATTTTAAGAAGTTGCATTAATTTGGATAAGTTATATTAATTTACCAATGAATCATCTGCGCAAGCGCAATGTTAATTTGCGTTTGGCAACATTTTTGCGAAAAAGATTCAAATGAAAATATTCACACAAATATGTATTTTAAAAAAGTAGTCATTTTGCAAAATGTTGACTATTGAAATCGGCAAAACTCCTAACTTACAAATATTAATGTTTCAAAAACAAATATTTCCATTTAATATTCACAAACAACAAAACACGCGCATATTGCAATAAAATAATTTATAATTGATTAAATATTTGTATTTTTTTATAAAAATGACGTAAACTACAAATATAATATTTGCAGACTAATGGTGCATTAAAATATAAATAAATTAAACCAAAGGTGTAAATTTTTGCGCACCTTAATTAAATATTTTTCAAAAATTTCCACACATAATCACTCTATTATTATCATCAATATTAAATATACGATTTAAAAATTGAACATTAAATTAAAACTCACCAGTTTAAAGGTGTGTATCCTTTTTTTTATCAATCGCGAAACGCTATGATGGTTATTCAACACACACAAACACACTTATGATTGTTTAGTTGGGGTATAAACAATGATAAGAAAGATGCACTGATTTTATTTTTTCTGTCGTTTTGTTGAGAGGTGACACACTCGCGCCTCTTCGAACCAAGCACTGCGGACTTTGTGGTACCTCGAGGACGCTGCGGCGGCCACCTCTCCAGGTGTACCAGGTGGGGACAAACCTTTTGCCACTCTATAAAAAGCGGCGCGGATTTGCGTGGGTGTGATGCTGGTTTTGAAAACGTTAGATTTGCTATTCGCATAAAATAACAATAACCAACGGAAACAAAACGCTTCACTGTATGTATAGCATCAGGTGTATTAACATAAATTCTTTCATTACGCCTTGAAGTATTTAAAGATGACGATGGATTTTGCTCTTAACAATTTAATAAACAAGAAATATTTTTTTTTAATCAAAATATTTATGAGTCTTCGATAATAATTTAAACATAAAATTAGAGTATTACAATTTATTCGCATTTTTTACATCAACATGAACCGAAAGTCGCGTACATTAGCAACGTTCTTCGGTTTTGTGGTAGGATGTCTTTATATTGATCTGACCTTTAAACAATCTGTTAGAAATGTTTACCCTTGGCATTTTTCAGAATAATCGCTAACAATACCTTTTGATATCCTCCATATCTGTACTAAGTGTAAAATAAGAAAGAGAAATGAACTTTTGCTTCAATTTCGTAAGTGATACTAGTCTTTTAAATATTTTTTGTACGAGTGAGTATAAAAATAAAAACAAATGATTTGTAAGAAACATTTTTATATTAATTAAATATTGATTAAACAATTGGAAGTTTTACTTGTTTTAGATTTTTCTCCAAATAGTTTCGAATTTTAGTAATTCTTAAGGACATCTACTTGAGAATGACCAAAGGTATTTTAAATATTGTAAGAAATGTTTCACACTTTATAATATGCTTAAATAAGATTTATTTAAGAACAGCTTTACATTATGAAGATATGATTTTCTGTAACATTTTACAAAATCAAATTATACCTTCAGTAATTTATATATTTTACACTTTAGTCCTGAAAATCGTAATAAAAAAATAACTTAAACCTATAAAAATCAACAGAATAAATAGTTTAAAAGTTAAAAAAATTTACAGTTCAAAATTGTTTGTCTGGATCCACCTAGTTTCTATTTAGAGCAATATATTCTCAGTGACATGGAAATCGCAACACCAAAAAGAGGTAGGAATTTTTTGACCTCTTAAAATTCAGAAGATAAAGAACAAACATTAAAATTTATTTTATTAATAATGAAATTTTGGCGAAGAAAAACACTTGTTATGTATTTATTAATTAATTCCTACAAAATAATTAGTTTAACGTTGTGGAACTTAACAAGTGCTTTTTTCTTCGCCAAAATTACATATCTGGTTCCATCAAGAGGGTAGCTCAACAAGTATCAACTATTAATAATGAGTTGATCAGTCTTGATTAGTAACACACCACATCGATTCTATCAGATTGTTGATAATGTCTTGCAGCGTCTGAGGAGGATACTTTGAGTTCTGTATTCTTCAGCACATAATGTCCCGTATATGCTAAATGAGCGAAAGATCAGAAGATCTAGATGGCCATAGCATGATATTGACATTATTCTCAGCAAATTTGTATATATAAACTCTTACACTATTGCGAAGTGCATTGTCTTGCTGGAAAAGTGGGGGTTCCAGCTGGTGAAGAAACGAAAGAATATTGGTTTCTCTTACCATCCACATATCGCTGGACGTTCATATTGCCTCGAATACTAAACTTCCCCAAGCAACCATCTCTACAGTTTAATGTATAGGTATCTCAACGGAAAATTTGATGTTATAACGTTCCCCATGTCTTCGTTGTCAAAAGTTCTGATACTGTAGTAAATTTTTCAAAGGATTACAGGATGACCTTCGTTAACTAACTATAGATCCGCAATTGATCTGATTAATCGATCTCTTATTGCCTTAAGTTCAAGATGGCAGTCTTAAACTTCATTTGTTCTTTTTTTGTCCCCTGTTTCTTTTCTTCGACGTCCCTGACTCTCTCCAGTCTATGCCTGATAATAGCATATGACGGTGGATTTGTTTCGGTTAAAGCGATTAGCAATTTATTTAATCGAAAAACCTCCTTCACGCCAACTAATTCTGTTGAACTCGCTTAATTGGCGGTAATTTTTACATTGGCACAATCGAGAAATTAAAAAATAAACTATGAAAACAAAAACAGCAAAGAACTGTACACAATTTCACAAAAAATTACACCAGATAAAATTGTTATAAGAAACTAGAAGACCTGCCAAGTAAGGCATTACCACATTATTTTATTTTATTCCTTTCTTTAATAGTTAAAAGGTTGTTAAAGTTTGGTCAAAAAAATTTACTTTTTGATGTTGTGATTTCCATGCCACAGTATATATTCCACCGGCTTCAGTATGGTATGTACCATCTGCGAAGATCATAGTTCCACTTACCACTGCCTCGTCCTTATAAGTGAAATAACCCAGAAATTAATCCGATTAAGAAGGAAAGGACAATAAATATAATTATTAATTAATTTAAATAAAAAACATATGTTCATTATAATTTTTCGACTTTTAGTGGTTGTAAATTTAAAATTTAAGCGATAGTATTATTATCACTCTGTGGAATGTATTTTATATGCTACCAGTAAAATAAATTTATTTTGTACTCTATCGAGCTCTCCTTAAACACCCGAATAAAATATTATGAAAAAAACCTAACTAGTGCTACATACAAAAGTCTTATAGTATTTGTGGAAAAAGGTTCTCAAAATCTTCTTATAAATCCTAATGTCCTTAAGGATTTGCATGTTATCTTATTAACATAATGTTTAATCGGAAGTTTTACATCAAATGTTACACCCAAATCTTTCATAATTTCAACTCATCGCAGTGCTATACCATTTAAAGTGTACTCATTATATATAAACCAATTACTCATGTATTATGAAATATCCACGCATTTTTCTAAATTGACATGACTTAATGTAATCGCAAATATCATTAATAAATAAATACATAGAAAATAATATGGAGCCACAGTGTGATTCCTGAGGTATACCTAAAGGGACATCGATTGCATTAGATAATTAGATAAGAAACTCTCTATCCAATCAATAACGAAAGGACCAAATCCCATAGATCTTAATTTTGCAATCAGAACTCGATGGTTAACTCTGTCAAATGCTTTCTTGATATCTGTATATACAGTATCCACTTGAAAACCTTTCTCCATTGCATCCAATACACGAATTTTAAAAGAAAAACATTTGATACAGTTGATCTGCCTGAATATAATCCATGTTCACCTCCACCAGTTAACTTGATGCTTGTAGCATTACTACTATTTTTTCTATATATAGTATAATTTGGTATATTAAATTCACTAATTAAAATATCTGCATTTAGAAAATTTCAACTAAAAGTATTACAGCATAATCTGAACAATTTATTATTATTACCTACATTGGTTATTTTAGATTTAATGCCTCCCATATTGTGATATTAAATTTTTAATACATGATTGTCAGAGAGTGAAATTTTGCACTAGTTTCTTTTTTGTTCTTAATAATGATTAGAATACCATTAATATATTTAATTAAAATGCCTCCTTCGCCACCTATACGCCGTATTTTGAGTTCTTTGTGAACAACTTTTAACGTTTTCCTTTGAATATCAAGTCCGCCGCAATATAAATAGTTGGATTTTTTTTACTTCGTGATGGTTGGCTAATTTAATTATTTATGACATCTGTAGACTTATTAACGTGTTTAAAATTAATATTATAAACTACAATTTGGTAATGCTTGATTTAATGTTTGCTTATGCATCAATTTTTGAAGAATATTCTGTAAGAAAGGTGGTAATATTTTCTTGGAATATTGGCTATCGATGTAATTTTAATAAGACCGTATTTCAATGCATTACATATATAAACGATGCTTGCAATCAATATTGTGATATCAGAATTACATTTAAGCTGTTAAAAATCGTAGAAACCCGGATAAACACAAATTCTTTAATGTTAGTAGACCCAATTGCTCAGTTATTCCCAAGTTTTTTGACTACAGTGGTGTAATTATCAAAATGTTTTAATTCTCAAAGGAATTATAAAAATAACTAATTAAAAAAGAAGATGTTACAATGTCCAGAGATTAAGAGATTCGAACTTGTTAATAGTTCGTTCTGGTTGTTTAGGAGATTATCACCATTCCTAATTGCTCTCTTAAACTCCAGACCTTCAAGGAGTTTTAATTTTCGGCCTTTTTTCTGCAAAGCGGATTGGTTTGATGTCGGCTAATTGATGTCCTGTTGTGATGCAATGCTCGGATAATCCTGTCCCCGTGGTTTGTTTTTCTATTGCCTTCTTGTGTTCATTATACCTGATCTTGAAATTTCTTCCAGTCTGTCCTATATATTTCCCGTCGCAATTTTCACATTGTACTTGATAAATGCCGGATTTTTCGAGTGGGTCTATTGTCTCTATTTTGTTGTTAACTAAGTGTGTTTTCAAATTTTTCCTGTTGACTTCTATTACTGGGATATTGTGTTTGGTAAGTTCTTTTGCAATCTTCTTGCTCACAAATGGGATGTATGGAATGGCTGCGAACTTGCTATCTTCTTTGATTCCTACTCCATTGAACAAGAGTTTTTGGACTACTTTTCTTCTTTTCCGTTTCAGGATCCTATCTACCTTGTTTTTCTTGTAATTGTTTTTGGTGGCAATTTGGTAAATTGTATGCAGTTCTAGGTTAAAATCTTCTTCTATGAATTTAATGCGGAGGATTTAATTTGTTCGGATTTTAGTGATGTTGATGGGATGAGTGTGTCTGTGGAAGTTGGTTTTCTATATATGGCATATTTTAGTTTATTTATTTCTATTGAAATACTCAGGTCTAAAAAGTTGAGTATACCCTCGACTTGTTTTTCTATGGTGAATTGAATTTTTCTATTAATTGAATTTAGAGTTTTGTATCCAACTGTCTATCAGAAAATATCATCAACATATCTGCACCAGAATTGTATGTTTCTTGTTGATGTGTTGTTCTTAAATACTTGGTCTTCGAAATCACTCATGAATATTTCCGCGAAGAGTGGTGAAATAGGCGATCGATCCCATGGGCAGTCCTTCATGCTGGATGTAGAAGGTGTCGTTAAAACGGAAGTAATTTTGGTTGAGGCAAGCATTTATCAAACTGGTAATTTCTGACGTGTTATAATTCGATGATTGTTCTTGGCACTTTCTATGCAAAATTTCCTTGAGCTCAAGAACTGGAATTGACCTGAAGAGACTCTTAACATCAAAGGAGACCAGAATTGAGTTGTTGTTGACGGCTAAGTTTTTGGTTTTCTTCACGAAATCGATGGAGTTTTTTATTCCGTATTTGGATGTGCAGGGAATTATTTCTGGAAGTATTTTGTTGATCAGGGAACAAACTTTATATGAAGGAGCATTGATGTAGGATACGATTGGTCTTATCGGCATGTTTGGTTTGTGTATTTTGGGCAGGCCATATAGTGTGGGTGCCCTCGGATTCATGATTCTATATTTGTAGATTTCATTATCGGGGATTATGGAATTTGCTGTTTTAATTGCTTCAACAATCTGCTTCTGGAACTTCGCAGTAGGGTATTTTTGATGTTATGGAAGTTATTTTTCTTGCATTTCGTTTTTATTCCTCTTATGGCGTTTGTTTCCCGATGGGTATTACTAGAATGTTTAGCAGATTTTTCAACTCCTTTCTTGATTATGTTGGTGAATTGAATTTTATCCAGATCTGATTTTATATTTATCCGGTTGAGTGTTAGTTCAGTTTCAAGCGCTAAAATTTCCAGGTTTTCTTTTGGATTCCGTGGGGTTGGAGACTATTTTAGTCCCTAATTCAGGAGTTCCATTTCATCAGTCGATCTTAGATAAGTTCTTAACTCGTGGGTAGAAACTATGTGCAGAGTATGAAGATTTTCCGCTCTTTCTCCTTGTGGTACGTCTGATGTTTGCCTTTGTTTTAGGTTATTTAATTTTTTGAGCTGGTTGATGTAATGCTCGTGTGTTTTGTTGCTAACGATTTCATTGGCTTCAGCAGGACAGATATCCAATGATATATTGTCCAGACGTTTGGTCAATTCCATGTGTATAATCTTTTGGTGTTCTCCTAAGTGGAATCTTCTTGTGTACCATTTCCTGTTTTCTAGCTCGAGCCACGTCATTTTTGCTTTTTTTATGGTTCTTGTTGCTTCTATAGATTTGTTGCTGCATCTGATATTCATGTAGGACGAGGTAAGTTTGTACTTTAAACATTGCGTATTAAACCAGATGTGATTGGAACATTTCTTCTTCTTTAACATTGTCTTTTTGTACATTGCAGCTAGTTACGCGTCACTCGCGTTTCGCGTTATTTTAAAAAAGTTATTTTAAAAAGGAATAAAAATATTATTCTACTTGAATAACACTTGTATAAAAACTTACTTTTTGAATAAACTTAAATAACCCTTCGTTTTTTTAATTTACGTTATGCAATTCTATACTTGGACCATGTCTTAATAAATTTTATTTTCATTTAGGCCTACCCCGATGTTTTTTTCTCTACCCAGAGGCCAACTATTCATATTAACACTGTTATTCTACGGCATTTGACGTAGCTGTACAAAATCGATCTGTAATGAAGCTGCGAGATAACTCATAGTTGGCAGTCAACGTGCTGACTTTGTTCTAATTACTTTTGCTGATTAAACAGTATTCTATTACTGATCTCTCTAGTTGGCTGTGTTTTTCTTTTTCTACTATTTTTATCCAGTATCTTATTCTTCTTTTTCGAAGGAGTCTTCTTAACCCCTGTTTTGATTTCCTGTTCTTTCATTTAGGTTTTCTAAAATCATTATATTTTCTGTTCCCTCAACGATTCCTATTTATAATTTTTATTCTCATTCTCTTTCTTTGCATATTCATAATATTTCTCTTGTTAAGTTCTATTTTTTCTGGAGCCAATATTATCCCCACTCCTCCATATTAACCAGTAGCCTCAATGTATGTTGTGTATCCCTATTTCTTTCTTTTTTGTTTCAGTTATTTACAATATTTCTATTTTTTGTTTTCTCATTCCTTCTACTAATTTTATTATTTTATTTTCTTGTCTGCCGTCACATCTTACATGAGCTATAAAATCTGAAATTGTTTAATTATACAGATCCAGAAGGGTTTTCGTATGTCTTCGTCAGAGAAAATAGTTTCCCATCTTGTAGGCTTGTCTGACTTATATTTAAGTAATCCCAGCTAATCTTAATTGACTGATTTATTGTTAAAATTATTTAAATTTATTATTATTAAAACTATTTATACATTTGCCATTATAATCAACTTTATTGATATTGAAAATTTGAAGAAAAGGGCATTTTAAACACTTTGAAGTATCAAAATTGTTAGTGTATGGACAAAATGTAATAATAACGGGTGTCCAACAATTATTGCAGTCCCGGGTGGCGTTGGAATCAAAAACGTAGGTCGATTCTTACATGTGCCAAATAAATGAACTGATATTTTAATTGTCAAACATAACCTAAATGTGCATTTAAAGTGTTGTTAAATGCACGTTTAGGTTATGTTTGACAATTAAAATGTCAGTTAATTTATTTGGCACATGTAAGAATCGACCTACGTTTTTGATTCCAACGCCACCCGGGACTGCAATAATTGTTGGACACCCGTTAATTATTATTATAGTCTTTATTTCCCACTACATACATACAAAAATATATATTTACAAACAGAAAAAAATAATAGTAGGAAACCCTAAGGTGGAGTTCAGAGTAATGCTTCCATGAAGCATAGCTCAACCAGTATGCAAAATAAACGCATATATATATATATATATATATATATATATATATATATATATATATATATATATATACAATGACATATTATACACAAACGATGTTAAAAAATTCAGTGGCATACAATTATCACAAATAGCTTGAAAAATAAACAATTTGTTTACTATCTACATAGATTTCCGTACGGCTTTCGATGTCGTTTTAAAATGGCTAAAGTCTGAACATACTTTATCTTATTATTTAGTGTCTTTAGCTATTTATCTTTTTTATACTCCTCAAGAATCCCATTTGGGTACCTTTTATTCAATGAGCTAACAAATATTTTTAATAGTAATAATGTTTAATGATAAAAATATTTGTTGCCATTCAGAAGAACTTTATCAGATTCATTAATTGCGTTAACTATATAATTAACTTAGATCAAAATAATTGTCTAAAATAATTTTTCAATATAAAAATTAAAGTCATTGGTACAATACTGCAATGGTTTTTAATAATTTCATAATAAAAATGTTGCAAGATTTCAAAAACTGAAAAACGATTTCTGTAGAAGCACAAAATTCTAGTACAGTGTTTGAAATATTGCAACATTTTAATTATGAAATAATTAAAAATCGTTGCAGTATTGTATCAATGGCTGTCACTGTCACTTTTGACATTTAAAATAGGGTCTGTATATTGTTTACAATGGATACTTGACTTTTTATTTATTTTTTTAATTCTCAATTTCTCGACTTAAGTATGGATAAATTTGTCTATAATTTTATATTCAGAAAAAAAATCTCCTTGCGAATCAATAAAAATATATATACAGTGCAATTTAAAAAAAAATGTTGATCGTATTTTGTCAAAAACTGGGTGCGAGAAAAAATAACAGTTCAGATCCTATTAAAGTCTTTTAAAAATGGTTTAATTTGATGTTTTATTTATTAAAATCGGATACAAAATAAGCGAGATAAAGCACCAAAGGTTTTTCGTCAGTCACCCTGTATATACATATATGCAGAATCTATTTGGATTAACACTTAAAGAAATACTGACACAATATAGGGTTTCTGAATGTTTTTAATATAGTACTACAACAATGTTTCACCACACAGTGGCCTGATTTTTGTCTAGACAACTTTATGTAGATTTTTTTTAAGAATTGGCTTATTCAATGTAGATTTTAATTAATCCATGTATTGGATTATATCATATTTTCATCTACCTGAAAATATGATATAATCCAATACATGGATTAATTAAAATCTACATTGAATAAGCCAATTCTTAAAAAAAATCTACATAAAGTTGTCTAGACAAAAATTGTCTGCAACTGGAATAAATGAAATAAAATTGTATCATTCCTAATTTGTTTCCGTCATCATTTTAATGGTTGAAAATTATATTGATGCGATAAGTGATAAGAAAATAACATTATTTCATTACTATTGCAGCATTCATTAATTAAAAGGCGGTATCATCCGACTATGGAATCAAGAAGAATGCACTCAACGAAAGTGGGCCTGTTGAAGTGCCTTTTTATGTACCCTAATTTGTCGAACAAATTATAGAATAATCAAAATTCCGCGCACGCGAGGTTTTGGAGAAGTTTTGTTAGGTGAGAGGAATAATGAAATGATAATGTAATTCAACAGGAAGTGTCCGTGATGCTCTTGAATTCCAGTAAGGGATTTCAATTAATACATGGCAATAATAATAATATGAAAATGAATAAAATAAGATAATAAAAATGTATTGTATATGTTCTGAGTTAAGGTTGAGAGGATGGGTCACTTGCATTTTGAGAAGTGTGATTATTAGGGAATTGGAGTAGGCTATGATGCCAGTCTGTCACGGACGATTTCTATTTGAAATTTGTTTAAACAATAATAGCATTTAAATATGTAACTTTCATTAATTTGCACTTTAAACATATATTTTTAAAAGAAATAACTTAATACCTAATACTAATACTTTTGATAATATGGAATTGCTTTTTTGTTTAATTTCAGTTAATACAATCTTTTTCATATCGTTTGTTCTTAAAAATAAGTTGATACGTTTTACATCAAATCATTTAGTTCCTTTCTTGACTGGACTTGTCTAAGTGTCCTAATATTATTAAGGAGTTTAAATAATTGTTTTGGTTGGTATTCCTTGGATGCCTAATTAATTTTATAGACCGAGAACAAAAATTTAAAAACTGTCAAATGAACCGTTGAAGCTTGTCTACATAATGAAAGTAGTAACATAATTCAAAGTCTTAACTGCTTAATTTGTTTCCTATTTTGCATTTGTTGGCAGTGTAGCATATATAAATTTACAGTGGGTTTAAAATTATTAACTATATTAAATATTAAGAAGATAGTGGGTTTGGCATATTTTGGAAATCTGCATTAATTTACGAAATAAGTAACATATAATTTTTTTTTTGTCATTATTAAAATTATGAAAGGGTTCAAAATTCTCAGTTGTTATTAAAAAATGAAGTAGACAAATTTTGTTGAAACAAGCCATTTCGACATGACCTTCAAATGTTTTGAAACTTCTAAATTCGAAAAAAATATACACGTTATACTTTTGGGCAAATGCTTGCGATAATCATAGTAATATATCTCTGTTTATTAGCTTAAGCAACATGTTGGCTGATAGTCGCATTGGCATGTAAACTGTTAATAATATATAAGTGTCTAAAATCATTTCAGAATTTGTTGGTGGAGTGAGTGGTGCGTAAAGCTCATCAATTAACTCGATGGATGTTAATCAATAAAAATAAGACGCCCAAACTATACTGTTTTTCCTATTATATAATCATATACGTTTAAGATTTATTTTAAATAAATTTTGGTTGTGGTCGTTGATGTTAGCATTATAAATAAATAATTTGATTTCTAAACTGGTACTTAGCAACTTTAAAGCACCTAGGTATTTAATTCGATATTTATGGACGACGATTCAGGTTCTACTATTTACCAACCGGCGTCTTTAACGTTAAGTTTGACTAGTTTGTCAGAACGTTTCGATGTCATGTGTTATTTATGATGTTTACAGTGACATAAAAATTGATGTCGGCTAAGAAATGATTACCATTGTTAGAATTATCCGATTTAGTTCAAAGATTTGTTCGATAACTTGTTGCCATTTTAAAGATAATTTCATTATGCGTCTCTCATAAAAACCCTCGCCACTATTGGCAAAAAATTGAGAGAGTCGTTTTCACAAGCCTCTCTTCAAGCAAATTTTTCACAGTAAAATTGTTCGCCATGGACAGGAAAAGATGGAAATCAATTGGTGCCAGATTCAGACTATAAGGTGGATGCCTTATAGTCCGGACCTCCCAACCAAGCTCTCAGAGCTCCTGGCGGGTCACTAACGATGTGTGTGGCCTTGTCCTGATGGAAAACAATTCCTCCTGGCCGCTCCTGGGCGATTGCTTTCATCAGGCGGTCCAATTGTTGACAGTAGAGTTCCGAATAAAGAGTGTTGCCTTAGGGGATCAGCTCATAGCAGAGAATTCCTGCCAATCCCACCAATCACACAGTCGAGCCGCCGAGAACTGACTGTGACTCATCGCTCTCTATTGAAGGAATCAGACACACGTTGGGTCTTTCATTTCATTCTGCCACGTCATCATACGATGATGATAGAACGATGTAGATATTAATTGCTATACGGTTCTTAGCACGAATGTCAAAAGCAGCTATTGTCGACCCGACTATAGTCGCTCTGGTTTGGCGACATTTTTCAATTGACGTTGCCGTAAGTGATCCACTTTTCATCATAAGTCACCAACAGCTTTAAAATGGGTCAGTATTGTTACGGTTCAGCAGCGATTCGTAGATAGAAATTCGGCCCATGGGTTTTTTTGCCTTAACTCGTGTGGTACCCATACAACGAGCTTCTTTTTGTATCCAGCCTTATTTAAATGGTTCCAAACGGTTTTTGTGCAATCTTTAGCCCCTGAGCAATCGAAACACAGCTTATATAACGATCGAACTTGACAATATTCATAATTTGATCAATATTTTCGACAATTGGCCTTCAAGTGCGTGGTGCATCTTTCACATCAAAATTACCGGAACGGAATCGACGAAACAAAAATTGCGCGAGATTGACGTTTTCTCCTTTATCGAAGAAAATCTGTAAAATATAGCGTATTTTCTCTTTCATCTTTCGAATGCCATCTAGTGGAACCCGATGGGACTTATATAACGCGAGATACAGATAATTAAATCTGTTGTAAAAAATAATGGATTTCTTTTTACTACAATTTATATAATAATAATAATAAGATTTATTTCCTAATGTATACAGTGACACATACAGACACGTCAGAATTACATTAAGATTTAAGACTTAAAAAAATTAAAAGTAGATTGGAAAATGAAATTAAACATTCATTGAGACTATAAAATGCATTTTCTATAAGAAATTCGTGTAAAGTTTTTCTTTAAATACAATTAAGTTAACTGCAAATTTTGTTTCTTCTGCTAGGTGGTTGAAAATGTTTGCACCTAGTACTGAGGGAGAAATCTTAGTGACATTCATTCTTTATTGATTGATGTAAATATTTGAGTTATTTCTAGTATCGTGGTTATGGATTTGTTGGGACATGGCAAAGTAAAATATATTTGTATATACAGGGTGTCCCATTTTAATCTGCCAGTAGCGCTAATTCTAAAACTTTGCATTGAATCAAAAAGTGTTCCAAATGAAAAGTTAATGGTTCTGAGGGGGACATCTGATGCCGTAGACTTTGCCCCCCAGCCCTCCAAGGGGGGCGGGAACAGGGGGCAACTTTAAAATTTTAAATGGAAACCCCTATTTTTTATTGCAGATTCTAATAGACGGTTAAAAAGTATGTAAGTTTTATCTGAAACATTTTTTATTAGTCGAGAGATGGCGCTGCAAATGTAAAAGTTTTTTGTCAATTAAATTGCGAAAATCGTCACGTAATTAACTGTTATTATTACTTAAGACTTACTCACAACCTTACAAGGTTGTTTTTTTCTCAGCCTGTCCAAAACAACCTTGTAAGGTTGTGAGTAAGTCTTAAGTAATAATAACAGTTAATTACAACACAGTTTTGCAACACCTCATTCGATCAATTTTTGTCATGCACCTAATAATTCTTTTTTGAACTATAAAGAGAGATGACCAAGATTTTGATGCTCCCAAAAAACATATCCCATATTTAGTTGAGTTTCAAGTAAGTATGGTTTTAGGATTCTGAATGTATAATAATACATATTTGTTTAGCAAGAGCTTTGCAATAAATAGCCCAGTCAAGGAGTTCATCTAAAAAAATCCAAAGGATTTGGTATTACTGCTTTGAGAAAGTTAATGCTTAGATTAAGACTTTACCTGCACTGCTTGCTTTGGAATCGTATGTAAACAGTTTTAGAAATGTTAACAACAAGCTTGTTTCTTAGATACCAGAAAGAAAATTGTTTTACTAAATAATTTTAAAGAAACATTTCTTGAATCTACAACAAAGAGTCTGACTAAGGCTACAAAACAAATTAATTTTGAAACTTCTCTGGCTAATACCTCGACAGATATTGAATGATACAAAAGTAATTTGCGTGTTACAAATAGTACAACTATCAAAGCAACACTATGTGAATGAAATCATTTTTGTTGAATAAACTAATAAATGATAATAGTTATTTAAGGTACAAGTGTAAAAAGTGATGCTTTATTGCACGAACTGGCGTTTAAAAACACGAGCGAGGAACGAGCGAGTTTTTTTAAAGCCAGGAGTGCAATAAAGAAACTTTTTGCACATGTGCCTTACAAAATTTTATCTTCGATGGCAAAGGATTTCAAAGAATATATTCTTATGAGTAATATTTTAATGTCATTTCAATAATTCAATTAATGAAAACATATTTTTTCTACTCCTATAATGAAATAACATAATTGTAGGTTACTTTTTGATTATACAATGTAGTACATTGTATGTTATGTATATATTATATATTCATTGTCATAGCAACCATTGTAGCACTAGTGCTACAATATATATATATATATATATATTGTAGCACTAGTGTTACAATATTTCTATTGGTAGTGCTACAATAGTTAAACAGGAGAGGGATATTACAATAACATAGTATTAATAATATTAATATTGATTCAGATTAAAAGTTTTTCTATAATTAATACATGTGAAAAATTGTTTTATAATTTATGTGATGATATTATGTAAGAAATAATACTTTAAGTTTGTATATTGACGCTTCCAATACTATAAATGTATATTGTGTACACTATATGGTCTACGAAAAAAAGATTATTATTATTATTATTTCCTTAAATTCAAAAAATTACGTTTTTCAATTACACGCAAATATTATACGAACATTATAAAATTTGATTTTTGAGTTGACTTTTCTGACGTGAAATTAAACGTCAAAATAAAATTGCGAGTGTGTTGAAATTTACGTAAAATAATGGTAAGTAATAATAGTAAGAGTAGTTTTGTTACAAAATTAAACCCTACGGTAAATGTTCCATCATATACATGATCTCCAAGAACATTTCATAAGTGTATCAATATCACGTATATTTTTAATAAATAAAAATTTGTTCAATGTCAATTAGTAGAAATCTATATTTGAATTTTTTAATTCATATGTATAATCGTAGAAAAAGTATAGTGTACAATTCGCATACAATGACCATTGCCCACTCATATGAATTGCTGCACTCGCCTTCGGCTCATGCAGCAAATTTCATACTCGTGGGCAATGGGTATCATTGTATGCTCATTATACAATATACTATTGTGGACCGAGAACAAAAATTCAAAAATAATATAAGTATTAACTGCTTATTTTGTTTCCTACTTTGTATTTGTTGACAGTCAAGCATGTATAAATTTACAGTTGGTTCAAAATTACAAACTATATTAGATATTAAGAAAATAGTAGATTTGGCATATTTTGTAAAGCTGCATTCATTTACGAAATGAGTAAGCATGGGACATGAAACAAAGACGGCTTTTTTATTTTTATAGGAAAAGTGTTATGAAAATGTTGTTGCGAGGTGAGAATTATAATTTTTATCTGCATATTTGGAGTTTTAACATATCATTTAACATTCTAAAGACAAAATATATTAGGTTTATCAGATATAATAAAATAGTTCATTATAGTAATTATTATATTTGATTAGTGCAGAAGATATGAAATATATAATTTACGCATACCTAATATTAAGAAACAATTCTTACTTTTTTGTCATTATTAAAATTAATTTAAAAATTAGAGGGTTCAAAATTCGTATTTATTTTTAAGGTACATCATTAAAAAGTGAAGTAGACTATTTTTTTGTAACAGATCTAGATTTGACAAAATATAAACACGTTATACTTTTGGACAAATGCTTGCGACGATCATAGTAATATATCACTGGTTATTAGCTTAAGGATCATGTTGGCTAATAGTCGCATTGGCATGTAAACTGTTCATATACTCATTTCAGAATTTGCAGATGGAGTGAGTGGTGCGTAAACTTGATATCGGCTAAGAAATAAAATTAAGTCATAAACAAGTCATTTTAATCGAAATTATTGGTTTAAATAATGTAGATACCAAATATTGAACGCATATTTTAATATTGATTTAATAAATGCAAATTATTGGGACTTTGAATCAAGTAATTAATGTCTTCTTGTGACAAGCGGTCATAGGCCTGTTGAGCACAGATGCGCAATTGGTTCAAAGTTCTTGGTGGCTGTGGCAATCGCTAAAGTGTTGTTCCCATACATGTTCTATTGACGATAAATCAGGGGATATTGCAGGCCAATCTAAAAGCTCTACGGCAAAATTGTGTATAAAATCCATGGTTTGAGGGGCCGTATGCGGACTGGAGTTGTCTTGCCGAAAAATAGCATTTGGGATAGTCTCCATGTAGAGTATTGCAACAGGTTGTAGAACTTCAGCGATGTACCGTTGGGATGTTAGACTACCCCAAATAAACACCAAGGGGGACCTACTTCCAAGACATATAGTGCGCCATACCATGATGCCAGAGGTAATGACTGTGTGGCGTTCTAAGGCAAACTCCACATTTTGCCTTTCACCGCGAAATCGGCAGACATGTCTACGTCCATCATGGGCCCCAAAGCAGAATCTGGACTAATCACTAAAGCAAATCATCAGCGGAGTCATCGGTAGCACCCAAAACGGACGAAAGCACTTCTCTTCGATTAACTGTGTACCAAGAAACCACACATACTGTTGCTGCAATAAAGGCATCTCGAACTTGCTGCAAAGTGTCATGACGATTACGTAAGGCAAGTAGTCTTAGGTACCGTTCTTGACCACACTGTATAATCCTAGGCCTACCAGAACGTCTCTGCAGCTGATAAAACATAATTTTCCTTACAATCAATCAGCAAAATTCCTTCTGTGTCCCAGAAAACTGTCTCCACGACATGAGCTTTCCCGTCATCGCAGTCGGCGATGGTGGTTTTTTTTTTCATTCCATACTCGCATTACAGTTAAGCGTGTAATTAGAGTCTTCAAACTGAAGTTTTCCTCTTTCATACCAACAATGCGATCTTTTAAAAATCACTTAATTGATGAAATCGACGGGGTGCACGGATTCTATTCATTTTAGGATGGTTTTTCAATATACAGAAGGGCTCAGAAAGGATCAGAGTAGAACAGGTGACTGATTATTAACATTATTAATAGCATATTATTCAACGAGTGGTAATGTAGGCAATAACTCACGTGGATGAAATTTGCTACTCATCCAAGTGAGTTATTGCCATTGCCACGAGTTGAATACTATACTTCTACGACAATAACAATTTTTAGTAAAATATTTTACTTTATACAATATTTACTATATTCTGGAATTGCGCTGTCACATTTTTTTGCATTTGTTCATTTTCAGTTAAGTTCTTTATTTTTAACAAATTTGTCTTTATTGTTGTATAAAAATTGTATAACAATAATGAGAACACAGTCATTATTTTCATTTTAATTTAAAAAAAGCTGTGCACAATCTCACCAATTAGCATTGGATTGTCCCCATTTTAGTTTGAGTAGAGCAAAACTGTATTTAACTTTTTTATTAAGCTATTGATATGATCTTCCTATATTAGATGCCGATCTATTAGTATTCCTAAAAATTTAAAGCTATCTACTTTTATTGAATTTTTATAATTTTTTATATATATGCTGGAGCTGTCCATTTAACTATTTTTATTTGAAAACTGAATAAAACGCTGATTTACGGTCTAGGATTAATTTATTCTGATTACACCAGTCATCCATGGAATTAACTACATTTTGTGTCTACTTTACAGCATGTACAATATTGATACTACTTGTTTGGAGTATTGTATCACCAGAATATTAGAATACTTTACAATTTTCCAATAAAGTTTCCTACCTTATTTCAAGAAATTGTTTGCAGTTATGTAGGAATTACTTTAACCAATAATTTGTTGATCCCCTAATACCGTATGATTCTGTTTTTTTTAAGCAATAGGTCATTGCCAACTAAGTCAAAAACCCTACTTAAGTCAAAGAAAATTCCCACTGGAATTTCTTTCTTTCCTAAGGTATAAGATATTTGGCTATGCACTATTTGTGTTCCTTCTCTTTATGAAACCATGATGAGTATTGGATAGAATTATGTTATTTTCTAAGAAGTCATAAATTGGCGGATTTGATACTGGGCGATAGTTTCCTATATTTGTTTTTTTCCCTTTTTTTATATATTGGTGTTAATCTCGCTACCTTTAGTTTATTTGCATATTTACCTGTTTCAAATGACAAATTGATTATATCTTCTAAAAATGAGGTATAATATAATATTTTTAACTATAAAGTAGGGGATTCCGTCTGGGCCCTCTGATTTTTTATTTGTTATATGTTCAATCACCGTTCAGTGAAGTTAATATTTCTTAAAAACATACTATTACTAATATTAGTAAAATGCATACTTACATATTTATTATTATTCATATTTATATATTAAGTGCATCTCATTTAAAGTTGCTAGTTGTTCCGAATCATCTAAATTTTTACCATTATGTTTAAAGATATTTTTTTGATATTTCAGGTTGTTTTGTATTATTTTTTATTAGTTGGTAAGTAGTTTTAATTACATTTTAAGATTCTTTCAATTTTATTTCTTTATAGTTTTATTTGGCTAGCTTTACCTTATCGATAGTAAGTAAGTAATTTATTCATGGCTTACCAAGGAGCTTACATTTGTCATAAATAGCAATGGATACATAATTGATTACAATAAAAATTGAACAATACAAACATTTTAAAATAAAATCCATAAAAGTGAATAAAATACAATAAAAGTCTATAAATAAAACTCAAATTACAAAATAAGTAAATAAATTAATAAATACAATAAAATAGTAAATATTTAATAAACACTTTAGTACAAACATATTAAAATTTTAAACCTTCAGATCCATTAGAAATACATTCATCAATACTAAAAAAGGCTTTCTTTACGAGAAATTCTTTTATTACTTTTTTTAAATTATTATAGGACATAGATTTCACTTCAGGGGGCAGTAGATTAAATATTTTTGGTCCGTAATAATTATATGCATTTCTACCCTTTTGTAATCGCGCTCGTGCAATACATATTAAATGCCTACCTCTAGTGTTACGACCGTGGATGTCATCATGTGTTATATATTTATTAATGTTTTTATGAACATATAATAGGGACTCCAAGATAAATAAACTTGGTATCGTGAGTATTTCCAATTGAATGAATTCATTTCGACAGTCATCACGATATACAATTCCTCCTAATATCCTAATAGCTCTTCGTTGTAGTTTGAAAATTTTCACAGTCTCACTGGAGTGACCCCATACCAAAATGCAGTAACTAGCATGTGACTGGAAAATTCCATGATACACAGATAACAGTGCATAATTAGGCAGTATCGTTTGAAGGTGTCTTAATAGGTATATGTTTTTACTTAGTTTATTACGAAGCCCGGTCACATGTTCCTTCCAGGTTAGTTTGGAATCAAGTGTAATCCCGAGAAACCTAGCGGTACTATCTTCTTCATTGCCTCGTTTTAGAGAAAATGTAACTTTAATAGTTTTTGTTGTATTTAAAGAAAGTCGATTTGCATTGAACCAGTCGAATACTTTTTTGTTTGCAGTGCTCCTGTTCTTCTGAGCACCTTTTAATGTATCCGATGTGTTTAATGCAGTGGTATCATCGGCATACATTATAATAGTTCCATTATCGATGTGAGCAGGTAGATCATTGATGTATATCAAAAAGAGTAGGGGTCCAAGAATTGAACCTTGAGGGACCCCATATGATATACTAGCTGGTTCAGATGACATTTCTTTGAATACAACAATTTGACATCTTTTTTACAGATATGAATTGAGTAGACGACAACTTTCTGGTTTAAAATTATAAAAATATAATTTTCGCAGTAGAACGTCACTTGGGACACAGTCAAATGTCTTGCTGAGGTCAAATAAAGATGTTGCACAGTATTTTCCTGTCTCAAAGCAAAGTGTAATTTCTTCTACAAGGACACGGACTGCGTCCCTTTAAGCCAGTGTTGTTCTGCGAAAGCCAAATTGATTGAAGTCCAGTAAATTGTTATTATCTAAAAATGTGATCATTTGATTAAATAATATTTTCTCAAATATTTTAGATATAATAAGCAATAAAGAGATGGGTCTGTAATTATTAATGTCATTAAGTGACCCTTTTTTATGTAAAGGAATGACATTAGCAATCTTGAGACAATCAGGAAACACATTAACTCGTATACACAAGTTAACTAATTTAGTAACAGGTGTTATAATTGTATCTCTTATGTATGTATTTAATCATACCAACGGTCATTAAGTTTTTTAATGACATAATAGTTTCACGGATTTGAAATTCGCTCACTTCGTTAAATGAAAAATACTTGGTAGTAATATTGCAATTAGCACTCATTAAAGTAATGGGATCAACATTACTATTTGGTAAGTTTGATACAATCTTGGAAGCGATTGTGCTAAAAAATATATTAAAATCATTTGGTGTTTTATCACATTTATTGTTTGTATCACAGCTTGTTTCTTTTGTTTTAATTAAAGACCACATCGCCTTAACTTTATTAGTGGATTTACTAATAAAATTTTCATTTGATTTTAGTTTTGAGTTTTGAAGAGCAGTTTTGTACCTTTTTCTAAATTGAATGTAATCTTGTTTAAGACTAGGTAAATTTAAACTGGCCTCCTTTAAAAATGCAAGTGTTTCTCGCATTTTCTTGAGATCACTGTTATACCAAACTACTTCATTATTAAATGTACGTGTGACTTTAGTAGGAAAACATTCACAAACATATTGTTTAACAATATCTATGAATTTATAAAAAGCTAAATTAGCACATATATCTTTATATACAAACGAAAAGTCGGTATTCAGTAATTTGTGATATAATTGGATTTTACCTTCTTCTGTGATGGGCCGAATAGTACATAAAATATTTGTTTTTTCCCTTTTACCGGATTTTAGATTCTTCACGTAAATGCCAATGTGATCAGATAAATAACTTTCAATAGGACTAATATTTATCTGAGTCTCCGAGATGTTCGTAAAAACATTATTCAGGCAGTTATACAATGTCATTTTGAATGTAACCAATTGATGGAGTCCAAATGATGTTAAAAGAGTAGTCACATCCACTGCGCGACAATCTTCAGTGAGAAAATGCACATTAAAGTCACCCCCTAAAATAATGTGCTTATGAAGGTTTACCTTGCTGAGCATATCACCTAAAACATTTAAAAAAGTTTTAAAGTTACCGTTTAGTGATCTATATATATTAATGATAATAATATCATACATAGAGAGGTAAGATGCAGTTATTTCACAATGCAGTTCTAGTGACATTTTATTTAAATTTTCAATTTTGTTAAATTGAGAATTATTCTTTATAAGTTGCATTACTCCTCCATGCTGATAGTCCGATCTTGTAAACTCTGATGCTAATGAGTAATTAGGTAATTGAAATGTGGACATTTCATCGCTTTTAAGCCAGTGTTCACATAGGCAAATAACAGTGAATAAGTATGAATGATCAATTAGGAATGCTTCTAATTCGTTTAATTTATTTCTAATGGATTGAATGTTTAAAAAATATATATTAAGATAATTAATTTCTTTATTATTATTATCTATTTTTAAGTCTGGTGATGGATAACCGATGGTTTTCGAAAATTTTCCGTTACTGATTTTGTGTTTTTCGGAAAATTAAACCTACGTATCTTCACTCGTGCAGGCTTTTTAAAATTATTATAGGCTGATTTTATATCCGGGCACTCAAATTTTGCCACTGTAAGATTCACCCATGTATTCCACCTGGATCGCTTTGATAAGCTTTTTTGTTTAATTTTATTGCAAGCATAATTATTCGTCTCTTCTAAATTATTTCCCATCAATTCATCCGCCAAAAGAATTTAACAAAGTCAATGAGTTTTGTACAGTTGACAGAGAGCCAGTGGATCTGTCCACAGGGAGGAGTGCTCTCCTGTTTACTATGGAACCTAGTCGTTGGCGGATTGCTGGAATCACTGAATAGGCAGGGCTTCTACACAGTAGGTTACGCCGACGATATCACGATCCTACTTTCCGGCAACTCGGAAAGTATGTTAACGAAACATATGTCGGATGCTCTTGACATAGTAAACATGGTGCATAGACCAAGGAGTATTTGTAAATCCAACAAAAACGGAACTGTTATTGTTCACAAGAAGGAGGAAAATCAAGGATTTTAAGCTACCAAGCAGGTAAGGAACTCACCCCGAAAGAAAAAGTCATATGTTTGGACTTTCTTCTAGAAAACAAACGGGACTAGTATGCCCATCAGATGGAGAGATCTGAGAAAGTATGCATAGCAATGCAAACGATTTGTGGGGAAAACATGGGGACTATCGGAGCCGTAAAGCTTCTAGACCACGTCTAACGCAGCGCTTTCCTGAGCGCGACAGAAACCATAAGAACAACACCAAAAGCGGCTATGGAAGCCCTGCTGCAGCTGCCATCCTTGGACAAATATATCAGCGAATAGGTAGCAGCGGCAGTTATAAAGGTACAAACAACAAAAATATGGCTTGTAAGCAACGGAAGAGGTGAACACAACAAAATCTTAGATAAGAGAAAACTTACGGAAGGTTCTAGGGCTCCTAACAGGACACTGCAATCTAAGATCGCACCTAAATAGATTGAGACTATACTCAAGTTCAACCTGCAGATAGTGCGAAGAGGAAGAGGAATCCGCCGAGCATGTGCTTCTAAATTGTCTGGTTCTATTCAACTTACTTGAATCCACAATGGGAAATGGAAGCCTACAGTCATTAGATATCCTAAAAGTCCCTCTCTTGTTGCGATCCTGACATTTGCCAATGCCTTGGGTTGGCTCGATCATAGTAAGGAATGTGGAGTCAGATGGGAGGTCGTACAAAGGGCCCACTGGGGCCTACGTGCTGCGGATGTTTCTGCCCTCCCATCTTATAAATCTACATCGAGATCCAGATTTGTCAGGAATCTGTGTCCTTCATCTTCACCACCAGAAGTACGTAAGTAGTATTCTGTGTGGCATATTATCCTTCGTTGTAACATTCACCCATGGCCTATAATTGCCTTCTCTTGCATCGTGAATTACGTCGTCGTCTCTGCTGCTTGTACTGGGCAAAGGTAATACCCGATTTCTTTTGATAACTATAATGTAACTACTACTAGTATCATTTTCTGAAGCTTCTTCGCTGCAGCCCTCGTTGCTATTTTCATTTCACTCTAATTTTTAATCATAATAGTTCATATAAAATTCGTCGTCACTGCTGTAAAATTTATTTTATTTTATATGTTGCCTTGTAAAGGTCGCTTAGGCATTGCGAACATAAAAAATAATAAAGTCATAGTGCTATATAACTATAACACAAAACTATCTCGGATGGTGTTCGTTATGACACAAAACTAAATTTGTAATCTAAAAGTAAACGTCTATAAATATTTGAAAACGTGAATATAATATAAACATTTTCGGTGATCAATAACGTATTCATTTTATTGATTTTTTTATTTTATATAAACTCGAGCGACCATAATATTTTGCTTATATAAACCTGAATAAAACCCCCCGCCACTAATTTAAGATAAAATATGAGATATTTAATGCCTATACCGCGACATAAGAGCGTAAAGATTCGATCTCCCCTGTACGGGGACATACGAGCGCAACGGTAAAACGAGTGATGTCCCCCGTACGGGGACATACGAGTGCAAAGGGTTAAATGTAGTGGCTTGCAGATATATTGGACAAGATTAAAAAGGAAATTAGACGGTTGTGCATTGAAGAACGCTAGTAAGTGAACCACATACAGTTCTAGTGTGAGCAAAATATTTTTCAAGTTTGTGTGTCAGATTTAGAATATTTTGCGAGATTTTAGAATTTAAAAAAATGTAAAACGGATTTTTATTCATTGCTCACTTCTCTAAATTTGTAAAGGTTGAGCCTAATAAAAAGCATATATCTTTTTGCACGTAAACCAAACTTATTCTTTAAGATATATTAACGTCCTGTTCTAACATTGTTCAGAAGGAGATCTCCAAGTACAGGATAAGTCCAAGTAAATCATAGTAAACGTTGATTTGCTCGGGGATGTCTCCCTATCTCTTGATAGAGATTGTGGTTAAAAGGGCCCTAGGTAGTTTTTATAAAAATAAAACTATACTTATATATCAACCTTTTAATTTTATTTTGTTCTCCCTTTATTGAAATTATGTAGTAACGCTAAAACTAAATAATACTTTGATTTTTATTTAAATATTATTATTTTGCTAGATGTACATTTCGAGTACTATGTACTCATTATCAATAGCTTATCAATAGCTTATAATTTTCCAAGTGTATAAAATAAATCTCACGTAACTCAAGAACAAATTTCTATAACTACAAGCAATATGTAATTTCAGAAGTAAACACAGAAAATAAAAATAAAGGCCTTAATATACCAAAAACTAGATCTCTATCCTCTGGTATGTCTGAGCACAAAATTGAGCGCGATCTTTCCGCCGAAGTAGGAAGTGGAAATTGAGCACGCGAAAACGACAAGATCGAAGGCTTCTCCTGCAAACGATAATTTAACTCGAACAATAACATCAGCAAACAATCAATCTCAAGTTGAATTAGTCCTATCAATAAACAATCAGAAAGAATCATAGAAGTTGAAGACTGTGGCGAAGAAGAAAATTAAGACTACATCTCGTGGAATTATCGGCGCTTCAACAATTAGCGTAAAAGCAATCGGCAGGAAAACATTTTTGTAAATATGCCGACTTCATCCATCAACTAAACCGTAGAAATTTAATTCATATATAAAATCTGAATTCTCAGAAGCTATTTGCGAGAGCATTGAATCAAAATATCCACAATACTCCTCTGCATTTAAGGTAACAATTGACAGACACCACTATGAGAAGGCAATGGATTCTGATGGTATTGAGCTTATGTCAGTCTTTTTTTTTCACAGTACAGGAACTAGTAAATTTATGTGAAAACACATAAATACGAGGGTAGATTGAAAAGTTTCCGGAATAGGCAAGAAAACGCAGTAATTAAACAGGTTTTTATTTTATTTTTCAACATAGTACCCTTGCAGAACTATACACTTTTCCCAGCGGTGCTCCAACTTTTTTTAGCCCTTCAGAAAAATATGATTTCGGGAACTCTGCAAAATAACCTTTAGTGGCGTCGATGACGTCCTCATTTGACGTAAAGCGCTTGCCTCCGAGCCAAGTCTTCATATTTGTGAACAAAAAGAAGTCACACGGGGCCAGGTCTGGAGAGTACGGGGGATGCGGCACCACCTCGTAGCCCAATTTAACCAATTTAGCATTGGCGATTCGAGATGAATGGGCCGGCGCGTTGTCGTGGTGGAAAAGCAAATGATGCCGTTTCTCCTTCAATATGCCGTTGAATTAATCGAATAAATCGCTGTCGTATTGTCCCGTGATAGTTCTTCCCTTCTGCAAAAAGTCGATGTGTATCACACCTTGCGAATCCCAAAAAACTGTAGCCATGACCTTTCCAGCCGATGGGACAGTCTTTGTCTTCTTCGAAGCAGATTCGCCTGGAGAAATCCGCTGTTTCGACTGCTGCTTGGTTTCTGGTGTGTAGTGGTGGATCCATGTTTCGTCCACGGTCACGAATCGGCGAAAAAAATCCGTTGGATTACGCTTTAACAAGGCCAAACACTCTTTCGAAGTGGTCACACGATTTCGCTTGTTGTCCATAGTCAACAAACGGGGCACCCATCGCGCCGACAGCTTCCTTATGCCCAAATGTTCGTGCACGATATTTTGCACACGTTCAGATGAGATGCCCGTGGTCTCTACTATTTCGCGCAACTTCACTCGTCGATCGGCTAACATGAGATCATGGACTTTGTCGACCATTTCTTCATTTGTGGCCGTTTTTGGACGTCCACTGCGTGGTTCATCCTTGGTGCTCGTACGGCCACGTTTGAACTCGCTCACCCAGAAACTAATAGTCGAAAATGAAGGCCATGAACTTCCATCCATCCCGAAATGTTTGATGACTGCACGAAATTCGTTTTTATCCATTTTTGCAAAAGTGCCAGACTTGCTTCACAAGATATCCTAGTAAACAAAAACAGAACGACGCACGTGTCTGAAAATTTGACAGCTTACCTAAAATAGGTTAACCTTGACAACCATCATAACAATTTCACGATACGCGCGCCATCTCTTGCCCATTCCGGAAACTTTTCAATCTATCCTCGTAACAGCAGGTACACTTATGTATCACAACGTTGAGTCAATAAAAAATAAAACTAATGAAATAGAGATAATGTTAAATTAGTATAATGTTGATTTCTTTTTAGTTACGGATAATTGTTTTCAAGGATCGAAAGCTTACAATTAATTCTCACTTAACCCGTGGTGAAATTAATCAATCTCTAATAGATGGAATATTTCCGTCAGAATTAAAATTTGGAAAAATCACTCCAGTTTTCAATAAGGGTGAGTAAAGAATTATTTTGTCAGTGTTCTAGAGAAATATGAAAGAGTCTTATATAATAGAATTATAGCTTACTTAAAGTAAAATAGCATTATTTGTAATAAACAATTTTGATGCAGGAGAGGCTTAACAATATACAATATATAACTTTATTAGCTTTATTTTTAATAACATAGATAATAATAAAGATGTCTTCTCTGTCATTCTTGACTTAACGAAAGCTTTCGTCATAAATATATTAAAATTAGTGTTGCATTTTGTATAATTCAATCTGTGTATGTATTAGAAAGATAGTTGTTTTAATAAGTTATTTGCATTGTAGTCTAAATAAGACTTATTGTTGTAGATTAACGAAATGTTCTCGTATTTTTAAATTATTACAGCTTACATTTATTAGTGGTAATCTATGTTTACCTTCAAACGTTCCGTCAAAATTATTGCCATAATAAGCCGACGTGAATCTGTTTTCTTATAGTTAGTTGATAAAATGTATTAATGAACTATGCTAGCACAAAAAGAAGTCTAGACTGGTGAACGTATTTTAAGAAATTCCAGGTACGCGGGCGCACAAATTTTTCAAACCACCCTAACAAGCATCACGATACGTGACGAGAATTTTTAGTCTTTCCTCATTAAAATGTTATTGGACTAAACGAACACCATGGTAATAATAATGCAAATATAAAAATGAATATACACAGAAATTCCTTAATATTATTATCAAACGTAGTTTTGAAATGGGTATATAAATGTTTCTAGATATTAATTCCTGAAAGTTATTATAAATACATGTTTAACAGAGAAATAATTGAAAATATCCATAGTTTTAACCATTTTATTACGGGGTAGATTTTTAAAGGAGTAATTATGGACGAATGTGTTTATAAGTATTTTTAGTTAAGCTATGGATGTTACAGTTATACTTAGTATTTAAAATTATTGTAAAAATAATAAGATAAAATATTATTAGTTTAAAATCTCATCTATAAATTAATTAAAAACCAAAGATCATCAATTTTGAAAATAATAGGCTAAGAACTTTTTTGACAGACAGCAAAAAAATTTTCCTTCCACCAATCGGTGTTCATTTATTGAAGCAAGCAAGATTGAACATAATATGAAATAAAAAACAATAAAAATAGTTGTGTTGAAAAATTTAAACTCATTAATATATAAACAAATTTTTTTGACCATAATAATATTTTCTAAAAACATTTTTGCAAAACCAGTCTAAACCAAAAATTTAGATGAAGTGACCTTCTTTTGTACACGTCATTTTAGAAAAATATGCTTAATTTAAAATTTAAATAATTGTTCAATGGCGATTATCATAACAGCGCTGTACGTGTAAAATTGAGCTGTTATGGGTAACACTTCAATTCCTGCTAGAATTTACCGCTGAGCCTAAAAAAAAGTTGTCTCCGAAGAAGGTCCATAAATTTCGACCATTATATGGTCGAGTGGCATTTATCGAGAGTAGTGGACGTCCTCGGTGCCGTTTATGGGAGCGTGCGTGGTGTATAGTGGCGAAATATGCCCACTTGCACAAGAGGTTGGACGAGCGTTGGTGTCAAGGCGATAAATATCTAATCTTTCCGAGAAACGAAAGCGAAAATATTATTCAGGCACCGGCATTACCCACAAATGAGGGAATTAATACTTTTCGTTTCGAAAACAAACTTTGGAAGATGTTCAAACACCCAGAGTATCTTTATCTTTAGACAAAAGGATTAAATTAAACCTTAAATAAGTGAAAATCCTTGACATTCTTTAGACTAATTTAAGAATGTTAGTTAAATTTAAAACCTTTACAATAATTCAAATAGTAAATAAGCAATAATTATTTATAGTTTGAACTATAGTTCATAAAAATATTTAAGTTATTCAGTTTAATAAAAGTAAATAAAGTACTCCAAAGAAAAACAAGCCACAACCTTCTGCATCGCTATAAAAGAAAAAATCCGAAGATTCTCAAGACAATAGAAGGCCCAAGAAAAAAACCAAAGAAACTGAAACATTAGGAAAACTTAAAAAATAGATTATTAAAGTCTGATAAAAATCAAAATAACGATTCAATATATGATGGTAATAATCAATAATTAATTTCAGCCAAATTGAATAAAGTGTATAATTATTATTTTATAAATAAAATTAATATTTTTTATAGGAACTTTGAAGTCTAATTCCGACTTAACCGTAAAATATTGGTTATAAATAAGTTGTGTTAAATCAACTTATTTTGATCAAACAAACAAACCGTTTGAGGAGACAATATCACATTGCTGTGGCAAAATCGAAAAAGATCTATGAGCAAACTTTTACCAATACAACAAAAAATGAAAATGATTAAAAACAATAAAATTTTACGCATAGAAATTACTGACCTAGAAATTCAAGTAAATTTAATGATAATTGCTTCAAAATAACAACTCAAAAAATAGAAAAAAATTAATTGTCCTATAACACAAAATGCTATGAAATCATCGATCGATATGGATTCTACCAACACAAATCTAAGGGTTCTAAAAGTTCAACTTAATGCTAGAGCTAAAACGGACAACATTAAGCACAAATTTGATAGTTTCAAATTAAGCTCATAAATAAATAAAATAGTTTAAATCAAAATATTTAAAAAAAAAATAGTTTTCACAAATGATTTTAAAATAGATTTATTTAATGTAATTTTTTAATATCGTCTAAATTAACTATCAGATAGTTTGTAATTTCAACGCTATGCGGAATTCATTTAGTGTTATTTATAAAGATGGTCTAAGTCATCAACTATAAAGGATGCCAAAAATTCCCAAAAGTCAGTCACTCGTAGAAGGACAAAGGCATTAACACCTCCACAGCCCCCAAAGGCCAAGCATCTAGTTTTAATAACGCTAGTTTTATGAGAACACTTGAAATGCTTAGAAACCCCCACTGCCTTGCTCTATTAAAAAGGATAGGAGGAATTAAGCCTTTTTATCAAAAGGGATTCGGTCAATGGCACATTGAGTATTAGAGCATTAGAGAGCTCAACGATGCAGTAGTAACCAAAATCAATGCGTCCAGAAGTTCGTATGTACCTTAGACATACACGTAATGCTAATAAGCGAGTCTAAAGTTTCCTCGCGACACAGCTTATATATAAATGAATACAATCTTCAACTTACCCCACGGCCAAATCGCAAAGCAAAAGGTGGCACTGCGATTTACATAAGGCGTATATTCGTTTACACTGACCTTGAAAGCCCAGACTCACAAAATCTGGCAACAACATCTATCATCGTCGGTATCAACGGTGATATTCCGGGGCGACTTCAATGCCAAGCATTATAGCATAGTCGAATCATGAACCAAAGAGGCAGAAGACTGTTCGTTTACATCGCTCACTGCAAACTGTCCTTTCAGATATTCTAGACTTTTTCATAGTCAACCGAATTGAAAACGATATAGGTGTCTGAACCACCCACTTATAGAATTACAATCCGATCACAATCCAGTAATAATAGATATCCATATAGAAATATCCAGATTTGGGAGAAAAGTCAGGATCTCTGACTAGAAGCTCTTCCATAATTCCAGCTCGAAACACGTACCATCGATTCCAGCATGCATATTCGAGAGGAGATTGATGAGGGTATAAAAATCCTCACAGCGACTACTCATAAAGCTATTGAAGAATACATCACAATGAAAAAGGTCTCTTCGGGCGATATGCTCAATATTCCACGACATAAGTAAAATTAGGGAAAATCTGCATAGATTGCAAAATAAAATTCAGAAAGAACTTAATGAAATCCGAAATGCCCGTTGGGTAAGATGTATCGATAAAGCACTCAACATAAACCCCAACTTTGGAAGATCATAAAGAACTTCACCAAAACCAGAGTGGCGACTACTGCCATCAATGGGCGAAACGACCTTGTCTACCTTGCGGAAGACAAAGCCAAGGTCTTGTGGATAACCTGGAATCGTAATTCCCCCCAAACGACGACACCACGAATGACGAGCTGCTGGATGAAATCGAAGAAATAAACCGCCTTAAACGAATACAAAACTCGGTATCTAAACCAACTACGACTAGAGAAGTCACGAAGTTCATCAAACTGGCACAAAACAAAAATGTACCTAAACACGATAAAATCAATTGGAACTGCATTAAGAATCCCTCACTTAAGACAATTGTATATTGAGTACTATTCGGCTAAGCGAATGGTCAAATGATCATAAAGTCTCGTTGATTGTTTAGGCACTTATTTTTTGAAAACAGCAAACTATTTACGACTTTCAACTTTTTTATTTTAACTCACTAACGAAACAATTGTAGTAAGTTAAAGTAAAAAGTTGAAAATCATAAATAGTTTGCTATTATTATTATATTAAGTGATCATAAAGTCATCCTAAATACACAAGTCGGCTTTATAAAAAGCCTGTCCACAAACCACCAGCTAGTTCGAAACAGCGATTATATAATCGATGGTTTTAATCGTAAGCAAAGCACCCTAGCCATTATCTAGATAGACTAAAAACTTTGAACGTATCTTTCAGGATAGATTGATTCAAACTACAATGCCCAAATTTTCCTATCTACCGGATGAAACTCATACAACCGTTTATCATCAAAAAACCTTCTCAGCATGTTATTAATGTGCTATATGTGAACCGAGAGAAATGACTGCCGGCGTCCCACAGGAAATCGGTGCCCTCTCTAACCTTGTACGACATTCCAGCCTCTGAACCTGTATCGTGGTAAATCTATCCCGCCTTCAACAAACACGAGGAGTGGATACTGGCAAATCTCAATTAACCCAGAGAAAAGCCAAGCCATTTACTTCTCTGAATACGATTCCCTTAGATAAACTTACTTTCAAGGACACAGCAATTCCATGGGTCGACCAAGTTAAATACCTCTGTTTGCACATGGGCATAATATTAATTTGGAATTCACGTCCAAATAACCATTTTGAAAGCCAAACAAGCATTTGCTCAGCTTAAATCACTACTGCTCAACAGAAATCAGCCTTTCCTCTCTAATAAAATTCACCTCTATAAAGTAATCATGCGGTCAAAAATGCCATGTGATTGCCCTGCAAGTATTACCCTCTCCAAGATGCAGATGAATAATCTAGAGGCCACCCAGAGCGTGATGATCAGAAGGATTGTCAATGTGCTGTGGTACGTCTCTAACTATCAGGAATTAAACATCATCCCTTAGTTGGCCCTCAGCCATTTTACTAAATTTGATCTCTGGATTCTGCAGGATCACATTTATATAGTTATTTATTTGTTTTTATCTGAACTGTTAAGAAAGAAGTCCAAAGAATAAAATAAAGAATAAAGGATGCCTATCAGTCAAAATATGACTGATAGGCTGATTTTTGAACCTTTTGTATTTATGACGGGTGTAAATTTATTTTTATTAGCACAAATAAAGTTATTATTATTAAAAGGAAATGTTCAATACAATTGGACGATAACCCACCCGACACTTAATTACACGTTTGTCAAAAATTTTAGTAGAACAAAAATTTTTTAACATGATTTAATTCAATTAGAGAACCCAAATAATACATTGCCATAAAAGTTATTAAACAATCATTTGTAAAGCAGGGGAGTGGAGTTTTAATCAATAAGAATCTGACACTAGCTATGTAAGATATCTCCTCTTCCACGAAAACGAAAGAAAATTTTATTTAAAAGTACAATAATTTATATATTTTTGTAGGAAGATACCTGGATCTTTACCAAAACAAAAGATGAAATATAGATAAACGCTATAGGAGAACATATTTTAGTTTTCCCAGCATATGAAAGCCATTACATCAGAGATCCTCATAATTCTGGTCGAAAATATTTGAGTCCTGTAAAGATATTCGTAAAATATATAGCCTATATTTAGAGAAATGTGACGAAAATACCCATCATTTGTTAACGAGTGCATCTACAGCAAAGTATTTAACTGAATTTAATTTAAGTTTCCATAATAATTGAAAAGACACATGCCAAAATGCGATTTACTGGAAAGGAAAATCGCAGTAATGAGGAGAGAAGTTATATCTTACTTAAAGTCTTGATTTACATTTGCAAAATATGGAACGAGCTAGAAAACGCCTTGAGAAAGAGTAGAAGAAAGTAAAAGAAAATCCCAAGGAATATTATGTATTTTCATTTAATTTGCAAAGAGTATTTCCATATCCAATTCTGTTTCTTTAATGTATTATAAGCGAAATATTTACGTATACAACTTGGGTTGCCATAATTTACATGATGATAATCTCAAGATGTATGTATGGGATGAAATTACAGCTTCAAGAAGTGCATTTTAATGCATATAGAGGATATAAATACTTAAAAACACTTAAAATACTTCAGTTCGTTGTAGAAAATTAACTAATAACTTAAAAATACGATTAGTCTAGATATTTATGAATGTATAACATTTTTATAGAAGAACAAATCGTATTTTGATATACTATTTTATTCATCTGGATATAATACAAAATATTTCTTCTATATTCTTCTATATTATTTAATTCCGTTCATGTTTTCTTACAGATCGCTACTCAACGTCAGCTGTCAATACAGACACATGCCCTTCCTTCTCATTAATAGCTTTCTCAAAATCTTCTTCGGTGGCTACTTTTGTACCAGTGTTAAATTATACAATCATCTTTTAACTATATTCTATAAAAAGTTTTATATTATAAATTTTGGAGCTTAGATAGTTTTTTGGTATCATTATATTCGTTTTGATGTTTTGCATTACAAATGTATGCCAATCATAATATCCAAAATAACTAGGTAGCTATAGCAGTGGGCAAAATGTTAATTGCAGAAGAAACCAAAATTAAGAACTTAGAATTTAGCATTGTTAGTTTGAAGAATAGAACATAATAAATGTTTACTCCAACTGCTCTTAAAAATAAATTTAAGTAAGATAATATTATTTAGGTGCCATCTATTGTCGAGGCGTTACATTATGTTTCTCTATTTGGGTGGATAACAAACGACAATCATATTGCAACGATCAGAATATAGATGGTACTTTAATGGTATTATCTTACTTTACGGACACCTGGAGAGTTTAAAACTCTATTTCCCTTTAACCTTAGCGATTTAACACGGAAGTCAGCGATACCATCGTGACCTATATAGAAATTACAACAACCGCAGATGGACCAATCAACCGGCCACCTCTGAAGAGCTAAACGAACTAATTAAGCAGCTCAAAATCCGTAAAGCTCCAGGAAACGACAGTATTTCCGCTCAAAAACCTCGCCTGCAAGGGTAGATGCGTGTTACTAAATATAACGAATGCTGCAAGGCGTTTGGGTTTCTTTTTCTCTGCCTGAAAGCTAGCCCCGTAGTTAGCATCCTTAAGGTGGAAAAATTTCCCCTAATTTGTTCTACAAGTTCTAGTGTGTAGTATTTCGGTCTTTCGAAGACCAAAAAATTATTCTAAACACTCAGATAGGTTTTCGGGCCGGCTTGTCCATTATCCATAGTTTTCGTGGGTGACTGAATTCATCGCCGAGGGCTTTACGATAAAACGTGACGCCTCCAGAGTTTTTCTCGACATATCGAAAGGTTTGGCATGATAAACTCATTTTTAAAAGGATTCATCTTATTTTTTCAGACTACCTGATAAGAGACGTGCGCGACTTCCTTCGGAAAAGCAAATTTCGTTGCAAAATCAACTCAACGCTATCTAGCGAGCGTAAGATTTGTGCAGGTGTACCACATGGCTCTGCTCTGTCCCCGACATTGTTCTACATCTATACAAGGGACATTCCGAATTTTATTTTTAGCTATACTTTGTAGAGGATGTACCACAGTTAATTTTGAACGTTCTATGCTGCTCTCGACACTTAAGAGAAGTAAACGGAAAAATGACGACTTGAGGTCAACGTTGATAAGAGTGTTTCCGTGACGAGATAAAATATATCGGTACAATTTTCGACCAGCACCTTCACTGGTCAAACACGTTCGCATACCAAATTCAAAAGACCAGAGCTACGCTGAACAAGTTGTGGCCCATAATGAATACCTCTGCTACTCCATATGGTTAGTGTAGACTCTCGTAAATCAACAAAGTCCACAAAACGTCCCTCTGAGACGGGTA
The DNA here is from genome assembly GCA_963969525.1 of Ontholestes murinus. Classification (NCBI taxonomy): domain Eukaryota; kingdom Metazoa; phylum Arthropoda; class Insecta; order Coleoptera; family Staphylinidae; genus Ontholestes; species Ontholestes murinus. Next base: position 56,678,704 of record OZ018389.1, on the reverse strand, counting down.
TTGAATGCTCCGCCTTACATCCATAATACGCAGATTCACCATGACAAGAAGACCCCGAGTATCCTGGAGTACATCTAAGAAATCTTTGTAAACTTCTACAACAAAGGCGACGATAATCCCCCTTCCGGAATAAAGTTCCCGAAATTCGATGTTACCGCTGACAGCAAACATCAAAGACCACGTAAAATAATTTGCACCCAATTAGCTCTCTAAAACATTAAACCATCGTTATTCGCTTGGAGTCCTCTTCCTTTTGAAGGGCCCCCAAAACTCATAGCGATCATTTCGCCTGAGACCGGACCAGAAAAGATCTTTTGGTCCGGGACTAGTCACAACAGCGCGGAAAAGTAAATAAAGCTTCAGTCTTATTCTTATTGTCTTGATTTAAACTCTTTTTATGTATGATAAATTCATTGAAATAAACCGCCGGCTTGAATCACTTTCATTACTTAATTAATTAACAGTTAACTAACGAAAGTATTTCCATTCAGCATTAAATTTTATATAATTTGTTCACTTACACTGTCTACTGAATAAAAACATGTATTAATTTAAAAATGTATACTGTAATGTATAGTAAGTAGTTACAAAACTATCTACATATTTAGTTCTTTAATATCAAAATAATTTACTCTATAAAGATTCAAATTATTTTCTGTGACTGATATTTTAGGTTTAATAATCATTTCTTCATATTTCAGCACATCCATTACCTGCATTTAGAGCGGTTAAACACACGCTGTTTGAGTATTGAAAGTTGAACTCGTCGATTGGATAAATTAAAACCGCTCGGTACGCAATGAATCTCCGCCGTGGGTTCCAATTAAGTGGCGAAATTGAAAATAATCCGGTGAGCCTTGGAGACTGGTATTCTTGTGTAATGCCCGCCATTACTCAAAAGCGCTCAATAAGAGTTATTATATTTTCCAGATAACTAGATAATCGCCGCCGCAGGGCGTCGTAAATCTGCGGAATCGAATGCTTGCATCCCACAGGGCACCGACTGGGGGGAAAAAATAGTTTTGAATTATTGGCGAAAAAATAAAATTCCTAAACACCGGAGGTGGGCGCATTCTGGTTCCAAGGCAGCGATTGTAAATATCAAACAATGCAAAAGCAAAATCAAAAGTACTAACACTGCTTTTTTAATAAGTAGTATTATTTGTGTGACTTCCTAAAAAAATCAAACTTTTCTATAAACTGGCCAAGTTGAATGTATTAATATTAAGTTAATGATTCGGTAAATAATTATTTTGTTAAATGCATTCAAGATATATATTATTAAATTAATGTAGTAACTTTGGAATTGAACTTTTTATTTTTAAACATGAGTAGTATTCATACTAAATTAATAGTCAAATGACTTCAACAATATTTAGAATATACCTTTAAAATGTAATTAATCATGTAATACTGCTACATTTAATGAAAATTTTGATGTAATACAACTAAATTTGAAAACTGTAGTCCCCAAAGTTTAAAATATAGTCGTAATAAATCAAAATTTGTAATAGTTTTTGTACTAAAGAAGCTATGAAAAAGTCAAATCACAGACTTTTTTTTAATATGCGATTGTGGAGGCTTTTACTTTGTGATATATTTGAAAAACTGTAATTTCTCTTATTAACACTTTAACACTTGTTACCGTTAATCAATAATTGATTCATCCAGTGATTCCAAAAAGTCACTTATTTAAAATTAAGAAATATCGACTATCTGTTTATCGAAATATCAAAAATAATATATTTTGTGAAAATTTTTATGTGTTGATCAGAATATTATTTCACCTCTCTGCTTCTTTTGACTGAAACTCTTGATGCATCGTGATTTGTATTATTACTGGTATTTCATAAGAAATGAGGGCACCGATAACGAGAATAATATGCGAAAATGCTATTTTTGAAAATTCAGGAGAATATAAAAAGCTTTTAATACAAGCTTTTCAGTTATTTTTACTTAATTTAAGAAACAACTTATTTTTAAGCTAATTAAAATTTACATCTTTAAGAAAAGAAATATGTCTAGCTTTGACTATACAATTAATAGAAAATATAACTCATTGTAAATTATCTTTTAATAACCAATAGTTGTTTAGCCAATAAATGCATTCGAATTTCGGGGTTTATTTTGATTATGTTACAGTTAATTTCATGCTTTTAAAACCCTCTATATTAGTTAAGTAAGATCTAATTTAGTGTATATAATATCCCAATTGGTTTTTATCAGCACGGCGAAGTTGAAGACAGGGTGAGTAACTTCATTTAGAATAGATATACCATTTAGGTGACCTCTATTATCTCGATATTGCACAGATCTCCTTAATTGTATTAACAAACCTTAACGGTAGTTTGAATATTGACTTAATTTTAGAAATCACTTAAATAAATTAAAATTAACTAAACAAATGCAAACAGCCAAATAATTCCAAAATATAGTATTCGAAAGAAATCAGAAAATACAATTCAAATATCAGAATTCAAAGAAAACTGTATTAGTATTTTAAAATCTTAAAGGGCTAGTATTTAAATTTGATTTTAGGCACATTAATTAGGTATATACCTATCTCTAATTAATTAATAAAAATGTTTAGATTTTCAAAAAATATGATTCATCATATAATTATGGTAATAAAAACAATAACGCCATCTATTTATGATTTCGTAAACTATAGTGATATATATTTAAATTGGTCAGTAAGAACTGCAAAAAATAATTATTCAAATTAGTAAAGAATTAACCTTAATTGAGAAACATAATTTATAGATAATGTGTTAGTGATTTGACTATTTGTTTTCATATTTAGAAAGTTATTTGTCCTGGATACGAGTTAAATAAGCGATCCTAAATTATGGTATATTGCAGTCTTTAAGTCGGATTTTGGAATTGATCACAATATAATCTTGGATCAGACTGTGAAAACTCTTGAAAATAATTGGCTGCTTTTGACTCATGCGTGTCGTTCAGTCCAAACGACAACACAAATTTAGCTCTAAACGGTTTAGAGCTAAATTTGTCTAGAATACATGATACCAGAGATATTTGGGCGGAATAGCATGAATACATTTGATGTCAAAACTACAACCAGTGGAGATACAAATTAACTATGTACTTCGAGCAAAAAGATTGTTATTCGTGAGGTCGTAGTGAAGCCGGTAGTAATCGAAATTTCATCTTAACGCCGACCTAGATTACTTTTTCATAAAATCATCTATTTACAACAATGTAAGTCAATTAATATGACCAAGCATTAAGTTTTTATTGTCGTATGAACGTCAATAGCCTAGGAGAATTTGTCAAAGAAGTTAAAAGACATTGACGTCACAGTAACTTTTGTTTGAACTATCAAATTTATTTATCAGTTAGGTAATACCAGCAAATACCAGCGAATCTAGCATACAGGTTAAATACCAGATTAATTTAGCAATAACAGAATAATTCAAAACTTAATTTACAATATCATATATGTAATGTCGGCCAAGAAAATCAAATAAAATAGTCAACCAGCGAACCAACTACTAATTTAAGCAAGCATTAAAACTCATTTACAGAATCATTCAGTTCAATATATTTACTCCTTACATGATATATAAATCCTCATCAAGAAGCGGTGGGATCAGTGATGATACAGCAATCGACACAGTGTTTGCCTCAAACAAGAGTAGAAGATATACCAAGATATACAAGTCACTTCATGCACCACTACACAATAATTGTATTGTTAACCTTTATCTATTATACATTTCATAAAAACATATAATTGCACAAACAATAAAAAATCTATATAAAAATAAGTTTGACTGCATGCAGAAGAGCGGAGTTCCCTCTTGTAAGTGATCTTCTATTCGAACATGTTGATCCTTTTCTTCACTGACTTATTTTAAGAGTTCTTCCGTTTATGGAATATATTAATTATGCCAACTTGGAATTACCAGTGTATATCATATACAAGTGAATTCTAAAGTATTAAAAGCTACCGATAACATGAATATTAAAAAACAAATTTTAATTATTAGTCACACTATAGAAATGACTTTTACACTACTGTTCCATGTCAAGTTAAGTTTTAATTTATCAGAAGAGACCATCACTTGTGCAACTTAAATCCTGAAGGCTAAGGCATAGTCAATAATGAAAGCTAAGCAAGTTGTCGCCTCCAAAGCAATTAAAACAGAAAATCAGTGCAAAAAAACAATCAAAGAGCACTTTGTCTTGTGAAAATCTAGACATTTTTTAGGAAAAATTCCCTATGTAAGTAATATTAGTAGTAAACTAGAAGAAAGAGAGACCTTAAACATGATAACTTTGCCAAATTAACTCATCGTACTTCAACAAAATTGTTTTCGACTTCATAAGTCACATTTTTATTCGTTTCTTATGTTTTTATTTTCTCTCTGATGGAAAATCACTTAAATAGATAAATTATTGGTTTAATTTAATTAGGATAATCGATTTAGTCCAATCCATTTTCCTGTTTTTATTTGTTTGAAGGAAGCAAGGTATGTAATAGCAGTGAGAGTTAATATTAAAAGCATGTTATAAAATTATTCCATTTCAACTATTCTACTAGAATCGATAGCTGCCTTCTGCAGGTTCACATTGAACCAGGACGTCCATCAGGCAAAAGGAATCGTCCATTACAATTGGACGACAAACCACCGGATACTTAGTTATTATTTAATGGTCTCCGTAAATAAAAATATTATATTATAATTACACTTTTTTCAAAATATTTTGGAAAACAAAATTTCAAATTCCTTCATGATTTAAAATTCACTAATTATGTATTTACTCAGTCATTCCAAAGTTAATTAAATAACTCAATAAATACACTGCCATAAAAATAATTAAATAATAATTTGTAAAGCAGAGGAATGAAGTTTTAGACAGTAAGAATCTGACACTACGTAGGAGATACCTCTTATGTATCTCGAAAGTGTTCAACAGGGTTTAGCACGATGGACTCATTTATAAAATAATTAATTTTTCAGTTTATCTAGTCATAGTCGTGCACGACTTTCTTCGTGGCAGAAAGATTTCGCTGTAAAATAAACAATACGCTATCAAGCGAGCAAAAGATTTCTACAGTCGTTCCAAAGAGCACTGCTCTATCTCAGATACAGTACAACATTTACACAAGCTATATTCCGGACCTGGCTCCGGTAATGCCAGACCAATAGATTGACGACACAGATCTACTTAGTAAAGGAGACCACAGTTCATCTTAAAAAAACGGCTGCTCTCAATACCTACGAGAAGGGGACATGCTAATGGTGGCTTGATGTCAATGCTGATAAAAGTGTTTCGTACATTTCAGCAGACCGTTCCTCAAAAAAACGAAAAAAGACAAGATAAAATATCTGGACTTTTCTCTTCAGCCACCAACTCTCCTGGTCAAAGACGATCGCTGTGACCCATCATCAATACAAGATCAGCCTTATCGGTGAAAAACGGAGTATGGCTTTTCACTATGATGATATTACTGTAGCTGACCTACGCTGCATCTATAGACTAGAGACCCACTCTAATAGTAAAACTCAAGCGTATGCAATACATCGTACTGAGATGCGTACTGAATGCCGGTACATGCGGAATACACAGATTCACCCTGACAAAAGGATTAGATAGATCTATTACTAGAAAGGATCTATTTTTTATTTATTTTACATCTTTATTACATCTTTGTACTTACAAACATTATATTACTCAATATAAAAATATACTCTAAATTTTAGCCGAAGGGAGAACTGTCGGAGTTTACTTCTTCGAAGAATATTATAACACAAATAGTAATTCAAAATAAACAATGCTTAAATAAAGTACATTTTAGTCTTTAAACAGACATAGTTTTGGCATGTGCTGTCATATTATTTGATATAATAATATTGGTGGATGACTGTTTTTAGTTAATAAGAGTTCGTCACTAATAATGGATTTCCACTCATCTCATCTAAAAAGAAAAACAATGTCAATGCCTTGTACTAATTACAGCTTTGGCCTAATCATTTGAACTGACTACAGTATATTCGTTGCAGAATATCTTCTTTAGCATTAACAAAAATCTAAAGCCTTCTTGAGCACTAGCTACAGACTACAGCCCAAGCCGTCTTGAAGCGGTGATGGTGACGTTTTACGCTATTATTTTGCGAAATAATTTTTGTACATATTATTCAACAATAAATATATGTTTTGTTATTTCTGTTAATAATTTATTTTGTTACTTAAATCCACGCCTATACATTCTAATATAACTCGAACCCTACAAGATTGGCAGTCCAACGTTCAGCTCGAATGATTAAATTATTACACTGAACACCGCAGATACAATGGCACAATAAGTAGTTCTCACACAAAAGCAATTCCAGTCGCTTATCTAACAATAAGCTCAATTGGAAGTGCAGAAAAACGGGAACATTGCAAAAAATCAAAAGTCGACATTGACAGGTGTCGCACTACTGCCAGAAGATATTGCCTCAATGGAAGGGCGCTAAAGAACCTTAAAGAATACTTTTCGCCGCACAGCGCGAATTACATGAACGAGGAAAGCATAAAGACTCGGATACTTTAATCGCAAACAAGCGTCTGTTATTGGCAGAGATCAGTAAACATAAACTCCCGGAAAGAGATCCAGTTTGATATGGTATTCAGAATAATTCGCAGGGATATTATTGATAAGCCAAGGAGCAGTATTAACGAATTCTAGCAACAAATAAAAAAAACGTTTCCATTAACAAAGCAAAAAATAAGAAATTCATTCGAAACAAATTTCAGAAAGCACAGTGCTCTTTCTTCAGAACGGATACACACAATTCCAAAGATCACCGAAAACACGAGAAAGCAAGTAAGAGAAAACACTACAACATTTTCGTGCTACAAATGTAGAAAACCTTACCTCATTAGAAGCAAATATACGACATACTATAAAACAAATGATGAAATCATATTGCCTAAAATTATTTTAAAAACACTAAGAACCAATGTGACTATAACCAATAGATAAATACATTTAGAGTTCTGAATCAGAGAAGAAAAGGCCTATTCAAATCAATAATATTACATTGGATTATGTTGAAGTTTAAGCAGATATACCACAAGGATCAATATTGGGCCCGATACTTTTTTTATTTACACTTCTTTGCTCATTTGCATCTTGGATCAGTGCACTTCAAATGTATATGCCGACGACACACAAATTTTATATACTTTCAAACCAGAAGACACAGAATTGGCTGGTAGCTATATTTCCTCGGGTTTAGCAAAACTGTTAGAGCTCTCTCGTAAGTACTCTCTCTTGATTAATGCGAGTAAATCTTCAGCAATGGACCTTGTAGCTCACGAGATTCAATAAAATACAACTTCAAATAAAAACTGATAACACTGTCCTGTTATTTGAAGAGTTAGTCTCCAATTTAGGCTCGATTATTGATACAAAGTTACGGTTCAAATGCACATTAGTAAATGCATTTCTAGATATTTTTAGAGCTTAAAAACACTATTTAACTGTAAAACGTATGCTCTGTGATACCCTAGTTTTGAACTATTTTAATTTTGCGAATATTTTTTATAGTTCTTGCTTGGATGAAACAACAAAAAATCGTATTTAGAGAGTCCAAAAGTCTTGTATGCGTTTAATATTTGGAATTCGGAAATATGAGCATATTTCCAACAAATTAACAGAATTAAACTGGTCAAATATGTCAAATATGTAGTTTATTCCGTTATTATTATATGAATAATATATTGAAATAATTGCCTAAAATAATAAAATTAGTAATTTACAAACAATAATCTTATTTTTAAAACAGTACGGGGAAAGTGAAATTATAACATCATTTCAAGTAAACCCACATACCATAATATCACCTGTCACTTGTCAATTAAATTTATGAGCGTTATTGATCTCTCTTTATTAATAAAACTTTTGTTCATAGTATGATGGTACAATGACAGTTCTAGCACAGAAGAAAAGTAAAATCAACTCAGACCTACGTTTCATCTTTCCGTAACTTTTCATGGTATAGAATTTATAATCGTGTAGGTTTATGGGCACCTATAAAGGTGTGGAAAATAATTTCAAATCTAAAGAGAAAACAAAACTTCAAAATTCTTATATTTCCAAAGAATTGAAATATTTATGATAAAATGTTATTTATTGGTATTGAGTATTTTCATGGGGAGCTTTTTTTTTTCTATTTACATATAAAGACTATAATAAAAGATGTCTAAATTACAATGTTTGCAAGCTAATTTTTATTAGCCAACCTTTTTATAAAATTTGTATAATCTTTATTAATCATTATTTACATTAGCGCGATCTTATTAATACTTATAGATGGGCAATACTCTTAATTAATGTTTTATTGGCATAAACAATAAATAATTTTCTATTTGATTCGACGACTAAAAATGATTTTAGATATAAAAACGCATGTTATGACCCATATCTATTTTTGAAAAATAAAATACATAACAATCACATGTAATGTAGAGTAGGGGACAGAAACAACGAAGTATAAATAATAAAGATAAAATAAATGAATTAATAGTAAGTATAAAAAGAATAAATACATCTTAAATTCAATCTAAAATTATTTGTGTCCTCTTTAAACTTACAATAATCAATTTAAGCAAAATACAATAAATTATTTTGAAAGGCATTGTTCGATATGACTCTATTCTAACACTGAATCCATAGAATCATCTACAATGGCCTTGCGGAGAGAAATGTGAAAGTATACAAAGGAAGACGTTTAAATGGTATCGAACCTAGCCTTATTACAAACCCTGAAAATTGGCGTAAATATAAATGAAAGAGAAGTCTGAAAAAATGTACCCTTTCTGACTTAATTATAAGAATTAATTTTATAAAATAATGCTTACTCATGACACTTTGTATATTTTAAAATTCGCCAACAAGATAATACGGATAAGTCGATGCCCACTCATTGCCAATAATGGTCCGCGTGAAAGTACGCAAAGGATAACAAATATCCGTTATGTCTTACGTCATTATGCAAATATTTGATATTAAATTCTGTTATGTAAATTGGTTTTTGCAAAAATCGTTTCTCAAACATGCTCGAATATAAAAGCATTAAACAAGATATTAATTTCACTCCAAACATATTTTTTATTGAAACGGTTATACAGATTTTATTATGGTTACAGTAGCAGAAGATCCTATAGATTAATTAAGTAATAGTTCTATCCGAAATTATAAATTACCCGAATAAATAGATTAGAATCTTTATTTGTTAATAAAAATGTCCTAGGAAATGGTAAATAATTGTCGATAGCAAGAAGAAGACGTACAAACACAATAATTATTATAATTATATATTGTAATACTATCTACAATAAAGATGCTTTCTCTCTCTATGAAATGATAAATATATATAATAAAAAAATAAAAACTTCTTCAGGTAAGTTTTTAAGAGAGAGAATAACATCTTTATTCGAACATAGATATTTACAACATTAAAACATTTACAAATGATATATAATGTGTTAGTCTGTCCGTTTGGGCTATCGACCATCGGTCTTTCTGCCCATAAGTTTTGAATTTTATTAAATTTATTTTAATAATTGATTTGCTCGTTTTTAAAATCAAGTTAATAATCAAGCTGCACTGATGAGATCTAATAGATCGATACATGTGTCCAAGGATGTTTTTAATAGATAATTACATTATTTAATTTTCCCATTACGATGGAAGCTTCTACTTCGTTATACATCATTAATCATAAATTAAACACAAACAAACTGAATTCAGTTGTACAAAGTAAACATTGTGTTTACTTTTTAATTTGGTCCTTTTAATATAAGAAAATAACCGTAAATAAATTCCTTCTTTCATACTTTTTGCACCAAGTTCACTCAAAAATGTATCAACGTACATGAAAACTCCTAAAGTTTAATTGAAAGAAATAAATACTTTAAAACTAGTGTTGTCTTTATAGTTGTGCTTTTTGTAAATTACTTTAGGATAATTCAATATCTGCCGTGGTATTAGGCAAGGAAGTAATTGTTATAATAAGTCATTTGTTTTGTAATTTTAATAAAACCTATTGTTATAGGTTTACGAAATATTCCATTTTTTATTACTTAATTTTCTACAGCCACGTAAAGAACTTCAATATATTTTTTATTATACATCTATTATATTCATTAAATATTCACCGTGCAGAAATATATTCATTGTGAGTTGATTTTTGAAATACGTATGTGGCCTAGCTAACCTATAGTGGAAAGAACTTCTAGTCACGACCAAGTATACTTGAATGGGCAATGCATTGCGTCCTAAAATCATTAAATGTCGATCGTGCAGACGAATTATAATGGACCGGGTCAGATGGAAGCAAATTGTGAAATCATCCACAATTGTGCGCGACACGGGAAAAGGACGAAATACGAGTTAACAAAATAAAAATCAGTCTACCGAACCCTCGCCAATCATTCACTAATTACTTGTTACTATGGATATTAATTTGCATATATCTGTTACAAATCGATACATGATGAATTCATGAGTTAATTACATTTCAAAAATATATTATGATTTTAAGAATGCAAACTGTTGTATGCGTGCGACATCTATTGGAGGGTAGCTCGTGATGAAGCCAGATATTTGGGCGATAACGCAGGTAGCTCGTGGAAATATGGTTTATATATTAGACAGTTTTATTTAGGCATTATGACCTTTTTTGCGTTTAAATAATTTTAATTTGCGGTGCACACAATTATAAAAGAAATATACTTTTTATTATATATTTTCGGAAACTAAGTTTCGATAATAGCGACATCTGTAATTTAATATTGAAATATAAGCTAAATTATAAAATAAGAATTATTTATAAAATAAAGCTGAAAGCTTCGGAATTGCTTTATTATTTTAACATAATGTTATAAAATATCTATATAATGTAAATTAACATTTTAAAGTTTATTCAGTGGTAAAATGAATTTATAAGCAATGAATTAGAAATCTAAATAGATTATATTTTGATTTTACAAAAATTTGCATCATTAAACACATATAAAATAATAACATAACACTTAAAAAATCTCACTGTTGTATTTAGAATAATAATTATTATTGACCAACAATAGAAAGCAGTTACAGGATAATATAATTAAAATATTATACTATGTAAATTAAAAACTTCCAATTATACAAAAATTTACATAAAAATAATAAATTTAATCTATAATACAAATAAGAGAGATCTCAGGTTTGTGCCCCGAGAAACCCTGGATGTACACCTAAATTTGAATAACTTGAATTCATGGGGCTGTATATAACCGACACGGTTATATAAATACTCAATTAAATGTAAATTAAATTAACACAACCCAAATATGTCCAGCTTAATCAGCAAAATTTTATGATTAATAGAGCCAAAAAAGAAGGAAAAATCTAAAACCTTAATAATATACTGTGTGATGTCTGCTAAGTTAGTAATTGTTGATCTTCCAGCATAAATCCGTGTTACTATTCAAAAATCATACCCCTAATTTAACTGTAAATCTAAAATGCACATAATTGAATTCGATTTTTTTCCAATAAAGACGTTTTATTTTTAATAAAATTATGTACCCATATTATCGATACACTTTTTCTGTTTTAGAGGTAACTCATATATCCCTTTGCTACAGAAGCCTGGATCATGGGTATTGATAACCTCTTGAAACACCATTTTGACAACCTATGCGGAATTGCATTTTTTTCCAGATAATAAGTTGTTTAAATTTTGAAAGAAATGATAGTCAGTTGGGGCAAGATCGGGCGAGTACGGTGTGTGATGGAGAGTTTCTAACTACAACTCCTGTAGCTTTGACACGTCATTCGTGTGGCATGTTGTCAAGCGTTGTCATGCAGCAGGATTAGAGTCATCTGATTAACTAATTTTGGCGTTGTCGTGCTGGCATTCGTTGTCGAAAATGGCTACCAGTGATAACTCGATTGAAAAACTAAAGGCAGATGGAAATTCGCTATAAGAACGGTGCTGGAATTTCAGACTCGATCAGTGCATCAGTACACCATGTACAGAAGAGGATGCGGATAAACTTAAAAAGGCGAAAGCTCGCATAGTGATGTCGATACATGAGTCGTTATTCGTGCACATACAAACATTAAAAACAGCAGCAGATATTTGGAATGCTCTTGAAAATCTTTTCGATGACAAAGGGTTAAGTCGACAAATTGGATTGCTACGTAAACTCATCACATTCAGGCTGGAAAGTTTTAACACCATGGCCAAATATGTAAACAATGTCATAGGAACGGCAAACAAACTAAAAGGTGTTGGATTTGCAATCACAGAAGAATGGATTGGTGCAATACTTTTAGCAGGGCTCACAGATGATTTCAAAACACTTATCATGGGAATAGAAAGCAGTAACACCAAAATAACTGGTGATTTAATAAAATCAAAACTATTGGAAACTGATTATACCAATAAATCCAACAGTGCTTTTCTAAGTGGAAATAAGAAGTTCAATAAAAATGTACCATTTAAAAAAATCATAAAGTGTTACAACTGTGGTAAAAAGAACCATAAATCATCAGAATGTCGAGAGAAGTTTAAAGGCAAAACAGAAGATACAAAAGCACACAACAAAGGTGCATTTACAGCTAGGTTTTGTTTGCAACAGAATAAAATAAATGAGTGGTTCATAGACAGTGGCGCAACACATCATATGACTTCAATGCCAGGCTGCATAACCACAAAAGAAAACTGCGACATTGAAAACATCATGATCGCAAATAATTCTAAATTGTCTGTTACGGGTATCGGAAAAACTACATTACAAGTAAATGATAGTCAAATAAGCGTTGAAAAGGTACTAGTTGTACCTGAACTCAGTGTAAATTTACTTTCTGTTGCAAACATTGTTGAAAAAGGCAACAAAGTAATATTTGAAAGAAATGGGTGTAAAATATACAATAAAAAGAATGAACTGTTGCTATACTCAAGTTGCAAATCAGGAGTGTATAAAGTTGAAGATAAATCTGCTAGATGTATGGTGGCTGGAACAGGAGATAGCTTCTACACATGGCATCGTCGGTTTGGTCACATCAACTATAACGATCTATAAAAGGTGGGCAAATGAGTTGTCGATGGCATGGACATTAAGGGTGAGACAACCAAATTTGATTGTGAAGTATGTTTAGAAGGAAAGTTCGAGCACCATTTAAACCTTCAAATACAAAAACAGTTGACGTTCTTGATCTAATCCACTCAGATTTATGTGGACCAATGGAAAATAATTCAATAGGAGAAGGAAAATACTTTTTAAACTTCATAGACGATTACTCCCATAAAATATACTTCTTAAAGCATAAGAGTGAAGTATTTGAAACATTCAAGCAGTTTAAAGAGCTGGTGGAAATACAAACTGGAAAGAAAATTAAGAGATTACGTACTGACAATGGAAAGGAATACTGTAACAAGGATCTTGAAGAATTTTGCAAAAAAAAGCATAATTCACCAGACATCAAATGTGTATACTCCACAGCAAAATGGGAAAGCAGAACGAGCGAATCGTACAATAGTGGAAAAAGCTAAGTGTATGTTATTTGACTCAAAGTTAGACAAAAGTTATTGGGCAGAAGCAGTCAATACTGCAGTTTATATTATAAACAGATCCATATGTACTAGCCTAGTAGATGACACACAAGGAAAATGGTCTGGTCAAAAAGTAAATGTTAAACACATGAGAACCTTCGGCTGTTCAATCTTGGTTCATATTCCTAAGGAGAAGAGATTGAAGCTAGATAAAAAATCAATGAAGTTGCTATTCATGGGTTATTGTGACTAATGTAAGGGATATAGGTGTATTGAACCCATATCAAAAAAAAATTAAATTAGCAGAGATGTAATCTTTCTAGAATCGAACCCAGATACAAAGGTATTTAATTCATTTGATCAAGAAAATGACACTTCAGTGGGAGAAAATGATCAAGAAAATGAAACGTCTAAAGAAGTTGAGAATTCAACACATGGACATGAAGAACTGAGCACATCAGATGATGAAGATTCAAGCGATGAAGACTACATTCTCGAAATCATCAGATACATCAACAATGTTCAATGAAACGAGGCGATCTGCACGTACACCAAAACCTGCGAAGAAGATGGAGGATTTTGTGTATGCTACAAAACAATTCAAGGGGAAGAAATTCCTTCTACCATTCAAGAAGCATTAGCGGGTCAAGAATCAGATAAATGGAGAGAAGCCATTAAACATGAACTTAAATCTTTAGAAGAAAACAATACCTGGAATATTATAGACCTATCGACAAATAGGAAGACTGTAAAATGTAAATGGATTTTCAAAAAGAAAGGTGACAAAGAATCATCAAAATACAAAGCGAGATTAGTTGCAAAGGGATGTTCACAGATACCAGGCATCGACTATACAGAGACATATTCTCCGGTAATTCGATATACATCAATAAGGTTTCTAATAGCATTAGCTGTGAAATATAAACTAAACATTGACCAAATGGACGCTACCACAGCATTTCTACAGGGAGTACTAAAAGAAGAAATTTATATGGAACAACCTGAATTGTACAACGATGGATCAAAACGAGTATGCAAATTGAACAAGGCTATCTATGGACTGAAGCAAACCGGAAGGGAATGTAATATCAAGCTACCAAAAACGTTAGAGGAATTCGGTCTAAAAAAGTCAAAAGTGGACCCATGCATATTCTACAGTAAAGATAAAAAAGTAATAATTGCAATATATGTAGATGACCTATTGATTTTTTGGAATGATGAAAATATTAGAGACAAATTAAATCGTGAATTTAAAATGAAAGATTTAGGAGTTGCAAAAAATATCGTCGGATTAAATATTTCTTACAAAGACAACGGAATATCTTTGGACCAAACAAATTTTATAAAAGAAGTGTTAGCAAGGTTTGGAATGGCTGACTGCAATGCAATAAGCACACCAAGTGACCCAAATTCAAAGCTATCAGCTGAAATGGCAAGCATAAAAAACTTAGTTGGAAAAATCCCATATCAAGAAGTCGTGGGATGCTTGTTATATATTGCTCAAGGAACTCGACCTGACATTGTATTTGCTGTAAATGATGTCAGTCGATTCAACAACAACCATGGTGAGACACATTGGAAGGCTGTTAAACGCATTTGTCGTTATCTAAAAGGTACAGCCGAATACAAACTACATTACACTACACAGGATGAACTGGCCGGATATTGTGATGCAGACTGGGCATCAGATATTGACAAAAGGAGGTCATGTACTGGCTAAGTTTTCAAATGTTCGGGCGGAGCAGTGTCATGGGCATCAAGAAGGCAGCCAACCGTGGGGCTATCAACTACTGAGGCGGAATACATGCCGTTAGCTTTTACGACACAAGAAGCAATCTGGTTGAGGCAATTGAGAGATGAATTTTACAAAACTGAATCATCGTGCATCAACATCAAGTGTGACAACAATGGTGCAATAAATCTAGCCGAATCAGACGGATACCGAGCAAGAACGAAGCACATAGATGTCCGCCACCACTATGTTCGAGATCGAGTTGAAGATGGAACCATTCAAATTGAACACGTCTCAACTCAGGAGATGATTGTTGACAACCTTACAAAAGCAGTCACAAGTGAAAAACAAAACTATTGCCGACTAAATATGGGGATATATTAAGTAATGTTAAAATAAAACTTGTATTTTTTTCCATTAAGTGGGAGTGTTGGAGAATATATTATTTAGTAGTTGGTACCAATGTAACCGTGTGAGTGACGTCAATTTACTCTTAAGAACGTTGTTATAGACAATATACATATTTGTTGATCGTTGCTCGTCCTCGTTTGTTACCCCCTTAAGCTTCCTGACAAAACCTCATCCCAACAATTTCGACTAGTTGATAACAGTAGATATCCGTCGTGATCGATTGGCCAGGTTCCATAAAGCTATTGTGAATGACTTCTGAGCCAGATCACCAAACAGTGACTATCAGCTTCTTCTGGTGGATGTCTCGTTTCAGACAGTGTTTTGGTAATTCATCTTTGTCCAACCATTGCGATAAACCCTTAAGAATATCATGTACATGATCTATTTTTCCACGCACGTAACAATTTGATTAAAAATGGTTCGGCTTTGTTGCAAGAAAGATGAGAAAGACATGCGTCGAGTCTTTGTTCCTTCTGTACATTAGTCAATTCATGCGGCATCCACTTGTCCAGCGTTTTCGCTTTATCGATTTGTGCCAAATGAGTCACGATTGTTTGCTTTGATACAATGTACATTAATGATAATTCATATGCAATATGGCTGGGATACGCTTCCACTGTGGCTTTCAGGACGTCATTATCCACCTGATTCTTGGGTTGACCACGTGGTTCAATAGACAGGTCGAAATCTCCCGAACGAAATTTTTTAAACCAACGAGCTACAGTCGCGTTTGTAGCCACTTGAATGCCGAACACACTTTTGATATTGGAGACTGCCAACCATGTTGTGGCTTCACGCTGGAACTCATACTTCATCAACACAAGAATTTTGCTGATTTCCGTGGTTTCACTTAATCGCCTATACAAAAGAACTTTTACATTTTTTTTTCAAACTGAAAGAGGAAAAAATGTACTTTCACACGATAAACAAATTAATTTAAAATACGGCCTCTAAATGAGGTTGTGTGCGATTGAAATAATTCATTTCATACTTGACAACCTAATAGAAAGGTTTTATGTACAAGGATAATACATGCACGTTTTCAGAAATTTGAAAAAAAAAACACTTATTTAAAAATAATTAACAATTATTTTACAAATATAAATTTACATTAATTGATTTAAAAAAAACGTGGCGATTGATCAACACCATAGCTACAAGTTTGTTATTACTTTTAAGGATGCCATCTATCCTAATCATAATAGTGTTAAAGGGAACATCATTAACTGGAACATCACTTCTAACTATAATTACAATAGATAAGATTAAATTAGTCGAGGTCGTTTGGCTGTAGACAGCCCTGCGATCTTGTTAGATCTTTTGCACTATAATAATACCCTTCTACTAGTATGTTACCAGGAATTAAATTTCCTTAATAAGGTCAATTAACTTCCTAGGAGTCCATGTCCTGATCAGATCTGACGTTTTCGCCTCTTCTCCGGTTAAGGCTAGTCTGGTGGTAGCCAATGCTATACATATACATAGGATGTGCTCGGGAATTTCCTCTACATATCCACATAGTCTACAAGTGATGTGCCACCGTTATCTATCTTTTGAAGATGGTACTTCACTGGGTAATATGCTATAAGACGACTCATAACTAGACTTATCTCGCTTCTAGTGAGGCACAAGAGTGGTTTAGCTCTGCTTGGAGAGAGGCCAATGCAAATTGGATTGTGTTGGACCTTCCCATGTGCTTTTAATAGCCCACATATAGGCTTTTATCCTAATGTGGTAGTCTCAGCTCATTCTCTGGCCAGTAAATCGGCATGTTCATCACCTGTTATACTTGCGTGGCCTGTTACCCACATTCACCACGGGGAATTTTTGCTTGTGATTACCGTTTCTGGTTTACTTCCTATTCTTGCGGTGATCTTACGGTTTTCAAGTACAGCCTTGATCCATATTATTGTGGGAATGTCGATCCCTTTTTGTCACATTTCATAGAAAATTTTGTGTTCATGTTAAATAACATAAGGTCATGAAGGATTCCTTTTTCATTGAAAATCATGTTGCCAAAAAATGACAAAAATTGACAACTTGATTGCATACCATAGTAGTTAAACAGAGACTATTTTCCAATAGCGACAAAAACACTTAAGGGTTATATATTTAATAATCTACAGCAAATATACATTATACATATTTCTCAAAATCGTTTCCTAATGTGATTTAATTATTTTTTTGAATACTGTGAAAAGTATCAACTCATAGCCTAGATCTTTTTCACTCATCCATAAAAATGGTGTAATTCAAATTGTGTCTGCCATAAAATATATACTTCAACCCATTACTCAAAATGGTACTTTTAAATTATTCGGATTCTTAGAAAATATGAACTGGGAGATCATTGACCGTGACACTTTGTATAAATAATAAATTTAAACAGTTTTGTAATAAGCAACTGTCTAGATGTATGTTTCCAACTCCCCTGCTAATATAAATAAAACCAAAATTCACTGGTTTATCAACAACCCTCGTAACATGAGGGAAACATTATCGCTTCTTAAAAATGCAAGCGTAAGAAATCCCTGCCTAAGACCAAATTATGTTGCCCTTAAAAACAACTCTCTAGAGTTATTAACTTTAAAAACAAATTGCCAATACTACTTTTCTAAATAACTCCGGTAACAACCCCAGAGCAGATCCCTAATAAAACCAAACCAGCATGCATCAACTGATAAAAAATGTAACATCAATCCTGTTCTTCTCAACCAGCATAGCAAACAATCTTTTACAAAACCTGCCTACTCCAAGCGAGGATCTGCAAAATAAATGCTGTGTGACCCAACTAACATAAATGGCTACATCTCATTTCATGAAGTAAGTCAGTAAAAGATCAGTCATAATGAGTTAAAAAAAATATTAAGAGTAGGGATATATATGGTTTAAGCTATACCCTTCTTAAGTCACCTAGGTCATAATCTTTCCTCTCAGGAAATTGATTAATATGTATATTGTTTCCAACATATTCTCAGATTGCCTTAAAAGGGCGCGAGTAATTTCTGTACATAAAAAGGAAAATAGAGATGACATAAACAATTACAGACCGATATCCTTACTACCTATCTTTTTAAAAGTATTATACAAAATAGTTTCTCAACAAATCTCTGATTTTATAGACGAATACAATGTAATCTCCACCAGTCAATATGGTTTTCGTCAGGGTAAATTTACGGTAGATGCGATTACTGTCTTAACTGAAGAAATAAGTAAATGTTTTGAGAATGGATCTTGTTCAGAAGCAGCTTTCTTAGATCTGACCAAAGCATTTGATTGCGTATCTCATGAGGTTATCTTACGTAAACTGTGTTATTACAATTTCTCGCCGCTTGCCTGTCGTATGTTATCCTCCTATTTATCTAATAGAAAACAAGCCGTCGCTTTTGACGACTTACTATCTTATGAAACACATACAAACCACGGTGTTCCTTAAGGATCTATTCGTAGGCCTCTAATATTCTTAATTTATATTAATGATCTACCATGGCAGAAATTAAATTGCTATTTTACTCAATTTGCCGATGACACTATATTATGAAGTGAGTCGATTGCGATCAAAGGCAATGGAATGGTTTGCTTCAAATGAACTCACGGTAAACTCACAGAAGACAAAAACCGTCATGTCTCCTTAAAGCAAGATATTCTTGGTAGCAGTGCTTCATTTCTGGGAGTGTATCTAGATACCAGACTTACCTTGCACAAACATTGCACAGAAATCTCAAACAAACTGTGCAGAAATATTTATCTTTTGATACAGCTTAATAATGCTTTAATAAAATATTAATTTTATAAATTAACTAGTAATTTGTTTTGTATTCTTAGTAATACTTATTATTGTACAAAAACTAAATAGTTGTTTCAACACGTAATTTGTTTTGTAGTCTTAGTAAGACTCATTATTGTAGATTCACGAAATGTTTTCGTATTTTTAAATTATTAGTAATGCTTTGACAGTCTGTGCTCTAAACGCAGCTTACCATGCATTTATTCAGATCCTCTTAGGATATGGTATTTTTGCGTGGGGGCATTCCGGTATATTGTAAAATTATTTGGTTTAGAGAGATGAACTATACAGATAATTGATTCCTTGTACTTTCAAAGTGATTGTCATCTTTTTTAGACATAATAATAGTGCCATGTATATTTATGCTAGAATGCTTGTCATGTGTTCAAAACAACATACACAAAACAGGAATAAGATTTGCTCCTCACATCGCCGCCTTAATATAACTCAAAATGGAATAAGCTATCAATTTCCTAAGCTTTATATTGTATTTCCCGATGACATAACCAAATTAAAAACCAAACTGAAATCATATACCACCAATACCTTCTACAATAAAAGTAATCATGGTCTGATAATTTATCTTATTTAAAGTGTTGTACAAACACACTTTGTAAAGTAGTAATATGTATAAAGTGCGGTAACACCTATCATCGCAGCTGTAGCAGTAAACTGAAGAACATAGGAAACATTGATGCTACCAGAATAATATGTTGGAAAACAACGGAAACCCAAAATGAGGTTAGGAAAGAGGAAGTAACTCTCGAAAATATCTCACTTAAAAGGCAAGTAGAACTCATGAATAAAATAATAATGGAAATGGAGGACAAAAATTTCATCCTCAAAGACAATATTGAATTATTAAAATCAAAATTTATCAATCTGGAATCGAAGTCAGTAATCAACAACAAAACAACCAGAGCCATCTCACTAATACTAGCCGAAGATAATTGCGCACAAAATAAAATGATTAGTGAAAATCTGCAAGAATCAAGACCACGGTCAACTAACGATATGAACCAAGTGAACGTAGAACCTATAAACAACAAAAAACGTTCATCACAGACAATATATTTGCAGAGAATACACCTGCAGACAAACCGACGACAAACACCTCCGCGGCAATCACCAAACCCAACAACAAAACATCTGCATTAACAACTCAAAAGGAGGAGAGCCAAAATAATCTTAACAAACAAATAAAAATCAATGCTACTACATCGGAAACAATTGGAAACAAACCAGAAGAAGAACAAACTACAAACCAAGAATGCAAAACTGTATTAAAACGGAAAAGAAATAACAAATCACAAGAAATAATTGGTGAATCACTAAGCAAACACAACATAACAGCTATTCCGAAGAAAGCGTTTTTATACGTCTCGCGTTTACTTCCTACAACTCAAGAAGGACACATAATTACAATCTTGGAAAAAGAGTTCCCAGAAGTTATATGCGAGCCTCTGCTATCCAAATTTCACTATGCATCATTCAAAGTCACAATCGACAAGGCAATGGACCCCAAAATATGGCTAAACAGAGCTTATGTAACCCGATTTTTTCACAGGAGCAAAAAAGAAACAAAGAAAGACTAACACAAACATCAAATTTATTTAAATCAATTACTATATTACATCATAATATGCAATCAATTAGGAATAAAATGAATGAGACAGAAATAATGTTGGATGAACTAAATGTTAATTTGTTTTTAGCTACAGAGCATTGGGTCTCTAGCAATGAAGTTTTCCCCAAAATTAATGGCTTCTAAGTGGTATCATCATTTAATCGCCTGGGACGTAGTTGTGGAGGAGCGGCAATATTATCATCAGGCAAACACAAATTCAACTGTAGACTCGATATCAATCAATGTTCTTTGGAAGGATCGATCGAAATTGCGGGTGCCGAATATGTTCAAAACAATAAGAAAAATATTTTTTGTCCATTTATCGTCCACCCCAGGGAAATTTCAGTGAGTTCTTACGTATATTCGAGAATGTTTTATATAATGTCCTAATAAAGGAAAACATTGATATATTGGTCGGTGGTGATTTTAATATTGATATATTAAATGAAAATGAAAATAAAACATCTGCCTTTAAACATTTACTATATAGTTATAATCTGGAGTTAGCCATAAATGACCCCACTAGAATTACTCATACAAATAAAACCTGCATAGATCACAGTATAACAAACATACCACATATAAGCGCAAGAGTAATTGATACCCATATTTCCGACCATAACGGTCAATTAATTCAAATTAAAACAAAATAAAAGTTTAAGAAGAAAACAATTAAAAAAATAAATCTTAATCAAAACAACATTGACACACTAAATAATATTCTACATCAACAAAATTGGGAAGTACTATTAGAGGGGTGCAAAAGCTCTGAAGACTATTTCACTAAATTTTACAAACACTTTTTAGACATATACAATCAATGTTGTCCAACAAAAGAAAAAATTATAAACAATTTCAAATCAAAAACGCCATGATTCACTTCTACAAATGAAAAATGATATGGAATTTTATTACCAACTGTACAAATATACAAAATCTAACCAATTACATAGAAAATACAAATATCTCAAAAAACAATACAGTAATTCACTACAGCAAGCAAGAAGAAACTATAATTCAGTGATAATAAATCAATCAAATAATAAAAGTAAAACGTTATGGAACATCTTAAAATCAAAAACGCAAAATAATATACCAGAAACCCTGACCTATATTATTGACAACGAAAATAATATGAAAGTAGAAGATCCACCTAAAATCATTAATCTGATGAACCAGTATTTTGGTACTCAATGGTATTCATACGAGTAGTACTCACTCAAATTATTCATTAAGCGCATTTGTGGCAGACTCCATATTTCTCTATCCAGTGACAGAAGATGAAATAATAAAAACAACACTTAAAATGAAACCGAGTAACTCTCTAGATATAATGTAACAGCGTTGGTGCTTAGGAAAATAATAACTAGTATAAGTAATCCACTAACCGTCGCTATTAACTTATCTCTTTCAGAAGGCACATTTCCATCACTACTAAAAACAGGCAAAATTACACCGATATTAAAAAAAGGAAACCCACATTTTCTAAACAACTACCGACCAATATCTATATTACCAACGTTTTCGAAAATATTTGAGAAAATAGTATGTAAAAGACTATATAATTTTTTTGAACACAACAATATCTTATGTAAGGAACAATTCGGCTTCCGTAAAAGGCGGTCAACAATACATGCCATAGCGAATTTTCTAAAATATATCTTAGATAACATCGACAAAAACTTAAAAGTACTTTCGATCTTTTTAGACCTTACAAAAGCATTTGATTGCGTGCCACATGAGTTATTGTTGAGCAAACTCTATAACTATGGAATAAGAGGAAATTGTCATCGCCTTCTTGCATCATATCTCAACAATCGGATCCAAGTAACAACTGCCAATATAAATGATAACGTACACATGTCAAGTACCATAGAATTGACAGTAGGACTACCACAGGGGAGTATTTTAAGCCCTCTACTATTTCTCTTGTTCATAAACGATATACCACTTTCGATTAATAGCCACATTACGATGTTTGCGGATGATACTACTATCAACATCAGTGATAAAAAAATATCTCACCTAAATGATATCACTAACGAAGTTTTACATGAGCTAAGCATCTGGTTGGAAAATAACAATCTTCTCGTAAACGTGGCAAAAACTAATATCATTAATTACAAATCAATACCTGACCAAACAAATATCCTTTTGAACGGAGAAATAGTAGAGGAATCAGACCAGGTAAAGTTTCTAGGCATGACTATCCAGAGCAATTAAAATAGGATAATCTTATTGATAATCTATGCTCAAAAATAGCAAAATACTCATACCTCATTTATTCTACGCGGAAAGACTTACATGAAGAAGCTGCGCGTGTGGTATATATGTCTTACTGTCAATCGTAAATTACATATGGAATCATATTTTGGGCAAATACGACAGAGCAAAATTGGAAGAAAGCATTTACTATGCAGAAACGACTTGTTAGAGCAGTAGGTAACCAAAAACCGAACACCAGTTGTCGCTTGCTTTTCAAGCAGTTGCGGATGATGCCACTTGCCAGCCTGTACATTTATGCAATTGTAAAATTTGTACAGAATAATATATATTTGTTTGAAGATAGTCTTTCACAAATATAATACTAGGGAAGAAAATTTAAGAATACCTAAACACCAACACTCTTACTATCATAACTCGCACATTGTGCAGTGTAGAAAACTTTATAATGTGCTTCCAAAACATTTTAAAAACCTAAATGGACCAACATTCACTAAACGAATGAAACATTTATTAACAGAAAATTCGTATTACTCTGTACAAGAATTTGTAAATCACTGTGAGAGTAATTTGCGATAGACAAACGTCAAACTGTCTCATTCATTTTATACTTGAAATTGTCTATTATTATTCATTTTAATAAAATGTATTAAAATCCTTTAGTTCGTTGTAGAAAATTAAATAATAGATTTAAAAATACGAAAACATTTCGTGAATCTACAACAATGAGTCTTACTAAGACTACAAAACAAATTAATTTGAAACAACTACTTCCCTAGCTAATACTTCGACAGACATTGAATAATACAAATTAATTTGCGTGTTACAAATAGTACAACTATCAAAGCAACACTAATTTGAATGAAATTATTTCTGTTGAATAAACTAATAAATGATAAAATGTACTTTAGATGGTTTAAATGTAACTATAACATGAAAAATTGTGAAAAATCAGTTTTGTGCATGCTATTTTTAATTCTTACTTTTAATTGTAATCACACTATTTTAAATTGTTTTTTTAGTTAATAAGTTTTATATTGACTATATATCTGAATTATGTCTTGACACTCCCATGAATGTATACACATTTGCTCTGGAAATAAAGAAATGAAATAAAATGAAATGAAATGAAATATAGAGGAGTTTTTATCAAGTAATATTAATAATATAAAATCTGTTAGTAATAATCTTGAAAGTCTTGTAACATTTGCAAGTTTGCTATGATGACCCTTTTCATATTTTTAAAATCTGTGTGAATGTTCCTTTTTAAAATATATAAAGAGAGCTTTTGTTTATAATTAAACCATATTTATATTTACAAAATTACTAATCCTATAGCTTTAATTAATCCTAATTTTAGTTCATATTAGTGTAATTATTAAATTTTATTACTGGTGTACTTTAAACTTTCTATAATAATTCACATTTAAATTTGCAACTTATTCATGTAACTTAGTTGTCATTAGTAATATTTTTCTTTCTACTTATGGCTTGTGTAAACATTATGTGCTAACACCACATAAAATTGTTATTATTATTATTATGGTATTTATTTATAACCAATTACCTTTCGCTAAATATTTAAAGAAAGAGATGAATATATCGTAATTATAGGCAAATAGATCATTCTCTATTATTTTTCATTTTCGTATTCTTTTTAATCATATACAGATATACAAACTTTCAGTTAAAATTTAAAATTTGAAATTTATATAACAGAATTTCAAAGGATACGCAGTCAAAATTTTTTGAAAGATCGTAGAATGTACACTCTAAGTAATTACTTGTTTAAAATACATTGATAATAATCTGGTTGAGATCAATATGTGCATTGCTTGTTGATTTACATTTTCGAAAGCCAAATTGATATTC
Organism: Ontholestes murinus; assembly: GCA_963969525.1. Classification (NCBI taxonomy): domain Eukaryota; kingdom Metazoa; phylum Arthropoda; class Insecta; order Coleoptera; family Staphylinidae; genus Ontholestes; species Ontholestes murinus. The sequence continues at coordinate 56,653,487 of OZ018389.1, read as the reverse complement.
ATTACGAATATGTCAGTTTTCTAGATAGTCTTGCATGTTTTTTCGAAATAACTTCAAAAATTATTATTATTTCAATAATTAGATTTGGCCTAAAATGTTTATATTAAAGAAGAACTTTTGAGGTTTTAAGTGGATTTGGAAATATACCTTCCCGAATGCATTCATTAATCAGTTCTCCTAAGAGAAAAATAATAACGTTCAAATTTTTAATTCATATTTAACTCACTACAATTGTTTCGCCACACTGTGGATTCTTCAAAATTACATTTTATTTCAAAAATACTATGGTGTTTTTTGTTGGTGTGTGTGGGTAGGGCGCTGTCCTTACCCAGTTGTTACCGGGATGAACATTCTTATAAGAGGCGAGAGTTGGAAAAAATATTTTTTTAGATATAATGGATTTTCAACTAAGCGCTTCCTCAATCAGTTGATTAAAATTTTTCTACCCATTCTTTACTAATTCTATATAAATCTTTACTTTTTAATTTTTTAAGCGTGTAATTACATTCATTACATAAATATAACTCACTTAAATTCAAATTATAAGTAGTTGTAGGTTTTATTTTTTTAAGAAGTCATAAGGACTTTTTTAATTATTTTAACTGGTATATCTAGTCTTCCTGGTATCTTGGCAAATTAATAATTGAAGTCATGGGAGATTAAGCTAGAACATATTGAATTATCGGTTGCTTTTCTACCATGATTAAGTATATCCCAAATAGCTTTTGGGAAGTATTACATTAATGATACCTACGAATCGTTATTCTAAAACTTAAATTTATCTAGAACTAATTTATTATTATGGATGTAACTATCATTTAAAAAAGTTCTCGTATATTAATTCATTATCATACCAAGTAGGTATGAAGTTGTTACTATTTTTATTTGATTATATTTATTTATTTGTTTATTTATTTATTTAACGGTTACACCTTTTATACACAGTATATACATTTATAAACTAATTCTAATCTTAATTAACAAACTATAATCTAAGTGTTAACATAAATTATTTAAATTCACTCTAGATATATCAGCCTTAAATTTACAAAAAGAAGAAGAAAACAAATCAAAATTAGCTCTTGAATTAAGTAAATTAGCATACCTCATCAATCTATTGATAGGATTGTTATAAGTGTAATTATTATGAGAATTACTTAATCTAAAAAGTGGTTTAGATCTCAAAGGTCTTAAGCAGCTTGAAATTTGGAAATTAAAAAGCCGAATTAAATCACCTGTTATTAGACCATTCAGTATTTTGAATAAGGTATACAAATCAAACTTGATTCGACGAATTTCCAAAGAATCAATATTAAGTAAAAAACAGACAATATCATAATTAAAAGAATTGAAATTAAATTGATGATTATACTTAAATATAATATAAGAAACGAATCGTTTTTGAACCCGCTCTACTTGTTCCTTATAGGTCTTATAATAAGGCGACTAAATAACCGACGCATATTCTACATTAGATCTAACTAGACTAAAGTATAATATTTTTATAGTATCATAATTAAACCTATAACAGTTCCTAAACAAAAAACCCCATTAATTTTAACGCCTTTTTAGTAATAATATCAATATGATCCGCAAATGTTAATTTAGTATCAAAGTAAACACCTTATGTATAGTAATACTAATTTAATTACGTATGGTTTCTTATTTGAGAAATTTTGTAAAACTACCTAAAAAACAGTAAGCGTTTCGAATACTCATTTTAGGTAAAGAGCTTTTCAGTTCTTTAAAGACACAACAAAAACTTAAATTAAAGACTTACCTAAAATAACATTTAGAGTAAATTTGCTTGCCTTGATAATCCGAATCAAACAAAACATATTAATATCTTCTTTAGAACACTTCGCGATTTTCAAAACACCAAAAACGTTTATAGAACGAAAGTACTGCTTCTTTAAATTGTATTTCTCAAATTATTTTTCGGCTTAGATGCGACCGTGATGACAGTGCACGATATACTGATGGATTTATCACCTTCTTTGATACGGTTTCGCAAAAACGTCATCTGGAGGAATACGTACTGCTCGGTCCAGTTTTTTTGTCGATGTATTGCGTTTCCAGTTTTACTAAAACCACTTTGTAATGTAAGAGTAAAACATATGTATTAGAAAAGAATGGACATTTTCTATCTTGGTTTAAACTAAAAATCACTTGGTTTATTTCACAGAAAAATAATTAAATACATATATTTTTCTATATTCTGGTCTTTTGATTGTCTTTAATTCCTTTAACATGATGGTCACTATTAAAAACTTCATATTGTTTTTAAAAAATCTTGTAAGCAAATATTTTTTCATTCATGTTTTTTGTAGATTATTTAAATTATTAGTAAATATAAGTTTTCTATTCTAAATATAGAGCACACTCATTTACTTCTAGTCGATGTTAACATACAAAACGAAAATTTTCTGTTTTTTCTTAATTTGTATAAGCTTGACGCAATTCTTAGATTAGGTCTATTGAATTATTTGTTACAAGTCGATCACAAAATGATTCATAATATTTATAATCTATAATTTTGATCTTCTATACAGTTAAAACACGTCTTGATTAGCTTACTCCTGAACAGTTCTATAATCTTTATTTTGTAATAGGTCCTACTGCATAAAGCTATCGCACTGGTCAGCGCAGTATTAATCTTTTAAAATTAAATATTAGAGAAAAATCTTGACCTACCTCAAAAAACTAAAAATTATCATAGTGTGGTCTCAATTTTTCTTTAAATAACAACAACAAATGAACTAGGTCAATAGTTTATTGTGTTAGGTCAGGGGTATGCTGGGCTCGAATAGAAGAAGAAATCAATAAATAATAAGGTTGATTAAATCAACAATTTAGGGCACCATGAAAGAAATATATACAAATCCACCGTATCACTTGCATTATGAAGAATTAGAAGAAAAAACTATTATCATTTCTGAGGAAACAAAGAGTCTTTAGCTTATACAAGGCCATGCGAGAAAAAGTTAGAAATAAATTATACTTTAATTAATGAAATAAATAAAAGCGAAGAAAGAAAACGAAGAAATATGACTAAAGTATTAAAAGCAAGAGAATATTAATCATAATTTTAAATGCTTACAAATTAATTTCAACCGATGCAAACGATTTATCGAAGATATTGATTAGCGCAGAAAAATGTAGTGTTTGTGAACCAAATAAATCAATAGTGAAAAATAATTGGAATATTGATGAAATTGGAGGAAATATGGCGATAAAAATAAACAAAATCAAAACCAGGGCTCGGCATTTCAGATCTTTAACATATAAACAACAAGGAATATCAATAAAAATTGCAACACACATATATACATCAATATGCCGGCCCTTGTTATATTATGGTACAATCATTTTTACCCAAATCCGTCCATCAATCCTTCACCACTTCCAAGTTGCCGAAAGATCCGCCCTAAGAACCTTAACGAAACTCCGACACCTTGCCAACCCACTCCACAATCCCTCAAATGATCTTCTGTACGAAACCACCCAAATCTCACCCATTTCCGAACGTATTTTAAGTCTTAGCGTTAAATTTGCCAAAAATCCCCACAACCAACCTTTGTTAACCAAATTCTGTATCCCCCGAAATCTAAATATCCCTTCGAAATATCAACATCCTCCCCTCACAATTCATGAATTCATTTGTGGGAATCATCAGGACAATTAAGCTAACTAGAAAAGATTTTTTTTTCTCTCACCTTAAATTCAAAGACAGGGCTTAAAGACCTCAGGTCTATAGCCTAGACGGACTAACACCATCTATTTGTATTGTGTTCATATTTATTGTTATTATGTATTTTGCATTGTCCAAATAAAGATTATTGTATATATGGCGATAAAGATAAAGAAATATTGGACAATAGCCAATGGAATATGGTAACCCTTCTAAAGGTGTAGTTTGGGTAAAATTTAAAGAAATAATATTAATTTAATGTTATGTACGATTTAGGTAATGCATACAGAGTATGGGTAACTTAGTAATTGTTGGAGGAGATTTTAATTCAGAAGCACACATAATGATGGGGACAAAGCAAGATCATATATCAGAGGAATGTTTTTGCAATAATTTTTGGCATTTGTGAATTGGAAATTATTAATATAAGAAACAATTGTATTTTGTAAGGCAAAATTTGGAATCGATTTAACTTTTACATCTTTAGGACTAGTGGGACAAATAGTAAATGGAAGGTTTTAGTTGAAAGTTAATAACAATTTCGAAATAAACTTTGAAAAGATATTAATACCAAATGTAATAAGTGAAGCAAATAATTCAAACAAAATAATTAAGAAAATTACTAGAGCAAAGTCATTTGTCAATACGAATAGAAAAACGAATAGAGTAACAACATTGGCAACACAGAAAGAAAAGCCAACTCATCGAGAAAAAGTAATTTAAATGACGAAGGAAATGGCGGGAAGATAGTATTAATGGTGAGAACAGTTTAATTGAGGTTAAGTATAAATTAAACGTGGAAATTATGACAAAAAAGGAATTAAATTAGAAAGAACTTTTGAATGAAGTTAATATTTAGATAAAATCTTATAAAATTGAAAGTAAAAAAAATGGGAAATGTTAAAACAACTGTGAAATCTATGGTTACTGCTGAAAAAAATGTAAGCCGAGCTGAAGTATGTGGAGGAAAAAGATTTTCCGCATACTGAATTGGCTACTTCCCATCTAGTGCTGAGCATCCCAATGAAAGAATGCTGTAGCTCTTAGAGGCCCAAAATATCCTCAAAGCCACACACTGGAGGAGTAACTGGCCTCGGGCGAAAATGAACACAGAGTCCTGTCCCCGGTAAGCCACCCGATCATCTACATAAATAAGCTGCGTTCAGATAAAGCTCCACCACGCAAAAGCAGCTTATAGCGTACTTTCAAGGAGGTTTATCCAGGAACAGTTAGATATAGGCCTCATTCAAGAGCCCTGGATCAGAAGAGGCCAATTTATAGGACTCCAATCTAAAAACTATAAGTTAATTTATAGTACATTACATAATAACGTTAGGGCTGCTTTATTACTCAAAGCTGGCACTAACTACGTTCCTGTTCCAGAGTTCATCACCAGAAATCAGGCCACAACACAAATCCGGGTCACTAAGAGGATGGGCAAGAGGACAATAATAATAGCCTCGGCCTATTTCTCGGGTGACTCCACATCTCCACCGCCAAAAGAGGTCAAACGCCTCATCACTTGGTGCAAGACGAGTAAGAAGCACCTTCTCCTAGGCTGCGACGACAATGTGCACCACATTGTATGGGATAGTACGGACACCAACACAAGAGATGAGTTCCTGTTAGACTATGTTTTAAGTGAAAACCTAGATATAGTCAACAGAGGTAACAAACTTACTTTTATTACTTCAGTTAGAAAGGAGGTATTAGACATCTCCCTAGCTGATAACTACATAAGCCAGTTCATAAAAAATGGCACGTCTCAAATCATGTCTCACTATCAGACCATCATCATAAACAGTTTGACATCGATAGTAGTAACAACCACATTAATAGCTTCATCCCAAAAATACCGACTGGGTATTATATCGGAATTTGCGAGACCACTGAATCCTATCAAAACTATCGAACAGCTAAAAGTAGCATCGACTCACTTACAAGATGTAGTCAACATCGCTTACAAAAGTAGTTGTCCATTAAAGCAAAGGGCTATCATTAGGGAAGTGCCCTAGTAGAAAAACGAACTCGCTAGCCTAAAAGCCAGAATAAGGCGTACTTTCAATAGGGCTAAAGCCTCCGGACAGAGAGAAGAATAGAAAGGCCCCTCACAGAGTACAATAAAAAGATTAGAAAATCCAAAAGAAAATTCTCCCGCACAGCGCCTCCAAAAAGTCCTTGTTAGGGATCACACGAATGGTATTGGACTATTAATAATAAAGTCCAACGGCGAATACACTGGAACCCTAAAAGAAAATCTAGGTGTACTCTTAGAAACTCACTTTTCTGGGTCCATAAAGACCGTCAGCTTTGAAGTAGAAGAACGTCCTACCATAGAAAGCAAAAAAACTGGCAAAAAAATATTCACTCCAAACATAATAACATGGGTGTTCAATGGCTTTAAACCATTCAAATTCGCGGTTGTAGATGGTATATTTCCGGCCCTCCTGCCAAAGGGAGGGGAGGATTTACTACCGCATCCCACCCAAATATTCAGAGCTAGCTACTTTCTTGGGAATATCCCTAAGCAATAAGGGAAGTGCTGGTGGTGTTTATACCAAAGGCTAGCAAACGCAAACTGACGAACCTAAGTCATACCGACCCATAGCCTCACCTTTCTTCTAAAATCGATGGTGAAAATCATTGATAGAAATATTAGATTAATAGCGCTTCACAAAGGGAAGCTGCATAGACGTCTTAAGAATAATACAGACAGATACTCCAAAATATGAACACTTTAACGTTTACCTTAAAATCTTCAACTCTGTGTGTGAAAGAGTGATATACCTGCCCAAAACCAAATGATAAATAACTACTACCTCGAATCAATGATTGAAGTGGACGCCATGAGGATGAAGTAAAAGTCAGGCAGTTACAATGCTCCTCAATGGTTTGGTTCAATGACGTATTTAAAACTGATAATGGAGTCGGAATCGGCATCACTGGCCCTTGATTCGGCTTATCAAGGGCTTTGGACCGTTCCCCATCGATATTTTAGGCAGAAATCGAAGCCCACGTATGTTTAAGTGGTAGGTCTTTAACTTCTTGGGACAATACATTATAAAATTTTGGAGCCCAGTAATTAGGCCCGTTTTGTGATTTTTGCAGTCTTAACTGTTTAGAAAGGGGCTACAATAAAAGGAGGATATGCATATGCTCGGACAGTCAGGCTATATTAAAGGCAGTAAAATCACCTCAATGTAAGTCTAAATCTGTCTGGGAGTGCAAATTATCCCTAAGGCAGCTGGCAAGGAATAACACAGGTAAATTGCTCTAAATTCCAGGTCACGCTGGGATCAAAGGCAATGAAATCGCTGACAGCCTCGCCAAAGAGAGCTCCAAAACTCCATTTGTTTGACCAGAACTGTACAGTGGAATAACTAAACTTCGCATTAGGAGGATGATCCAGGAATGGGAAAATACTGCTACCTGAGAAGCACGCCTGGCTTGTGCTAGACAACAAGGTTTATCGTCTTCTCTGCCGTAAGGTCCTAATAACCGGCCTGCTAACCGGCCTTACTAAGATGGGTCAGACAACAGATGTCAACTACAGATTCTGCAATGAGGCACAAGAAACAGCAGAGCACCTACCGTGTGAATGCTCTGCACTGTCCCTCAAACTATCGTAGACTACGTAAAGAGTCTAGACAATGAGGGACTCAGGTAGGTCAGGGATAATTACAAAAAATATCTTAGGTCAAGGTAATTTCGGAAGGCTTACAGGCCATACGACTCACTGAACCCGTAACATACATAACATACATACATTCCAATAAAATATGAATAGCGGTTTCAAACTCCAGTAGCAAGGCAGACACCAAACAAAGTTTGTTCAAATTATTGCGAAAAAATTACAGAACTCTACAATGTTTGTTTACTGGAAGGTAAATTTGAAGTGTATATAAAAAATTTGTAAGTTATAGTACCCAAACCAGATAAAGTAGTACATGAGACAAGTTCATATCAACCATTCTTTTTACTAGATAGTGAGAACAAAATGCTGGGGAAACTGGTAGCGCTTAGAACTATAAAAAATTTAGAATTATGCTGGTAATTGTCTACAACAATTTTGATTTATTTCAGGGAAATGTATTGTTGATACTGTTCTGAAAGTAAGACACTTTGATCCGCTGAAAAGGAATAAACATTGTTTGAGAATTGCAATCGATGAGTAGAATGCTTATATAATAATTTCCTTCCACGAACACTGATTTTAATAGGACTAATTAAAAAATGAATTGCATATTATTTATTGATGTACAAAAGTTATTTTGAAACGAGTGTTTTGGTTTATAAGGGTCAGTATTACTTATAAGCTTCTGCCAAATGTTTAGTATGAATTTACGTGACGTGAGGGTACAAATACAGCTGAATTCGCAATTGATTTATTAATTATAAGAATAATGAGAAGAATTGAAGAGGTAAAATTTAAATCAAAATTAGCAGCTGAAATGGTTATTAGAAGATTAAGCAATCCGGACTTGGGAGTTTCAATTAATGAAAACAATGCAGCTTAGTTGTTAAAAGGAACACTGGGCGAAATAATCAGAATTCTTGGATATGTAACAGAAATAAAATTAAAGATGAAATATTTAGTCATCAAAATCAGTCCAAATTTTAGAATACATGTAATAGAGGCAATTAGTGGCTCTACCAATTGTATTAAAGCAGTTACGAGATTGATGACAAATCTAAATGGACCATGTCAGAGATGGAGACAATTACTTTTGAGTAGTTGTATACGTCGCAAGCATGGGTAGAATATCTAAGTTTAATTTATTATAGAAGGAGATTCCGGGTGAATAGAACTAGTAGAATTAACACCTAAAAGCTGAACAATTTCTAAGGATTCTGCTAAGGTCTTAGCTTTAAATCCACCACCAAACGAACTTGTTGATACTAAAGTTTTAATTTTATATAAGAAAGAATTCATAAGGATACAAAACAAAATATTATGCAAAAATGATTAGTAATTGATGAAGTTTATGAGTTTTAGAAGCAAAATGTAAATTAACTCCAAATGAAGCAGGTATTTAAGAGTATGGATGGGAACAAAAAGATTAAGCAGTAAGTTTATATTATAATTATTGTTGAGTTACGTGAACTACAATACACTATTAAATAAAATATTGAGTCTCCCATTTTCATAAAATTTATTAATAGCAAATGTACATTTCGGTCACGATGTGAAGAAAGGAAACTCAATATTCCATTTAATAAGCAATGCGTTTTTATTTATTTCAATTTCTTTCGGATCATAGGAAATTAAAGCCTTTTATTTTCATAATTAAGGACTGTGAAATTTGTATTGTTTACAATTTGGGAAAGAATAGTATATTATGATTTTATATTACATTCCTCCAAAATAGTTTTTAAAAGAGATACAGACAGACAACTAAATCTCATTACAATTTTATTATAGTTATGAATTCTCTAACTCATAAAGAATGGAATTTATATACTTCAAAGTATTAATTATAATTTTTATAATTGTTATGAATAGGAATATAGTTATAAATAAAATAATGACTTTACATCGTCGGTTTTATTTTCTTATAAAATTTAACAGAAATGGTATATACAGACTCGATTATAAATTCCTAAACTATTTGAAAAATAAAATTAAAAATAAATAACACAGTTATTAACTATAGTCAGAAAATATTAATGCTCGTCGGAATCGAGAGAGGCGTGTCTTTTATTTCGTAATTTTTTTTGCGACTACAGTGATAATATTATGACTAGAAGTAAGTGTCATAATTTTATAACAGAAACTTAGTCATAATTTTATTACAGAGATTTCGGTCGCAATCGGAGGCAGTGTTTAGCTTGAAAAAATGTTTCGACTATCACAAGTGTGTTTGCGGAGCCGGCGGATCAGGGCTCCTGGATGTCACCCTTATAGCCCTTGGCGAAGTCGAGCTGGTGCACTCGTAATTTGTTGGCCAGCTCGTGCACCACATCGCGGAAGATCACCGAGTCCACATTCTCTCCTAACATATAAAATAAAAACCAATCGCCCATCTTCCCTCTGCGGACTATGAGGTCGATGTCCTCTTTCTTCATCAATCGGTAGCGCATGCGCAGTAGGTAGACGCGCATGCGCGGTGACAGAATAATGACTATCCTGTAGATGATGGTGACGAAAGTTAGGATGGTCAGGATGACGAACCAGAACCACAAAAACACGTAGATTTTCTCATTGACGACGTTCAGGGGCAGGATGCAGATGGCGTCGTGCCGTTCGACCTCGCCTGAAACACCGTATTTGTAGAACGTGCACTTGGTCATCTTTGGAAAGATCTGAATAATCGGATCGACGCGGTCTTCTTGGTCGTTGTCCATAAAGGCTATCACCTTGATGCCGAACGTCAAGAAAGCGCCGTCAAAGAAGCGATCCATCAGAAACATTTGCCCTGTAAACAATTTCAATATTACAATAAGCTACAATTAAATTAGATATAAATTCAAACGGTTTTACATTAATTGGCAGATATATTGCATTACAAAATGTTTGTATATATATTTATATAGTAAAAACTGTTTAAAGGGTGCCATATATTGTCTAAGCGTTGCACTAGATCCATGATTTAGTGGATAACCACCGATAAATCTGATCGTGGCAATTGTTAATCAAGACATTTAGGATGGGTTGCAAGTACCTTATCTCTTTATTAAAATAATAGATGTTACTCTCAATAGTTGTTAAACAAAATTATTATTATTTAATCTAAGATGGAGTAAAAGTTCTTAGCGTTTCGTTTTTACTTTAGATCCACGATGGAATTAACATAATTGGACTTATCCGATTTAAATTAAATATTTGGCGTATTTGAAAGCAATTGCATAATTCTATGAGAAAAAAACTTATTTTCATATGCCTCTCTTGAGGCCAATTTCACACCATTAGGAAACATTTTAAACGTTAAAAAATGATTATCATTTGGTGCCAAGTCTAAACTATACGGTGTGTATAATATCACTTATTCAAGGTTTGGAAGATTCTTATGAGTTGTTAAATATGTGTGCGACTTGGCTTATCTTATGGAGCACAATACTCTTCCTTTGTCCAATGGCAGTCATCCGCCTGATTTTATCTGGTCAGTTGTTAACAAAAAAACCTTTATGACTGCAAATCCACAATTAGAGATCATTTAAGCCTTTTCGTCATAATTAAAACCTGATCTTTCTTCAGTTATATAAACAAAGTAAAAATTGTGTAAAATTTATGATTAATGTTGTGTAACGAAGTAGAAGCCCCCAACGTAAACGAGATGATCTTTTTTGGTTGTAGATAACACATTTTTAATTACTAGTCAGTTTTTGAAAATAGTTCAATTTTGCTACGTATCAACAAAGAATAGCAGGCATTAATTTAGTTCAAAAGTTCTTTTGCATCAATTTGAGTGACACATCGTATATAAAACTTTTTCTTAACACGAGAAGTAAACCAATAGTTCCAAGCGGTTTTTTGGTTAATAGAATAAATGTTCATATGACGGTCAGATTCAACGATTTCCATGATTATACCGACATTTTCGACGATTGGCTTTAAGATCAATATTACCATAATTAAATCGTTAAAACCACTAGTGTGTCATTGTCTTTGATACTGTATTTGTCCCATAACCAGAATTTTTTTGCCTGTTTGACTGTTTTCTCCGCCTTTTCATCTTAATCGTATCAAATTTTCTCCTTTGATGCTCTCAACACATATCTGGCTTGATAAAACACAAATCTGTCAAGAAACTTGTTTAAAGAGTAATCTTCCTTTGAAATCGTCGTGGCGACGTATATATCATGAGACATCGCTTAATAAAGACATTTCACATAAATACTCAGAACTTTTGAGTTTACCTAATAATTGAAAACTATTTGAATTCATAATATATTTTAAAATCTCACATTGAATCTAATAACTTCTTGACAGTTGTTAAGTAACACGCATGGTAAAGAGTTATATCTTTTAAATTTATATATTTTGTTGACTCGAACATTCTATTGGTTATGATAACAGCGGAAATGCAAACTTACCTATAACGTTTATTAGAGAGAGGACTTCGCAAAAGTAATATTTATAAGCCCACCAGTTATGGTAGCGAAAGTTTTCCCACAGATAATCCAACATGAGTTTCTTCTTCAGGCGTTTTTCTGTGTCGGAACAGATGCCAATATCCAGGTCCATCATCAGAGCGTGGATCTTGCCGCCCTCCCATGACTTCCACAGCCATCTTGGTGTGTAAAATAGTATCGCCTGAAATAATGCATACTATTAAAATTAAGAAAAAAATAAATTAAATAATATAATTAATTTAAAATGTACCATTTTTTTAAATGAATCATTTTCCAAAATATTAATTTTCAAACGAAAAAAAAAATTGAACGGTCAACCTTCAAATAACTTAATGGATGTTTGCCAAAAGAATATAAAGAAATTAGATTTCTTATGGACGTTTTAATTTTAGTAAAATTGAAAAAAAAAATCTATGGAAAACATATTTTAACATTTCGGTAGTTTTTTTTAGTTATCGATTTCTTAAAAACCAACTGACGCAAATCGTGTTTATTCAAGGGAATTGCAAGTTTTGTGTGAATTTAAGAATTGGGTTAAAACGTGCATTGTTTACGCACTGGAGAAAATCTTTTAGCGCCGCAGAGTGGATAATTTGGTTAAGGTAGACACAACCGTTCGTTCTAAATCTGTTCTCTGTCGAAACGTATAAACACGCAATTCTTTTTTGGTTTTAATTAGAGCGAGGGAGGTGTAAAAATAGTTTGCACTTGTATTTAAATTTTCCATCGATTTTATTATATGCGTTAAAAATTTAATCGATGTCTAACTGTTCTTTAAATATTATTTAAATTTGTTTTGACTTAAAAAGTTAAAAAGTGATTGATGGTGGAAGCCATTACTTTGTGATACATCTTGGAATAAGGAACTTTGAAAGAAACTTTGTGTGTGATAATGCAGTTGCTGATTAAAAAGTGTTGACTTAAAAAATATCTATGTATATTTGCAAACGAAAGCGATACCATTATTTGCTCAATCTGTGCAAAGTGAAGTAACTCCTTATCACTTCTAACGGAAATCTTGTATTGCTATATGTTGTGATAGGTGTTAATCTAAACTTTTACAATTATCTGGTTTTTTATTGCGAATGCAATTTATGTGTGGGTGTTGGTATTTAGTATTCAAATACATATATAAATCTAAGAGATGTGCATTGTTCTTATAAGGAATAATAGTTAGAAAATAATTATTTGTGTATTAATTAATTAGAAATTATTTATAACAAGGAAAAGCATGGGTTTCGTAAAAGTAAATTAAAATTAGAGAAGGTATTGCAGGTTGACTATATTTATACCAACATTCTCGATATTCGATAATGCATTTGCTAAAATTCATCAATTTCGGTAATCAAATTTTAAATTAGCTCTTTAGTTACATAAAGAAATTAATTTGGCGTATGCGCATCGGTTAGTATTTGTCTGATTATATTTAGGTATCATCGGGGTTCCCGCAGGGGTGGTTGACGTGCACAGCCATTTGGGAGTAGCGACATACACAACGACACCGACACCCCGTGATGTTATGCCTGATGGCGGTTCCGCGGGGTGGCACACAGACACACACACACTCATCATACACACGCACACATCACCGACACAGACGACACCCTACACCCCGTGAAGTAATGCCAGACGGCGATTCCGCGGGTGTCAGGGCGACTTGGGGAGGTGGTTTTTAGTGGATACTCAGTCTTTAAAAGATTTTCCACCTCCCGGCCACAAAAAAAGGTATCAACGGGGTGTCCCAGGGTTCTAATTGTGGATCTGTTTTATTTCTGATATTTATAAATAATATTTGTTTATGTTTATAAAAGTATAATTTTCTCCGGTATACTAACCTAAAAATATATTGAACTGAATGACTTTACTTCTTTTTATTTTTTATACATGCAATCTTCTTTTTTCATACAGTAATACATTCATAAAATCAATATAAATAATGAATATAAATAAATGGTATTAGGCTACAGTCCTGTGGTCTTTTTACTCTAAACTGAATTAAATGATAGAGGTAAAACAAATATATTGAATTGATGATACATTATGGAACTGCATTATACATAGAAATAAAACAACACAGTTGGAAAGTTTTCACTTTTATTGTTGATCACTACAACATATATGATGTTTGAGCTTTTTTATTAAAAACTATATTGAAGGTAATATTTATTAATAATATTAAGTGTTAAGGCTTAAACATGTATAATTTCATATAAAAGGTTCTAGAGCAGATTAGCATTATAGTGTAGTTTGGTTAGAGTTCTTAGGGCAGAGTTTTTAGCAACTTGGAAGTGATAAAGGGTAGATGCTCGATTTATATATACAGGGTCCATTACAAAAATAATCTATATTTTTTGGGGAAAATATATTGATTGATTATATAGGTATAAATGCTTTACATTTTTCAAAATACTCTCCACAGCCTCAATACAGCTGCGGAGACTTTTTTTCCATGCCTGGAAGGCATCTTTGGCAGAACAGTTTCTCTCTTCAGGCGGGCAAACAAAAATAAGTCGCACAGAGCCAAATCTGGACTAAAAGAGTGAGGGGAGGGGGCACACCCAAATTGGTTACGACGAAGGCCGTGTGTGGATGGGACATTGTTATGGTGGGGGCTGACTATATCCTTGATGTCAGTCATCACGAGCTCGATTCCACATTTTAATCTCTTGAGCAGGTAAAAAGCTGAGTTAACAGTTGCTTTCTGGGGTACAAACTTAATTTCTCGGACGTCGAAACAGACAATAAGCATCGTTTTGATACGAGACTTGCCAATTTGCGATTTCTTGCAGCGGAGTCGTATTCGAACATCCAAAATGCGTATCCGGTTACGAGACAAAGATTCGCACAAATCAAGATCTATCCGAAAAAGTTATTGTACTGGAAAATTCAATTGTCGAATTTAAATCATCCGCCAAATTAAGTGAAAAACTGGACATCAATATGGATAACATACAAATTTTATGGTTACTCTTACGCCAACTGTGGGTCAACTGTATGCAACCTAATATCCAAGAATTAAAATGCATCCAAAATAGAAGACAGCAATATATATATATACAGGGTGTCCCGTTAATGCGGGGAAATGGCTGGACCATAGATTCCTGGGGTCAAAATATGACGATTTAATGCAACTTATCTATATCCAAAAATTTAAGGTTAAGCCGGAATTTGGCTTCAAAGTTTCAAAATTTTTTATTTCTTTTGTTTATAACAATTGAACGCTTTATTTGATTTGAATGAAATTTATTAGTAATAAGTACCATAATATCGTACATCATTTTAGTTATTTTGGCCATTAGTGATTGACAGTAAGTATAAAAAACAGTAGTACCACTACTTAAAAACTAAAATATTTTTTTATTGGGGCATCCAATAAAATCTAAAAAAATCTACTTGAAAGGGCATTAGATTTAAAAACTTTTTTGACTCTTACTTGTTTTTGATATCTTGTACGGTTTTTACACAAAAAAATAAAATATGAATATAGTATACTCATTATGCACTCATTAATAAGTAAATAAACTTACTCAATTAAATAAAAATTAAATAACATCAATTAATAAAATAAATCAAAACAACATCTAACACTTTTCAAACAATTTTCTTTGCAAAATCCTAATACAAACAAGATATCTGTTTGTTTCAAATATGAATATTTATGAACTATAATAAAGTTAAAAATTAATTGTCAAAAGACACTAAATAATTATTATTATACATAATTTACATTTTTTTAACAAAGACGATCCTGAAAAACATTTATTTTTGATTCGATGAAAAACTAGATTTTGTTTTTACTAGATAAAAAATATATATTTTATTTTTTTGTGGGAAAACTGTAAAAGATATCAAATATTATTAAGAGATGAAAAAGTGTTTAAATTAAATGGTCTTTCAAATAGTATTTTTTTAGTTTTTGTTAGATCTACCAATAAAAAAATATTTTAGTTTTTAAGTGGTGGTACTACTGTTTCTTATACTTCTTGTTAACGAATAATAGTCATAATAACTGAAATGATGTATTATATTATGGTAGTTATTAAAAATAAATTTCATTCAAATCAAATAAAGCGTTCAATTGTTATAAACAAAAGAATTAAAATTTTTTGAAACTTTGAAGCCAAATTCCGACTTAACCGTAAATTTTTGGATATGGATAAGTTGCGTTAAATCGTCATATTTTGACCTCAGGAATCTATGGTCCAGCCATTTCCCCGAATTAACGGGACACCCTGTATATATTATGATGTTGGTTCATTTTGGTTTATCTCTATAAAACTAATAATTACAATATTGCTATTATTATAAACAATTGCAATTGTTATACTTTCATCTTTTTTATTTATAATAAAATTTAAAATGACTATAACTCACTTATTTTTAGAAATAACTATATCATATGTGATATTGGATTAAAGAGAAAAAAAAATAACTATTGAATGAGGCCTTAGCCAACTATAGTTTCCATTTAAAAAAATGTAAGTTTGCGTCATATCTCAGAAAATAATGGCGATAAAAATTTTCTGATTATTTTTTATTAATCTGCATAAAATTATCTAAAACTTTGTCTTTTACAGTTTTTTATATCTGTTATAATAACCGAGATATATTGATGTGAAAAATTGACACTTTTTTCTTTTTTCAAAATATCTAGTTACCCTGGACTTTTTTAAAACTTTGAAAGTGGAATTTTATTCGTCTCGTAAATCTACACTTCTTTCCCCATTTAACCTATCTATTATTATATTTCTCTATCTCTTATAGTTTCCGAGATCTCTATAAAGAACATCTAAAAAAATCACCCTGTATAAATAGTTTGATACTTATATTAAAAAAATAAATAAATATGTAATGCGAACATTTTCGTTCTTTTTATGTTTTATATGTATTTTATTTCATATGAAATTGTTAATTAATTAAGCTTTTTCTACTTGTAACTAATACTTACTATTTGCTGTCATATATAATAAGTGAAACAAATTAATCAGTGTTATTGACACTAATAAAATAAATATTGTTACACAGAGTTAAGAAAGTCCGGCTCATTTTGAATCAAATCCAACAAATTTTGACAGCACGAAACTCGAGGTTCTTTCTGATCATCCTTCAACACTTTAGGCTCAAGCTTTGCACGGTCATTTGTAGATTCTCAGTCACTATATCATATATCGAAAATATGGACATGTATAATATATGGTGTCAAAGATTTTTTGAATGTCAATCAAGAGTCGGAACGCAAAACTGTATGCGAAGTTTGCCATTCATGTTTTTGGTGAATCTGGCCGTTATTTGGTGTTCATGGCATGAATCCCATTCTGGATAACCTGGATTGGGACCTTGAAATGCAGTCATTCTTGTAGGCCTCTTGAAGCATACGAAATGTTTCGGTTTCATTCTTTCCAAGTCGCGCAAAAAAATTTGCTTGCGTATCGCTTTTTAGTCAAACCCTCCATCGCGCTAATTACTTTGATAATAGACCAGGTATCTGTAAGTATTGCAGTTTTTTTGATATTCCTTGTTGTTTTAAAATTAGTGATCTGAAAAATCGACTCGTGGTTTTGATTTGTTTATTGATTGTACATGGGATTTAAAGGAGTTTTTAATTGAATAGGATGCCTAGGTAATTGCAGATGTAAGTGGGATAAATGATATTGTTAATTGTCATTATAGGGGATTTTGGTATGATTTAATGGAAAGGGATTAATTTTAATTTGCAATTTGGAGCACAAGGCTTGGTTGGAGCCAAAGTAGGTATAAAGAGATCGTTGAGCACATTTAAGGGTAAATGAATGGGCAACAGGAATACAACATATAAGAAATATAAGTAAATCGAAGGAGCGCCAATGGGTACACCACTATTCCATATGATCCCCAACCTCTACATGGAAGGCTTCGAGACGGTGAAAACCCACACGTTTAAACAGAAAATTGTCGTTCCCATTCAAACTTGGGCGGTAATAATTTTAACTGCTGTTTTCCAGATATTCGGCAAGCGGGACCCATTATATATTTTATTTAAATTAAGCAGATTCTTCTCAATTTCAATTGCTTTTCTAATTTACGTTCGTGGAATTTATTAACAATTGTGATTATTTTAGTGTTAGAAAAATCTATTCGCTGACTCGACCATTTGTTTGCCGATGTACTTTTTATGACAAACCGCACATGGAATTTCGTATACACCTTTATTCTCCTGTGTAATGTGGTTCTTTGCTGGTCATTAAATATCTCATATCTTTAATTCAAGATTATAAATTGTTCTGATACTAAACTTTTTGAGGATACCAATTCGATCGGTAATTCCTTTGATGTATGCGAGGTAATCATGACTGTGGGCTTTTCTTCAGCTAGATCAGTGTTGCGTGCATTGTCGGTTCTGTTAGTGGTCTTGGCGATTACAGCCGGTTTAAAATTGATTTGGATGAGGGCTTTCTGAAGTGTCAAATTTCTCTTTTTTTGATTTCTTCGTCTGCCAAACTGATCTGGTTACTAAGGTTTTGGCTACCAAGTACATCTGAGCCTAGTTGTGTTTTGATTTAGCATTTAAGTAACGATTTGTGTTAATGTTTTTTTTCTGTAGATGGTGTGGCTAAAGCTCCCATCTGGTTGTTTTGTTAGTAAGATGTCCAAGAAGGATAGTTTGCCTTTGACTTCATGTTGATGTTGATGTTGTTCAGGTGACCTAGGAATTGGAATGGCTTTTCGCGACCATGTGACCATATGACGAATGTGTTGTTAACATATCTGAGCCACAATTTCGGTTTAAACATGTGGGTTTGCAGCGCTCTTATCTCAAAGTCTTCCAAGTAGAGAGATAGTGGTGTGTCCATTAGCGCTCCCTCGATTTACTAATATTTCTGTTGAAGAAGAAATATGTAGTGGATAGTGAGAAGGATTGTATTTTGTCTGTATAATTGTGACGGCTTCGTCGATGGGAATCTGACTAAATAACGACCTTACGTGAAAGCTTAACATTAAATCCTCTGGTTAGAGTTTGATATCTTTAAGTGGCAAGAGTTTATGACAAGCGAATCCATTTTTTACATTAATGGTTGTCATTCCTTTAAAATGTATTTCGCCAAAGAGTGATCCTCTGGAGGTAACTATGTGTCTGAGTGGATTCACCTCTTTGTGAATTTTTGGTCCATAAAGTTTGGGGTATTACAAACTAAACACAATAATCACTTTGTTTTGTATAACCGTTATTTATTTATATTTATTGAGTTTAATTTGTGATTAAATATGTATAACGAAGTAGAAGCCTCCATCGTCAATGAGTTTGGTATATTGACGATTTTTCTCTTGGAAATGTTTTACTTTTTCAGGATATGTTGTTGGATCCGTTTAGACTTTTATGTTATACAATTATATTAGCTGCAAGTCTACCAGAATGTCTTAGTTTTCTGATAATTTCTAACTCCATAGGATCTAAGTTTTTAATTGTCGTTTTTATGTTGCAAATTATTTTTTCCGACGGTATGTAATTTAGTGTCACCAAAATAATCGCCGAATCCCACGTATACCAATGAGTTCCCACCTACCTCCATTGTACACCTATCATACACAGAACCAGACAAAACTCATCAAAAAAATAAATAAACATATCACAGTAACCAACGCCAGTTCTAAATTACCAAAACTCGAGAAACATGAGAAATATCCCGAAAAACAAAAAAAAATTCTAAAAGAAATAAGTGTATCACCTAGGTTGACACCTAGGAAATTTGTATTGTTTGCGAAGTAGTAGCTAACATTTTCAAATTTTATTTGATGTCAATAAATGTTATACTATTAAAGTAGATTTGTATCTTCATAATTTACAAGTTGGAGTTATCTTATATATTCGAGTGGCTTCTTCTATGAAATACTTTAAATAGAACGAATTTAATACATACTTAAAATCTATCGCCATGAACGCACATTTTAAAACACTACATTAATATAGCTAATGAATTTTCTTAAATAAAATAAACTCACATGCCTCTTTGGAGTTCTATATATACAAAATATATTTATAATTCTTAGCTTTATTAGTAATTAGTACTTTGAGCCCATGTACACTTAAAGTTTCGATTATAGAAACTAACATAATTAATTGACGAAGCTTCAATTATTTCTTTGATATGAAGAGTGCGACCGTACTTTGTTCCTCTCTCTAAATAATAAACTGGATTAAAACAAACGTTGTTAATTAAATCATGTTTAAATCGTCTTCTGTAGCCTAGTAATAGTCTGTAATAAATTCTTCTAATTCTACTGAGGATTCTAATTGATAAAATAAATGCTGTAGAAAGACATGTAGTAGCTTTATTGTCTTACTTTTAGAAACTGTGGTTTGAGTTATATTTCTCGGTTGTTTCTAAAGTTGTATTGTTCGTTACATCTGTATTTAGAAAATAATTGAATTATAAATATACTTTCAGGAAAAAAAATATTAATTGTTCTTCCTTTAACACTTGATAAATGCTCTTTCATTCATATTTGGTTTAAGTTTTCTACTACGGATGAATAATTGTCGGCTTTTAAAAGATATTTATTCAGCTTGAACATATTTGTAAAACCATAGACACAACAATCCATTTACTTGGTAACAGGAATCCTAATTTAAAGGTTAAAAAAATGTCCTATTTCTATTATTCATTGAAGTTTTTGTTTGTTTGGCGTATTTATTTCATCGAGTTTATTGGCCTCACTTATTTATTCTGCTCTACTGCTTCATTTGGATGGTTGACGGTTTTCGTATGTGACTTGTTTCACATTACCTCCAACCTAGTTTTCATGCAGACGATCGGTGGTAGTTTATTGAAGTTGTACCTATTTTGGTGATTGGTGTGCATATTTCTTGCCCACAGACGATATTTTTAAACTACTGTTTTAAACAACAATTATTATTACTTTTGTTTAATTCGTGGGTTAGTATTTGTATTTTCTTAATTTTTATTCATAATAATACTGTTTTACATAGAAAATGTTTTTTAACGCTATTGTGACTTGTAAAGAGCACCTTTGTATCCTATTCTTCTTATATTTGGTACAAGCAGGTAAACCATGTTATATTCTGATTTAGCACAAATTAACGATTTATTCACGTCACCATCTTGATTAGTAGGTTGCTACTTGTATTCCTTCTTTGTAATTAAAACAGGGATACTGATTAATACATTATCTCTAAATAAATTATATATCAGTAGTATCATATGGGTTCTTATTAAAATAATAGGAGTTAGATAAAACTATAGCATTTTTTTTGTTAGAAAAGGTACTGCTTCAAATACGTACAGTAAATCAGAACTGACGTATTATCAATAAGGGGAAAAGGCACTCAAATTTAAAATATAATAATAAATTGCACTTTTGTAACAAACACGTATTTCATACAGAGTGCAAAAGATAATAATTATGGAAGAGACAGCATTTGAGGGTAATTAAGTAGGTAGGTAACAAAGAGCAAGAACATGAAAAAAAACATACATAAACAAGATTTAAGTTGGTAGTTAACTATTATATTCTATTTGTAATGGCATCAATTTTAGTTTTAATATATTGAATAGTTTTATTCATATTATTATAAATGTTGCATGCATTGCCAATAAACAATTTACACAGTGAAATTATATGAGAGTACACACCCATATTTGTGCGCCACAATCAGGTTCAGAATGTGTTATTTAAACGAGAAAAAAGCGTGATACAGCCAACACTGAATTGAGATAATCAATTTTGTTATTGAGCAATCCATTTAAAACCTTTCCTGAGTTATTTTATGGCGCAGGTACACAATACCTGCAATATTTAACGAATAATTATACTACGGATTTATTAAACTGGAATGCAGCTCCAAAAATTTCCATTATACCCATTGAAAGAATTATTTCCAGTATAAATCTACCTAAACAACCTCTTTAAGAAAATAATTCACTTAATGATATTTCAAAAAGTTCTCGTTCAAAAACAATTTTAAACCAACTAAAATAATCCCTACCTGTCATTTTTCTGTTAATATCAAGAACTGATTGACGAGGCATGGATATCCAACTACATATTATATCTAATTAATAATAAATGATTGATTTTCATTGTTTTTAATTCACTGCAATCTTGAAAATCAACCACTTATTATTAGAAATACATTTCTCGAGTTATGTGAAGAATATTATAGTAAATTATATTGTATTGTGAAGAAAGTGTTAGTGTTTTCAATACAATTCACTTTAATTAATCAGATGTCTTCTTTAGTAAAATTATTACATATAAATATATTTAATAATTAGTCTTTATTTATAAATAACGAGACATCAACAATATAAAATACAAATTGAAAACAAAGTGTAAAGTGTAGAATCTAAGAAATTTTACAGGTGTGCAAGAGTTTATCTTTTTCAAGTTTATTAAAAATTTCGAATTTTGATGCTACTAATGTAGTTTTATACATAATAAAACATAAATAAAAATTGAAAATAGCTGAAATGTAATTCACTAAATAAGACTCTAATGATTTATATTTTAAGCCATACACAGCAATTATTCAAAAATTAATTAAGAGAGTTAAATCTTAATAATATTTGATGCAAATCCATTACATCAAGGATATTAATACATATAATGGATAAGTGTAAGGTAATTAACTATTTAAATCTCAACTCTTTTAGTTAGAAGAAAATAATAATTAGATGATCGTTACTTACTTTGTTTATAATTAGGAGACTGAAACCCATTTATTCTTTAGTACAATTTATTTTAGTTTATAAATAGTTTTGAACTTTTTCAATTTTATATTCGTATATTCGAGAATATTATTTTTTCGTCTCGTGCATTTGGTTAAAAGCCAAAGGACAATAACCCTGGAATATCATGTCATTATTAATCCCAATGAAACGACCCTGCGAAATAAATTTGCGAAACCGTTAAGATTCCCATAAGGAGCGTTTATTGCCTGCGAGAAATCATCCCTTTAAAGCGTTGCATTCAATTTTTGCCAGATTTCAAACAAACGAATAACCCAGATGTTTTTTTTACAAGTCTCTTTCCCGCTCTAGTAGAAATTGTTAGTTTAAACTTGTCACATAGAATTAAATGTGTATGCGTGTTTTAATTTTAAACAGATGATTATTATGATCAATTTAAAGTATTTTCTATCTATTATAGAAATTTGAGTCTAATGAAATTGACTCATATTTCTATAATAGATAGAAAATACTTTAAATTAATCATAATAATCATTACAACAAGTAAATTATAACATGTTACAATATAGTAATTTATAATACATATTTATTTATGACACAAATGCACTACTCTGTGTGATTCACTAGAGATAAAGAAGGCAATCTCCTTATTCAGGAATGTTAAGGTTTACTCAATGTTTATTTAACTTAACGTTTGGAATTAAGACGGTAATTTGAACTATTATACGTAATTTGTTGAATGTAAGTAAACGATCTTGATTATGGTAGTACTTGATTAGGAAATCTTCTCCGATACTTTCTTCGAGCAACAGGTGTCCAATCATTGCGAAACACGTACCAAAACACCATATTAGATACAAGTACTATATGTGACATTTTAATAAGATAAATGTTAACAGATAAATGTTAACTCAAACAAATAATAATTATTTATGGCAATACTCAATTATCTTTTAATTCAGTATTTTTCATATTTACTTATCTATTTTAAGAATCTACCATTAAATAATTAAGGTTAAAGATAAAATCACACTTTTAAAATTAACTTTTTTTGTATATGACTTTAATAGTTAGAGTTATTAAGTACCAGCCTCTACCATAAAATAAGGCCATTTTATGTGTATATATCTAATAAATATTAGCATTGGATATACATATTGTAATTGTTTGAATTGGTTTCTCCCTGATTAATTCCTTAATATAATCATCATTTTTTTCTGATTAATATACCTTCCCTTAGCAAATGAGACTTTTCTTTGAGTTTTAATAACTCATGCCGACTTTCTGATATACATTCTGATATTAAAACTAGCGACACTTATTTCTATCTATGTATTTCTATCGATAGTAGTCTATGTTCTCTTATTCCGCATTTACATGTAATTCACTATTGTAAATAAAAGGTTTTCTAACTCAAACTGTGCCTTGGCTAGTTAAGAACTTTATTATCATTCGCTCTGAATCAAATTGTTACTATACGGGTTGTATGTACTAGACAAATTTTCTTGAATTTAAGAGCGTAATTCTATAAAGGATTATAAGAGATTACCTATAATCTGTGTTCGCCTTTCACTGCTAATTTCTAAACATACTTGTATATACTGTGATTTCATTATTTATTTTTCTATTTCTTGTAATGAATTTTAATCGGTTAGGCAATATTTTTATTTTTATTCATTGATAGGTAATAATAATTTAATGTAATGATTTTAATTAATTAATATTAATATTGTGTGTTGCTATTTCCAACATATTCTGAGTTTGCTCTCTTCCAGGCAACCTCCATACTCCGTTTGAAGTTGCTTAACAAATATGAGTGCAAAATCTTAATATTTTGTTTTTCACTAGCTGATTTAGTCAGTTGGTCAGCAGTCTCATTACCAGAAATATATTAATTTTATTGAAAGATCAGTAATGAGCAGTGAACCTAAAAGCCTCAGCAAGCGAAGGGCAATTCTTTTTAGCCCAGTATGAATTGAAAAGACTTTCGATAATAACATGGGATTAATTTTGAAGGGATTTTCCCTTTTGATCTTAGTTTACACATAAATTTAGGGGTTAGATTTGCACGACTTAACTGCAGCGAAATTTGATAGGCTTCTACCAAAATAGCAATGCTAGGCGAAGACTTCATTGCGCCGATATATATCTTAAAAGAATTACTGAAATTTCCATACAAAATAACAGTGTTTTGAATTTGATAAGTGTCCTTAGCTAATACGGGTACGTTGATTCTGAATGTCAATTTGGTTTGAGCCCATCACGTCAAGATTTTTCAAAAACTTAAAGAAGGAATTTTTGTAGGCCCCGAAATTCGTACCTTAAAATCGGACCGATTGTTCGAGAATACAATGACCCAGGATGAATCTGAAGCATGGAGTTATTTCGTAGAAGTCAAAGACGGTTTCCTTAGAAACAACAAGTGTCTAAACTACAAAGAAATTGTAGCCAACTTGGTCGAAAATTATAAAAAACTGGGATGCAATATGAGCGTCAAACTTCATTTTCTCAATTCCCACGTTGACTTTTTTCCTGAAAATGTTGGATCTGTCAACAAGGAACAGTGAGAGAGGTTCCATCAAGACATAAAGAAGATGGAGAGACGTTACCAAGAAAGATGGGATATTAGAATGATGGCTGATTACTGCTGGACCTTGAAGAGGGACTCGCTCACAAAATCCACAAAAAGAAAACTATAAAACGCAGTTTTGAGGGAAAAGGAGAACGATTTAATTCAAAAAACGTACTTTTGTCTAACGTAGATTATACTGCATTGTTTTTTTTTAATGAACAACTAAATTTTGCAGTGTAATTTCATATTAAATATATTTTCAATAAATATTTTCTTAATATTTTTGGCAGTTTCTATGAAAAATTTCACACTTTTCCTGAAAACCTGACGTGCTGGAAAAAAAAACTAAGCACAGATTCGTAATCAGCACACCCCATTTTCCATAGAACACCTATTAAACTTAAACATTTTTTTATGAAAAAAAAAACGTAGGCCTGTGTAATTTGCCTAATATATGCTTTATAAAACATTAAGGACACGAAAGGATCAGCTTCTCGTTCCAGGTTAACGTTTTATCTATTATCATACCCAAATATTTATAACTCATCCTCCTGGGAATTATTCTTTTGTCAACGATTAATTGATTAACCTGAAGAATTCAGTGCCTTGAAAAAATAACTATAGCTGATTTACTGGGTGAGAGTTGGAGATTGTGTTGTATCAACCATGCGCGGATATTCCTAACCATTATCATTATCAAACTGTCACAAACAGTTTGATAATGATTACCTTGTAATTGAAACTAGTTATGAGAAATAAATATATATACCTATATATGAGGGTAGATTAAAAAGTTTCCGGAATGGGCAAGAAAACGCAGTAATTAAACAATTTTTTTTTTAAATTTTTCAACATAGTACCCTTGCAGGGCGATACACTTCCCAGCGGTGCTCCAACTTTTTTAAGCCTTCAGAAAAATATTATTTCGGGAACTCTGCAAAATAAGCTTTAGTGGCGTCGATGACCTCCTCATTTGACGTAAAGCGCTTGCCTCCGTCCCAAGTCTTCATGTTTGTGAACAAAAAGAAGTCGCACGGGGCCAGGTCTGGAGAGTACGGGGGATGCGGCACCACCTCGTAGCCCAATTCAACCAATTTAGCATTGGCGATTCGGGATCAATGGGCCGACGCGTTGTCGTGGTGGAAGAGCACTGGAGAAATCCACTGTTTCGACTGCTGCTTGGTTTCTGGTGTGTAGTGGTGGATCCATGTTTCGTCCACGGTCACGAATCGGCGAAAAAATCCGTTGGATTACGCTTTAACAAGGCCAACACTCTTTCGAAGTGGTCACACGATTTCGCTTGTTGTCCATAGTCGGCTACGCGGCACCCATCGCGCCGACAGCTTCCTCATGCCCAAATGTTCGTGCACGATATTTTGCACACGTTCATATTAGATGCCCGTGGTCTCTACTATTTCGCGCAACTTCATTCGTCGATCGGCTAACACGAGGTCATGGACTTTGTCGACCATTTCTTCATTTGTGGCCGTTCTTGGGACGTCCACGGCGTGGTTCATCCTTGGTGCTCGTACGGCCACTTTTGAACTCGCTCACCCAGAAACTAATACTCGAAAATGAAGGTGTGGATGTGCCATGAACTTTCTGCAAAATATCTCGTATCTCCGTCGCCTTTTTCCCATCCATCCAGAAATGTTTGATGACTGCACGAAATTCGTTTTTATCCATTTTTGCAAAAATGCCTGACTTGCTTCACAAGATATCCTAGTAAACAAAAACGGAACGACGCACGTGACTGAAAATTTGACAGCTTACCTAAAATAGGTTAGCCTTGACAACCATCATAACAATTTCACGATACGCGCGCCATTTCATGCCCATTCCGGAAACTTTTCAATCTACCCTCGTATATATATAGTGGTATAAAAAAGTTAAATGTTTCCTTTATTTAAAAATCGAAAATGTATCACGAAGTAAACGCCTCCAAAATTCAAGGATTTATTCCATTTATTCGATGGACCATTCCATATAGTTTTAATAGGTGTTGATTTGTTTAATGATTCCGTAAACTCAATCCATTTTTGTTTATCCTTAAACATACGTTTTGAAAGAGCAGAATTCTTCTTGAC
Organism: Ontholestes murinus; assembly: GCA_963969525.1. NCBI lineage: Eukaryota > Metazoa > Arthropoda > Insecta > Coleoptera > Staphylinidae > Ontholestes > Ontholestes murinus. Next base: position 56,626,379 of record OZ018389.1, on the reverse strand, counting down.
TTCGATAAAGTTTTCATGTGATAGGTCTTCGTTAGTTTCCTTTGCTTAAATAATTGTCTACATTCTTCATCTCACCATTTCGGACTATTTCTTAAATTTGGGGTATATGGAACTTTTTCTGGTATTGAGGCATTAGCTGCTGATGCAATTGTTTCCGTAAGAAACTTGTAACATTCTTAATTGGAGCAAAACATAGAATTGGTTTCAATTTCGACTGAAATGTGGTTCCTGTACCGAGTCCAATCAGCTTTTTGCACAGTTCCATCTGTTGTTGGATTGTATTATATCCTTACTCAAGAAATCCTCAAATGTAGTTATTAGGGGGTAGTGGCCCAATGCAAGAGAATCATCTAATACGTCCCATTGAGCAAACACTAAATCTGAGTGTTATATAATGTCACATCCATAGCAGATCGCAGCGGAGTGTAAAATATCCTTGTAGGCAAGAGTCATTTAACACTGTGTAATTATAAAAATCTAAAAATCTGTGGTCTCTTGTAACTTTCTTCCTGCAGAGTCCACTATCACTGAACATGATTTAATTGTATTTATATATTTATCCATTCATATCTTCGACACTTAATATTTTGGTGTCTTTAATTATTTCCTGGATAATTTTATCTATTGGCATAATTTTAAGATTGGTTCTGGAAAACGAAGTGGAGAGATAATTTATGGGAGAGGATGGTTTTCGTTTTTTGGTGGCATTGACAGTCTGGGTAGTCTGAGAAGGGTATGCATGGTTTGCTTTTTGGGATTGGGTAGGTGCCAACGAAGGAAATTCAGGTGCATTTGCAATGATTGAAAATCTATTTGAATTCAGGATATTTAAAAAGGAGGTGTTATTTATTAATTTTTTACTTTCCCTATATGAAATATGGGGGAAGTATTGTGATCGTGATTTTTTTTTGAAAATTTTTTTTTTGCGGAAATATCCGTTTTGGGGTCCCCTGAACCCATTACACTAATTTCTGGAAAAAACTGGTGATGTGGCCATCATAGTACTTTCCCTATATTTTACTCGAAAACTATAAGGTTTACTCAAAAAAGCTATTCTTGATAATTTATTCAGTTCTAAATTCTCTACAATTATTTGTTATATAAATTTCATGTAACTCCAACAGTTTATTAGCAATTGGCAAAAAATGTCAAAAATTTCAATTTTTCTTTTTTTTCTTTCGAAAGTTAAGAATTTTATGAAAAAAATGTTAAAATAAAACTTGTTCAGTTTATAATCCCCTTTAACTTTTGTTTCAACTGTTTTTTAAAATTTTTCATATTTAGAAAAATATCAATATTTAACGTACATTAAATCATTTTTAGTTCATTTTACAGAAAGAAATACGTTCAAAATAGTGTTGCTTTGATAGTTGTACTATTTGTAACACGCAAATTAATTTGTATTATTCAATGTCTGTCGAAGTATTAGCTAGAGAAGTAGTTGTTTCAAATTAATTTGTTTTGTAGTCTTAGTAAGACTCATTGTTGTAGATTCACGAAATGTTTTCGTATTTTTAAATTTATTTAAAAAAAATTGTGTCTGTGTGTGTGTCTGTCTGTCTGTCTGTCTGTCGATGGGCGCTGTATCTCAAGAACGAACTATCGGTTTGAGATTAAACTTCAAACTTAAGGTTTTATCGTTAAAAACTGGAACTGAAAAGTTTTTGGTACACATTCATAGACCGGAAGTGGATGTTTACTCGAGGCGTTTTTTTGTTTCTTCGTGATATTTTTCTAAATATGAGAAATTTTAAAAAATGATTTAAACAAAAGCTAAAGGAAATGAAAAACTGAACAAGTTTTATTAAAATATATTTTTCATAAAATTCTTAACTTTTGAGAAAAAAAAATAAAAATTGAAAATTTTGTTATTTTTTGCCAATTTCTAAACTATTCAAGTTACATGAAACTTGTATTACAAATAATTATAGAGAATTCAAAAAAATAAGAATAGCTTTTTTGCGTAAACCTCATAGTTTTCGAGTAAAAAATAGGGAAAGTATTATGATGGCCACATCACCATTTCAGACTCAATGTATTATAAGTTTAGTCGAGTCGTCAATTCTTTTATTTATGTTTGATAGATTTACAATGCGACATATTTTATTGGTGGGGGATCTGGCACAAGCACCTGCGTGAGCCTCTAAACAAATTTTACACCTCTTCTTACTTCTGCATTTCTTATTTTGGTGTTCTTTTACTTATGGTCGCCAGTATATTTCCAAAATGTAGGAGAAATAATAATAATAAGAACTGAGTGAACTGGTGTAACTATGATATTATAATTTTGTCGACGCTGAATTAAACTTTCATGCTTATAGACTCTACCGACATGACGGTGCATGCCTAACTAACTCAAAATCCAGAGGAGGGGGAGTGCTGATCGCTTTAAAGACTGTAATTGACTGCGTCGAAATTAATACTGGGTTTAATGGCATCGAACACTCATTTATCTTGGTTAATAACAAATGCATCGTTAAAGCAACATAGATCCCAACCCAGTTCGACGATTCACTGTATAAACAATACGTATAAACCCTGGAGCGGATTTGCTAGGATCATTCTAATTCTGAATTCATCTTATGCGGAGACTTCAACCTCCCTTCCATCAGCTGGGACTTAATTGGCATCAATGTGTTAAGTGACAATAATCGCTCTTTTCAGGCTGAAGTGTAAAGTTCTAGTTTTGGTTTTCATAAGTTGTGCCAGTGCAACGCAACTTCTAATAACAGAGGACCATTTCTGGATCTATGCGTTTCTAATTGTGACAATTTATCTATTACTCCGTCTGTTTAAGAACAGTATTCACCATATTGCTTACTCGCTATGTTGACCAACTGTAACCCACTCTAATGATCTTTATGATTATGATACTGTTTACGACTTCAAATCAGCTAACTATTGCAGTATTAATTACCATCTATGGAATGTTTGCTGGTCCCAACTGCTTATAAACCATGATATTGAATCAGCTGCTGATGTATTTTACGATGTTATTTTTGGTTTGTTCCAGTAAGAATCTCGAAAATTTAGAATTTACCTAAATGGTACAATAGAGATTTGATAAAGTCGATATATGACAAAAAAAAAACAAGCTCACCGAACATTTAAACAAACCGGGGATTTACGAGATGGCGCCATCTTTAGTGGCTCTTGTACACAATGTTCCAGAATAAGTAAAGACTTGCACAGGTGATATACCAGCGACACGGAAAACAAATCTATACCGATTCTAAATCTTTCTGGTCACTTGTAAAATTACAACAACAATCTTATGGCTTTCAAAACGTTATGTATATTAATGATAAAATCAACAAAGATGGCCAGAATTGTGCTGAACTTTTTGCAGAATATTTCGCAGATGTTTATGATAACACCCCAGTTAATCCAGTAGTATATCCTCGCGGTTATAACAATCTGGTTGATTTTAAAAACTTATGGTAACGAGTTCTGACATATTTAATGCAATCTTGGCTCTACCTAATGATTGTAAACGTGGCTCCTATAATATCCAAAACTAGTTTATTAAAAAATGCTATTTCTCCTTTTCTGAAGGATTAAATATTTTATTTAATAAATCTTTAGTCTCCGGCAAATATCCGTCAATTTGGAAAGAATAATTTATTATTCCATTATTTAAATCTGGTAATCGTTATCAGATTGACAATTACAGAGGCATCTCCATCCAATCGCAAATTCCTAAAATATTCGTTTGCGTTATTTCTGAGCAAATCATGTGGCAAAAACATAATTTGTTCCGAACAGCATGGTTTTATTGATGGTCGTTCTACAATAATTAATTTATTAATTTACCAAAAATATACTATCATCAATAGAGAATAGTAACTAGGTCGACTCTGTCTACACCGACTTTTCCAAGGCTACTTACATATTTACTTTAAACACATTAACAAAAAAGCAACATATTAAATTAACTAAATTGAGATTTTACAACCCGTGTAATAAAAATACACAAACCAAATTATTTAGTATTATTTCATCACGTCAGGTGTGCCCGAGGGTTCATACTGCGGTCCTATTTTATTCCCTCTAGTTGTAAACGACCTTAAGCCAGATTTGATGAACTGTAATGTTTTTTTATTTGCTGACGACCTAAAACTATTGATCGCCATAAAATTTTAAAATGATGTATCGAGATTGCATACCGATCTTGATAATTTGTTTCGTTGGTGTAACAATAAGAAATTATTTTTAAATTATAGTAATTATAGTAAGCGGCAGAGTATTCTTTAATAACTATTTCCTAGATGATTGTAAAGTAAACAATGTAAGTGAGGTTGAAGACCTTGGGAACGTACATGATTCCCACCTAACATTCAATAACCATGTTCTTGGCTTCCTGTTTAGATTTTCTGAAAATTTCAGTATTAATACAGTAAAACTATTATACGTGGGTTTAGTTAGGCCACACTTAAATACGCTAGTCAGATTTGATCACCGTTAAGGGAGTAATATAACTATTCAGACTCGCTAAAATTACTAATCTCTCAACATTTAAAGCTTAGAAGAATATTCCCTATCTGTGCTTTGGCTTTAAACTTATTAATGTCCTTTCGAACTGACCTCGTCTGCTCGAAGCCATAGATTTCAATGCACCGGAATAATGACCCGCTCCAAATATGTATTTCGCCAAAAATTTAATTTAATAAACATTTCCCTATGTAATCCTTTTTGTAGGATTGTGAGATTTCTCAATATTCTGCTTGACAAATATAATCATTTAGTTATTCAATTGATGGAAAATAAGGCCAAATTAAGGCAAATAATAATATAAATATATATAAATAATAATGGTAAATAGACAGAAGAGACTCTCACTGTCTGCCAGTAACAAGGGTTAGAGTGCAAGATCATCGCAGCTGCATGAACTCCGCCCAGCTTCATCCATCCAATTTTTTTTTAGTAATATTTTTGTAAATCTATATGTATTTTTTGGATAAGAAGCTAAAGTATATAATAAAAATAATAATTGTCACTTTTTAAGTATAAAGTGAGACGACTTGTCGATATTATATTCCTAAATTTTAATTTTAAATGTATTTACCTATTTTATCAGTATTGCTGCCGTCACACTGATCTAATTCTTGTTTAAAACTTGTATTCTGTCTTTCATTACAATTAAAATTAAAAAGGGTTAAATGAAAATAATTTTTAAGTTTTTATACCACTATTTATAATATATTATATATTGTAAACTTTGTTTATGTATATTATACAATAAATAGTGGTATAAAAACTTAAAAATTATTTTCATTTAACCCTTTTTAAAATGAACTACCACATAGTAACGGTCGCTACCATCATTTTAATTAAAATTATTTTATACTTATAATGTAAAATGAGATATCCATTAATAAACAAATAAATAAAGAACCAAGCATACCTAGCATTCTAAAATGGGTAAAGAAATTCAAAGAAATCGGAACAACATTCTAATAAAAAAAACTAAGATCATCAAGAACTTTAGAGAAGTATTAACTAGTCGCTTTAATTGTTCCTAGATCGCCATTACACCGTATTAAGCACAAAAACCTATAGGTACAAAAATGTAAGCCCCAAGATGCTGATTGCAGTGAAATTTTTCCTGGCAAAATTTGGCCTTCACGCAGTTCTGATTTAATTTCATGGACATTTTCGATAGATGACTAAATATAAATATAAACTTTTTTTTGACACGCTATATTATATTATGGCTTGCCATATGCTTAGATAATGTTATTACTAGTTAACATTTCTGGTAGTTCAACTACATACATCAATGTCACGATATTTAACAGCTGGCCATGTGCTGTAGCTTAATCAATGACTCGTACGAAGAGTAGGTAAAATTTCTCTGCTGGCCTTCTCGAGATCTAGATTTAAACCCGACTGAGCTAATGTAAAATCTATGTGTCGCTATATAAGATGTCCATCACTAGGACTCCCTGTAGGCTTGAGTGTTGCTCTATAAGATACATTTTAATCTCTTAATCAGAGTACGTCTAATCAATTTAGACAGTAACTTCAAGATGTTGAATTTTTTGCACGTTCTTTATAAAATTAATAAATAAGATCTAGGAAAAAATAGAATTTCAGAAATGTTTAAAACCCAAAATTCTTACCAAACAATTTTTAAAAAGTAATAAAGAAGCTATAAAATAATCTTATTGAAAATTAATTTCCCACAAACATGTTATCATCAAAAAACATAAATAATACGTTAAGATCAAAGCAATCAAACAAATTGGTAAAAATATACGAAAATATCGAATGTTTAATACACAAAAATTCTGGTTGGCAACCGGCTGGTACAAGCAGTACTTATTCATAATATTTTAAATTTCAATCATTCTTAACTCATAGGAATAGGATTATAAAATCAGGTTATTGTACTCGCACTTGATAATGACGATAAAACGTCAAAACTCGAGTCATGCTGTGTTGTTTATTTTTACAATAATTATTTGTGGCTAAAACATAGTAAAATTTTCAATTCAGTGTAAGTGTGAATTACCACGTAGTAACGGTCGCAACTATTCTCTTTATTAGGTTATTGTACTTATTTATTATGCGATTTATGTGTATACCTAAATAATTACTGATTCTGGCTATTATGTCTTCTCTCTCTCTATATATTTATATATATAAGTTACCTGCCGTCCACAATAACGCTCCTTTTGATTAAGAACAATGAGTGTAGTGTTATATAAATAATCCTTTGTTTCATTTAATATGAATATTATTATTTTATTGCGCATTAATTATATTTATGCTTAGCTTGTAAGAATTATATTATAAATAGCCCGTATTTCTTTATTAGAATTAATTGTATAGTTAGAACTCGTACTCTGTACATGTCCGTCGTAATAATAAATTGTTTTTAAAAACTCTGAAGTAAGTCCACGAACGTTAACTGGCGCAGTCGGTAGGATTGGTTGAAGTGCCTTGAGCGAACATCATTGGTCACTTTTCGTCTACGAATTTGTCAACCGAAAATCCACAACTTGGACCTCGAAGACACTGAAAATTGGCTCTTCAAACATCAAGAAACCAAACCCAGGGTCGTGTCCAATTCGTCCACTCCACGAGACAATCGCAATCTCCATGGGCTGGATTTTTCTCATGTAAGTGCATTTATTATTCAGAGTCGGTAAACATTTTATGCATCGTACTAAAAGGTCGAGTAACCTAGCTATTCAATTCACCGCTGCATCGCGCAGAAATTTAGGACACTTAGAAATAGATAATTTACGTTTAAACTCACAAAAAATGGCTCAACAATTGAAACCGGAATACTTAGCCATGATTCCTGATTTTTACGGGAATCCCGAAATACTTTCTAGATTTATTGAAATTTGTGAAAAATTAGTCACACGCTTTTACAATCGCGATGACCCAAATGATTTTCAAAATGAATATTTAACGTCTACTATATTGTCAAAAATTAAAGGTGACGCCGCGAAAAATATTTCATCTTCAGTAATTCATACGTGGGACGATTTAAAAACCGCGTTACGTAATACGTATGCAGACAAACGCGATCATCTCAGTCTTAATGCAGAAATAACCAATTTAAAACAGTTGATCACCGAATCTCCTTTCGATTTCTATAATAGATTAAATCATTTGTTAAATTTACAAATTTCATATGCAACTAATCATATTGACCATAATCTAAAAAGATTTCATTTAATTGAATTTTTCAATGATAATGCGTTGCGTGTTTTCTTAAAAGGTTTAAAAGAACCTTACGGTAGTCAAATGAGGGTCAAAAACCCTACAGACCTTCACATTGCTCTCAACATGCTGACAAATGATTTTCAGCACGAGTTTTCTCCGCAGCAGTCGCACAAAACCGATAAAATTCCGCGTCGCGTTCATCAAAATAATACTCCGCGAATTCCTCCGCGTACTTATCAGCCGCCCACACATAAGCCGTCTTATAACTATAATTATAACAATTATCATGCGAAAAATAAATTCGCTAATAAACAAAATTATAATTCAAACTTTAATCGGAGACAGGAAACCCCGATGTCAACCTCGACTATTAATCCAAATAATAATCGAAAATCAAATTATACGGCACAGGAATTATATAATGTCGAGCAAAACAATTCTTTTTTAGGCGAAAACGCCTCGGAAAACCCAGAGAACAACTGGAATTCTTAGGTATTAAAAATAACGAAAGCTATCTTCCCCATATAATAGAAACTAAAAATAAACTCAAAATATTAATTGATACTGGGAGCACACGCTCTTTCGTAAATCCGGGAATAGCTAATAAATTCTTTAAAAACCAAATTTTTAAATGTCCATTTAATGTGATTACTATTAACGGTTCAACCCAAGGTAACTATAGTACAAAAATTAACCTAAGCCATTTATTTAGAACCGAACCTTCAAAAAATTTAATATTCCATATTCTGAATTTCCACACGGAATTCGATATGTTATTAGGCATCGATAATCTAAAACTTTTAAATGCTCACATTGATCTAAATAAAGATCAATTAATCGCACCGGGATGCGAAATAAATATTAATTATTTAAACAAGTTCAATGAACTCCAGTATACGAAGTGTATAGTAGTAGCTGGTAGGTCTGAAACAGTTGTAGAAGTAGATATTAAAAATGTCAAAAATGGCGATATAATTATTCCATACATTAATTATGGTTCAAATATCGAGACACCACAGTGTGCCTCAAAATGTAAAAACAGCAAGGCTGTATGTACAATTATTAACCCCAATAATAACCCTTTTAAGGTATTCTTAGAACCATTGGTTGTCGATAAGATCAACGAATATGATCTTAATCAATCACCCAATTTAAATTTAATTGATACAAATAAAATAAAATTTGACTTGTCTCTCATTCGTTCAGCGCATATGAATAATGAAGAAAGACAGCAAATTACTAATTTAATTAAGGAATATTCAGATATTTTCCATATAAACAATACAGGGTTAACTTTTACAAATAAAATTAAGCATCGTATTCTCACAAACGATGAAATTCCGGTGTACACTAAATCGTATAGGTACCCGCAAATCCATAAACAAGAAGTTGATAAACAAATTAAGGAAATGCTTTCCCAAAATATAATTCGCCCCTCATATAGCCCCTGGTCTTCACCCATTTGGGTAGTTCCTAAAAAGTTAGATGCTTCTGGTAAGCGCAAATGGCGCGTTGTTATAGATTACAGAAAACTTAATGAAAAAACAATTGGTGATAAATATCCCTTGCCAAATATCGATGAACTTCTTGATAAGTTAGGTCGTTGTCAGTATTTCACAACACTAGACTTAGCTTCTGGTTTCCACCAGGTAGAAATTGATGAAAGAGATATTCAGAAAACTGCATTCAACACGGAGAATGGTCATTACGAATTTTTGCGTATGCCTTTCGGTCTCAAAAACGCACCTGCCACATTCCAAAGAGTAATGGACAATATTTTGAGAGGAATCCAAAATGAAAAATGTTTAGTCTATATGGATGATATTATTATTTTTAGCACAAGTCTTCAAGAACATATTTCTAGATTGCGTGAGGTTTTTCAACGCCTACGTAAATCAAATTTCAAAATTCAGTTGGATAAATCCGAATTTTTACGTAAGGAAGTCTCTTACTTGGGACACATTGTAACTCCGGATGGTGTTAAACCCAATCCAGATAAAATTAAAGCAATCCAAAATTATCCCATTCCGAAAACCACCAAACAAATTAAAGGATTCTTAGGACTTCTCGGTTACTACCGAAAATTTATTAAAGACTTTGCTAAATTAACCAAACCAATTACAAAACGATTAAAAAAAGGTGCAATAATTAACGTTAATGATACGGACTATATTTCTTGTTTCAATCTTTGTAAAGACCTGTTAAGCAATGAACCCATTCTAAAATATCCAGACTTTAACAAACCTTTTATTGTAACTACAGACGCAAGTAACTTTGCAATCGGTGCAGTTTTATCACAAGGTAATATAGGATCAGATTTACCGGTAGCGTACGCTAGCCGTACACTTAATGATTCAGAAGTAAATTATTCGACAATCGAAAAGGAACTCCTCGCTGTCGTTTGGGCAGTTAAATACTTTCGACCTTACTTATTCGGTCGTCAATTTCAAATTGTTTGTGATCATAAGCCCCTACAGTGGCTCATGTCTCTAAAAGAACCCAACTCTAAATTAACCAGGTGGCGTATTAAATTATCAGAATATGATTATACTATTGTATACAAAAAGGGTGCAATGAATAAAAATGCTGATGCTCTATCAAGAGTTGAACTTAATCACATAACGGACCATAATGACAAATATTATGTAGATAATTTTGACGAATCACTTCTTGATAATGATAATGTAATTGAAGACGATAATCAATCAATAATTGCCGAAGTTGGTGATCAAGACAACATAGATGACTTTTTAGATGAATTAATAAATGATAATGATGGTGAAACGGTTCACTCAAATCTTGAAAACCCTATTACCACCATCCCAATTTTAGAAAAGCCTGTAAATATTGGCGATAATCAAATTATAATTAGTGAAGTAAATTATTCACCAGCAAAACCAAAACGTGAGGTCTTATATAATAATAAAAAGTTACGTATTCATGTTCAATTTTCCAAAAATAACTTTGAGAAAGATGTAATAGATTTTATTAAAGAATATATTGCTCCAAAGGTAAAATATCACTTATATTTTGATAGCGATGTATATGAAAAATTTTGTGTTGTAATTCAAACTTATTTCAAAAACTCACAACTAAATTTGGTAAAATGTACGGAAAAATTATTAGATATTGAAAATGAAGATGAGACTATTAACACTGTCAAATTGTACCACGATAGTAAATTAAATCATAGAGGTATTGACGAAACATATGCCGAAATTAAAAGATATTTTTATTGGCCTAATATGAAAAATACAGTCCAAAATTTCATAAATAATTGTGAAATATGCTTGTCAAGTAAATATGATAGAAATCCGTTAAAATTAAAATTTAATATTACACCTACACCGGTGAAACCATTTGAAATCATTCATATCGACTGTATCGCGATCGAGGGATCTAAATTTTTAACTGTTGTAGATGCCTTCTCTAAATACGCACAAATGTACCAATTATAATCTTATCAAGCTGTCGAAATTGCAAACAAATTAATTCGTTTCTTTTCACATCATGGTATACCAGCACAAATTGTAGCTGATAACCATCTAGAGTTCAAAAATTCATTAATAAAGGAATTGTTAGAATTACACAAAATTAAATTACATTTTATAAGTAGCCAACATCCAGAATCAAATGGATTAATTGAAAGAGTTCATTCAACAATAATTGAACACGTTCGAGTCCTAAATGCTCAAAAATCATTAAAATCAGAGTCAGCAGAAACAAAAATATTATACGCTGTTTTAGGATATAATAACTCAATTCATTCAGTCACGAGGTTAAAACCTATTGAAATTATTTCAGGTCACTTAGAAAACAATTCCCCATTTGATATTGATATAAAAAACAAAATTTTAAATAACTACGTTACAAATCATAAAGAAAAAGTAAGATTAATGTATACTACAATTAATGAAAAGCTTGTTGAAAATAAGGAGAAAACAATAAATAAACAAAATGAAAAAAGAGAAGATCTACCAAATATTAATGATAAAGTATTTATAAAAAATCGGCAAAAACAATCGAAAACAAAAATTAAGTATAAACCGGAAATAATTGAATCAAAAAATGAAGAATTAAAAACCGCGAAAATTAAAAGGTCTCATCATAATCAAGTAGAAAAAATACATCTTTCAAACATTAAAAGACCCCGTAAATTAAATGATGATAAGAAAAATAAAATTGAGGACAGTATCGAACTATCCTACATAAATTTTATGAATAGTTATAAAAATGATAATAATATAGCTAACAATATAACCGAGATTCAAGATAATCTATTTACAGCACCAAAAGAATTTTCCCTTGCACATTGTGTTAGTGCTGATTTAAATATGAATTCGGGTATTGCACGTGATTTTAAAATTAGGTTTGGACAAATTGATAAATTAAAGGCACAAAGGCCTAAAGTCCACTCTTTATGTTTCTTAAAAAACGAAAATCAGCATATAATATATTTAATTACTAAAAATAAATATTTTAATAAACCAACCCACAAAGATTTATTTCAAACTTTGGTAACATTAAAAGATTTCTGTAACAAAAGAAATATTAAAAATCTCGCAATTCCAAAAATAGGTTGCGGATTAGATAAACTTAATTACGATAAAGTAAAAGCCATGTTAAATTACATTTTTGGCAATTCTAATTTAAAAATAAATATCTATTTAGGTGAAATTAAAATTGATGATTCCGTTCCAGGTCCATCATGGTCGCAGTAACGCGAGCCATAGAAATCAGAAATATTACAAGTAATCTAGGCATACTACCAATAAATTTAGGGCCGGCAAAATTAGAAAAAAGTGAGCACACGTTTATCCATTATTATAACATCAGTACAATGTATGATGAATTTAAGAAACTAAATGGGCAATATAATCAATTGCAATTAACAATTAGAAACATATCGACATTTCAGAGAGATTTTCAGAATTATGAAAATATATTGAATTATTTAAAAGAGGATTTGAACGATAAATTCCAACAATTTAAAGTAACAAAAAGAAGCCGAAATAAAAGAGGGCTTATCAACGGGTTAGGCACCGTAATAAAAACCATTACCGGAAATTTAGATTCCAATGACGGTACTAAATTTGAAAATATGTTAAACCACCTTAAAAATAATCAAAATCAAATTGAAAATCAGATAAAATTTGGGTATAGTCTTAATAATGAAATTATTAGTAAGTTTAACAAAACATTAAAAAGTATTGAACATAATGAAAATTTATTGAAATCAAGAATTATGCAATTACATGCTATTTTAAAAGGAGAAATCGATCATTAACATGTACTTTTTATAAAAGACATCTTTAATCAATTGATAATATCGTATACGACAATCCAAAATATATTTCAAACAATAGAAAATTCGATTATGTTTTGTAAATTACACGCGATTCACCCTAGTATTATAAAGCCATCCGAATTTTTAAGTATTCTGCAAACTATCTCGGGATTCTACGGAAACCAATTACCTTTTGACGTAAGGTTAGACAACATATTAAATTTTGAATCTATATCTAAAGTAAATTGTTTAATTAAAGAAATGGTAATTCAGTATTTTATATCAATTCCAATTAATTATGAAATAAATTTTGAACTATATTATCTAAATTCAATTCCTACTAAAATTGAATCAGATTACTTGACCATTGTACCAAACACAAATTACGTTTTAAAATCTGAAAATAAGATTATACCTCTGAATAATGGATGTACAAAAACCAAATTGTACTACCAATGCCCATCTCACTTGCCGCTGTCAACTTCGATTAAATGCGAAGAAAATATTATTAAATCTGGAAAAGTGGACGATTGCCAATTCACAAAACTGGAGATTTTTGGTAATCACCTGGAGCACCTGCCTCACACTCAACAGTTCCTGCTAGTGTTTCCACATAAAGACCAAATAAAAATTAAGTGTCAAAAACAAACTGAAATTAGGGAACTAAGTGGTGTTTATTTAATAAAACCAAACAAGTGCCTAATAATCTATAAAAACAATGAACTGCATATACAAGACTCAAGTTCGGGAGGCCCTGTGTTAATTAATAATGTTAAAATAAAAATTAATAATCAAAATCTAACTGACTTCAGGATAAAGCTTCGCCGATTAACCCTCCAAGATACACCAGCAGTTCAGCCCCTCCAAAATGATTGGGATTTCGTCAGGCCCAGTATGTGGACCATAGTAATCTACATCATCATATGTGGAGGAGCGTTGTTCCTGTTCATCAAATGGAAACGAAGACAAGGAACAACTCCCGAAGTAGACCAACCCCAGGCCTACGAACTTCATCTTCCAGGGGGAGCAAAAGTCTAAGGGTGGAGGAGTTACCTGCCGTCCACAATAACGCTCCTTTTGATTAAGAACAATGAGTGTAGTGTTATATAAATAATCCTTTGTTTCATTTAATATGAATATTATTATTTTATTGCGCATTAATTATATTTATGCTTAGCTTGTAAGAATTATATTATAAATAGCCCGTATTTCTTTATTAGAATTAATTGTATAGTTAGAACTCGTACTCTGTACATGTCCGTCGTAATAATAAATTGTTTTTAAAAACTCTGAAGTAAGTCCACGAACGTTAACTTATATATATATATATATATATATATATATATATATATATATATATATATATATATATATAAACAAAACTTAATAATAACACTAGATACAATCTTATTGCAAAAGTAGACCTATCAACAAAATCCTTATCAAATTACCAAGCAAATACCTAAATGATTCAATATCACTTAACATTACTCATTTTAACAAATGTTTTTGTTAAAATGATTAATATAATTTATTAAATCATTTAATTTAATAGAAAAATAAATAAATAATTATACAATTTTGTTTTTATATGCTTAGGAAATGTTTCATCAGATTTAAGTTATCAGATACAAAACATCTCTCAACTATTAACTAGTTTCTAGCATTTATTATTTATCACCTGACAACGGTCATCTGTTATAAACCAAATATCATCAGGCAACTAAAATCTGCCAAGTTATTTGTACACTTGATTATTTATTTTAAATTATTGTTTAATAAATATTTCTTACATAACGAGACTCCCAAATGAGATTAAGAAACTAATCTAAACTAATTATAAACTGAACTAATTTCATAATTTCATTTATTATTATTTTTTAATAATTTTAGAAGCAAGATATTATGTGAAAACAAGTGTTTTATTTTTTGAATGACTTTCCCACTTATAACTTTATGAAACATTTTTATTTCACAATTTGTTTTTTTTGTTTTATTATATTAATTAATAATTAATTTTATGTTTTGTTTTTATAATTATTTAGCTGTAGACCTTAACACTATCATTAGATACAATGAAAGATTATTAACTTAAATATTTGTGTTTTTTGCATTGTTTTGTCATTAATATTACGTAAGAAGTTTTAATGGTAATGAATAGGTCTTTATTTATTGAAACACTAATAAAAAGTTGACCAGGAGTGTTTTGGTGATCTTTAACAACCCTTGTATTCTATGCATATTTATTAAGGACCACACTTATCATGATTTAATAATATAAATATTAGCCATTTAAAATTTACCGGTTTATAATTATAAATTTTTATATATTAAGTCCTACTTTCCACGTAAGAATGGAACTAATGTAATACTGAAACTTTCATTTAATAATGACAGCTATTATTCTAAACTATAGTCACTTGTAATTCTACAAATATAGCAGTAAAACAAAGTTACCTCTAATAGATCATCACAATCAAATATTTAATAAAACTCTTGTTCAGCAGGACCAAGCAAATAAATTTAATCGCCTAGAAGTTACTTCATGTCCTAATGGTTTGCTTGTTCTATTAAATCATATAAGGACACTGAATATAATAATATTAATTAAATCTAATTACACGCAATATTTAAAATTTGTACAGATTTTTATATCATGTATAACTAGTGTTTTATATTGTTTATTCGTTATGTATCTTACTAATCTTTAAAACCCACGAAATGTAAATATATAAATTAAGGGGTTCATTTAATATTACAATTTGCTCACAATAAAAATAGCAAATAAAAGGAAACCTCAGAAATAAAATAAAAAATACCTGAGAAAAAAGCACAATTGAAGTCCATTGGTAATAATTATGGAACGCCAGGGCTTCCTTTCTGCTGTTAATAACACCTGGATAAATCGCGCCATCTTCTACAGTTTTATCAAATGCTGAGACTACACTATACGTGGATTGCGTCCAACAAAATGTTTCTACAAATGAAAGTTACTAAAAATTAAGACATAAGGAGTGAATTATATTTTCATAATGGTATACAGGGTGTCCCGTGAATGTGCGGAAATGGCTGGACCACAGATTTCTAGAGTCAAAATATGATGATTTAACCGAACAGATATATACAATATAAAAAATATTATTTCTTTTCATGATGTGTAGTCGTATTAAGGTAACTTAATTGGATTGTAAATAAAGTGTACTTCCTTAATATATAAAACAGATTTATTTTGCGACCGGTTTCGGCTTATTATATAAACCTGACATTTTGCCCGAAGATGGCCTAATAAGCCAATTATTTCTTTTGTTAATAACAACTTTCAAATAATATCTTTTTGTTTTTATTAGATGCACCAATAAATATTTTTTGTAATTTTATGTGGTACCACTACTGTTTTTTTATATTTCTTGTCAACTTATAATGGCCATAATAATTGAAATGGTTTGTTATATTATGATAATCTTTAGTGATAATTTACATTCAAATCGAATAAAGCATTCAATTGTTATTAACAAAAAAATATTGTTTTTGAAACTTTGAAGACTAATTCCGGCTTAACCGTAAACTTTTAGATCCAGCCATTTCCCCCACATTAATGAGACACCCTCTATTAATTCTACAAAATATTTAGAATTTGTTTTATTTTTCATTTTTTGTGATATTTATTAAAGTAATTACCTAGAAATGAAGAATCTGACTTATCACTACCAGCACACTTAATACTCTCCGTCCACAAATATTTCGTAAGCGTAAGTGTTAACAAAATTAAAAGAAAAACTGACGTAACAGCGGTAGTCAAAGAAAACATCCGCGAGCTACATTTACATTTTGAAATTTTAAACAACTTCGAGAAGCTACTGAGATCTATCGGGAAACCCATATCCGTTACACTACTAACAGTTATTACTAAAATGCTGTCGTTTTGAATAACCAGATAAGAAAAACCCTCTTTGTCGCTTATCTTGTTGTATATATGTAAATATGGAAACATGAGGTATTCTTCAACGTAAAATTTGATAAGAAAATTATTTTTCCGTTACATGGTGGTCGATTTTGTTCGTTATTCCGGTGTGTTGCCATCAATTAAAAGCTTCCTTTACGTTGCGTAAAAATAGTAAATGTTCATTGACGAAAAGAAAACATGAGTCAGAGGTGTATAACATAGAAATTTATGATGGAAAAAAATAACAGTGTTGTAGGATGCAGCAACGTGCCAAAATAAACGAAACTTGGCAATGAGGATTTATAAATCCGGTCGATTATTTTTGAATCATACTTACAATAGAACTATAACTGAAATATAATTATTATTATTATATCTATTCGTATATTGCTCATATATTTATTTAAAATGTATTTGCAAAAATAATGTTTAAATAATGTTGCATCCCTTTAATAAGTCTATTAAAGATTGGATTTTCTTTTATAGTACTAATTATTGCTAGAATCGAGCCATAATGATCACCTAAAAAATTCAAAAACTAATTCATATTATAGGTTACAGGTTAATATTATAATAGATTTATATTATAGGTTATAGGTTAATAGGAAAAAGTATGTTTATTCGGCTATGTCTAAGTACTTTCTCTTTCAACAGTTTTCTTACAATACATAAGATTTTCGGTCTAATGGGTACAACAAGGTACTTCCGATTTTTGCGATAATGTTATTTTAACATTTGGTTTATATGATCATTTCAATCAATCAAATTATTTTTGGAATTATGAAATGTATTATTTACTTATGACTAATATTAAAAGTAATAATATTAATATTAATGCTGCTAATGTAAAAATATTTGTTTGTCAATAAAGTTTGAATGCCTCAAAAAATTGCCAAATTGCATCAAAAAGTAATAATTACAAATGTTATATTAATGTAAATAATTTAAAATATCACTTCGCTTTCTCTCAATATTTTTTTTCCCAGGAAAATGGAAGCAGTGTTTTGAAACCGAAAAGTACTGAAACTGGAACTGTTCCAACCTAGTCTGTAAAAATAACAAGTTATACTTGTAATTAATTATGATTTTAAAATAAATAAAAGAAAATCTCATAATTTCTCAATTTTTATATAGATAGTAATTTTAATATGAAATCATAAATACTTGAATTACTAATTTATATAAATTTTTTAATCTACAACAATTAGTAAATGAAAAAAAATATATTCTCGTTAAACGTTTAGGTTGAAATGGTGAATGGCTGACTAATTGGAGCGATCATTCTTACAGGAAGACTTAGTTTCTTAGTTTCTCAGTTTATAAAAGATGTACCATTGTCAAAAAGATATGCAATGTGGTTTATGCTGCGCATTTTAGTGTAGTTTCTCATGAGATGTTAACAGTAATATACGGAGATCGCTAAATTGGTTGACATGGACCACATTTATGGCTATATATAGGCATTCGTTTATTTTACTTCAGTGGAAAATGTGGAAAATTTGACATCTGATAATTGTTGGGCGTACCACAAGAACGACCTTTTGTGTTTTTTAATGAGTTTGGCAGTCAATGAGGAGAAGATTGGATTATTGCACCCCAGCTGGAGGTAGTAATTTTTAACAGTTCTTGTAGATTAAATAGTATGTCGAAAATTTTGTTCGCCTTATATCCTTCAAACAAAACAGATTTTCAATAATCATCAAAGGACATAATATTTTTAGAATAGTCTCTGAAATTTTGCAGTATTTTAATAAAATCAATATATCATGATTAATATATAGATTAAAAAAATACAAAATATGGCATGTTTGCTGAATTAATGAATCAACAATAAGTACAGAAGCAACCAAAGACTATCACTTGTCTGTGGGAGGATATGGGTCGAGTGGAAGATCATTGAGAAGCAGTAAAGTCCGCTTGTGATTCCTGCGGCCAAACTTTTTGTATTGTTTTTGTATGTTAGCAGGAATTACGAAGATAATAAAGAATAAACATCCTGTATATAGATCAGCTTTTTTCTTTTCTATATAATTCTATATTCTACATATGATATAATATTATATTAATCACTTAATGCTCTTATTATCAATTTAGAGGAAAAGTACGTAAATACAAAGGAATTCAGAATTGAATACACTACCTAATAGTTTGCTATCGAAAAATTGCCATTGAAGAGAAAATAACATTTTACAAGTTTACATAACATCTGTCAGTTTTATAAATGATTGAATATTGATTATAGCTTATATTTATATAATTATCAACAAAATATTAAAGTTATAAAATTGTGTTATGATGATGATTATGATTATGATACGCGATATATTTAGGGAAAATATATTCAGATATAAACACTAAATTTCAAGCAGTGCCAAGTGATTGCACATTGAGATACGCAGTTGTACTAAATGTCTTAGGTGATTAATTTTTTACGTGCCATATAATTCTAATTTAGATTGCCGCATTCTCACCAATGTAAACAAGCACTGGATTAGATCCAGTTCTGATAATTTTTAAAATGATTTATCCTTTTGCGCGCTAGTGACCAGAAGAACAGTAAATTGTTTATATATGTTTCTACATAAAACATTTCTATAATTAAATTCAGTATAGAAAAATCTTATCTAATTTCTTGATAATAGAAATAAGAATAACAGTTTCAAATTACTACTCTTACTACTTTCTCAATAGAACAATGTTTTCAAATTTGGCAAAATTCTTAATCCATAATTTTATACACAGTCACTAATTAAAATTTATTAAGTTAAAACTAAATTGATTTTACAAGAAAAAAACAAAACAAATTAAACACAATTTTCACTTTGTTTTGTATATTAGGTATTTATTTATATGGCGACCAATAGTTTCAATACCACCACCACATAAATAAATAGCTGTTATACAAAACAAAGTGAAAATTGTGTTTAATTTATGATTAAATATGTATAACGAAGTAGAAGCCTCCATCGTCAATGAGTTAAATATATAGTTTATTAAACATACGGTAAAAGAATCAAAGGATTATTCTCTAAACTATTTTAAGAATATTTTGTCCTTTGATGATTTTTGATAACCTGTTTCTTTCGAAGATATAGACAAACGTTTTATTACCAAAGATTTCTAAATCCACAAGAACTGTTGAAAATGACTACCACCTAGAATGCAATAAAACACGAGGGTAATTTCATATTCTATTATTCGATTTCGCAAGTCTTTCACGTTTTCCACTAGACTAGTGTAAACAAATGAATAGCCCTTTATATATAACTAGAGGATTAAAAACGAGCAACAACAAAAAAATTTGCTAGTGTAACATCGTGCATAAACCACATTACATTTCTTGTTACCAATGGAACATCCTGCAGAAACTGAGATAATGTTTTTACAATAAATGATCTCTCGGAATTTTACTTACATCCAAAGCATTTGCATTTTTTAAGTAGTACCTAAATTTTCCGCTATTATGTCTAGCACATTATCTTTCTCATTTATCGTTCTTATGGTTATTGGCCTTCCTGGTCTCTTCACTTCGTTTCAATGTTCTTATTACATGAAGACTTTGATGAATACTTTGCCTAGCTTGTAAAAAATAACCATCACCAGGTTAATAAATGAAATGTATAAAATAATAAAGGGCTTTACTAACAAAAGTTTAACGTCAATAGCCAAATGTCAGTCCTAACAGGTTTAACAGTTACCAAATAATTAATCATGAGATGTATTTAAATGAATTCGACTTAATGAATTAGAATGTTGTTAACACTTAAAAAAATGCATTAAGTAAATCAAGTACAGTAGTAAAGTAATACTTATTTCGACTACAAAAGGAAGGACAAAATATTCTTAAGATAGCCCAGGAAATAACCTTTTGAATTTTTGCCGTTTGTTTATCAAACACCTGTATACCTACATCCACATTAGGTAACTTAGTAATAAAAAATTACGACACTGAGGATGTTGTTTGTACATTTATCTTCCATTAGTTCGAAATATCCTTTGGCGATGCCTCGTTTATCTCAGATTTAGCTTCGGCATATATGTATCGATTTAATCTCTTCCATATAGTGTTCAGTATTTGTGTATGCATGAAAATGAAGTTATTTCATTAATAGCTCAGATTGATCTCCTCGATCGACACAATATGACCCCATTTGTTGTTAAAAGAGACAACCGCTGCGCAACGTTCTTATGAAAAATTCTACTTATTTTTGACTGTTCCAAGATTCTAATTAGAATATCATATAATATGCCAGTCCTACCTTCAAGACTTCCTTTCACATTCAGACAGCCAACTGCACGTACCAACGTTCCTCAGGCGTCATCGGTTGCAATGTTATATAGTTGTGCTGAAAGATGCTTCGAGGACATATCATTAATTTAGTTTATTTTATTGTTGTTTTCCTTTCATTATGTTTTTATTTGGCACTTTTCAAGTATGTAATTAATTATATCTAATATTTAACTATGTATGTTGTAATATTACTACAACTTTGTAATTGGGAATATCCTGTTGGACAATAATATATATTATTATTATTACTATTGATTATTTATTTTTCTGTGTTTGCGTGGTCTTATTTCTAAAATTTTATCTGTTTGAGCTGAATTGTCACAATTTATTCACTTTAATTGTTTTTGCAAATCTTTTGTTTATATTTTGTTGTAAATTACTTCTCATAAATGTATTCTGTTATACACTATGTAATTTCTGTACTGTACAGTAGGTGTTTCCAGTTTTTTTTAAGATTTTGAAAAGGGTAAGTGGTGCCCGTATTATATTCTTTATTAAAGTAAATCTGTATTATTGAAATTAGTTATTTTTCTAGCCATTTGAATTAACTACCATTGAATGAATGTATAGTAAGTTGTACTCATTTAACGTGTTGGAATGAAAATGAGCCGGTGTTGTTATCTTTCTATAAATTAGGTATTATATTTTGCTTTTGGAGATTATCATAAGATAAAATAAATTAAAACACTACCTGTCTATCTTTTTTATCCCTTATAATCTGATTTAACGGGTGAGAGAAGTCCAATGTAGTGTGTGTAGGGAGCAAAGAATACACGATGGGGGTTTGCTATATGTACACAAGCTGACGTTTCGCATAAAACATGTATGCATCCTCACAGCAAGTAAACAATTATAAGTGTGTCCTACACTATGGAAGACCACGTGGCCGCATCAAGATTTTTGAGGTTAAGTTCTTTCCCATTATGATTCCTTATCGTTAAAATTGAAGACGTCTTGGAAAACTCAACAAATAGAATTTTGAGTCAAATTAAATTAAATAATTTAACTCAAAACTCTTGATATCAAATATAATGACATGTAGTGTCAAAATAATAATCCTTTCTTAGGGCAAAAAGGCCACAATTGGCCAAACATTTGATGAATTGTCATCAAGAGAGTCTCCGCAGAGCATCTTCCAGAAGAATAGAAGGTAAGAATGAAAGAACACATATTTTGTGAATTCAAGCCTTTCCAAATGCAATCAAAATTTTTGTAGAAATATTTATGTATAATATTGGAATATTTTTGTTAGCATATTGGATAAAATAAATAATACCTAATACCCAAATGAACTAAATGAAAACAAAATTACCGTACTGTGCATTACAAGGCCCTTTTATCAGTTGACGAATTCGATCGATTTCTTTATTACATATTATGACATTGTATTTACAAATATAAGTGGAAATAATATTTCGGTTAACGGCATTGATACCTTGTTATCTGATCATTTAGGCATCATTGTAATATTAAGAGGTCTCGTTATAATAACCCCAGCGGTGGAGAGAATATCTAGACCATTTACAATGGAAGGTAAATTTCATTTCTTTCATTATGTAAGCAGTGTCCATTTTGATTTTATTCCTGATAAGTCTTCAAGATAAATGAAAACACTTGTTGGATAAATTGGTTAATCGCTCAACTTATCATTTCCTGCAATTGGAATTAGAGGGCATAAACATAATAGTAAAATCGAATGGTTTAACTCGGAACTTAGAAGTATGAGGGAGACTTTGCAATTATTAAGTAATGATTACACTTTGCATCCATCCACAAAAGCAAAACAGGCACGTAACGACTACAGGAAAAAATACATAGTGGCTATTAATGAACAAATAAAAAAATCAAATGTAAACTTTATCAATAACAATAAAAATAAATCAAAGGCAATGTGATTAACTATAAATGAGGGAAGAACTACATCTATACAAAACACAATGAAACATGAAATTACATGTGATGAATTTAATTTATTTTTTATTAGTATAGCTAATACATTACAAAATAACTTGCCGCCTTCATCTGATGCAGATATTATCAGAATCACAAGTAATTCCAGTTTACACTTCTGTTTCAAAGAGGTAAATTTTATTAATGTTTGAAACGCAATAAAATCAATGAAATGTAATAATTGTAGGGATATATATGGATTTAATTCTGATATAACAAAATGCATTATAAATATTCTAGTGGAACCATTAAACCATTCTAATAAATAATATAATTAGATCTGGTGAATTTCCAGATGTTCTTAAATTTGCCAAAGTAGTTCCTATATTTAAGAAATCTCATTGCTCCCTTATTTTTCAAAAATTGTCGAATTTATACTGAAAAAACAAATAGTTGACCATTTTGAATCCAATAAGCTTTCGATCTAGTCATTCAACAATGGATGCCTTGATTGATCTTGTAGA
Source organism: Ontholestes murinus (assembly GCA_963969525.1). Lineage (NCBI taxonomy): Eukaryota > Metazoa > Arthropoda > Insecta > Coleoptera > Staphylinidae > Ontholestes > Ontholestes murinus. The sequence goes on along the minus strand of OZ018389.1, from coordinate 56,602,764 downwards.
ATTAATTAATGACAGTTTTGAAAACAAAACTCACTGAGTGGGCTCATTTTTGGACCTAACTAAAGCCTTCGACTGCGTATCACATAGGAGGTTAGTGATTAAAGTTTCAAATGTACAATTTTATTGACGCAAGTGTAAATCTTATTGCATCATACTTATCAAATAGAAGGCAGGTAGTAAGTATTGGGCAAAATACATCTAAGCCTTTAGATATATCGTTTGGTGTCCCACAAGGGTCAGTATTAGGACCTACATTAAGATAACGCATCTCTATAATCTTCAACCTTTTCTAATCAAAGACATATCCATACTACATTCAAATGACCAAAACCTTGTTAGGTAAGTTGTGGCCCGTCATCAACACGAGATCAACTTTATTTGTAAGAACAGAGTAAGACTGTGATGATAAGACCGCAGCTTATCTTCTCTGCATCCATATATTATTGCAGACTCTCGCTATTAAACAAACTCTAGCGTACGCAAAACGTCGCTCTGAGACTCGTACTGAATGCTTAACCACATGGAATACGCAGATTCACCGTGACACAAATATTCCGAGTGTCCTGGAATTAAAACACGGTGATATTGTGTTACCACTACATTTTATAATTTATAATTTTTACCATTACCATAGTTTCGACTATAAGCTAGTCATTGTCAAACTAAAAATAATTCTAAATCACCATGTTTTGATTCCAACTTAATCAAGATGTATGACAAAGAAAACGCCTCAATCATTCTAGAGTACATCAAAGAGATCACCTTGTACAGCAAACTAGCTACTCCTTTTGAAAAGAGCGTTCTCGATCGAATCCTCAAAATCTAAGCCATCAATTCGCTTGAGTGTCAGACTAGAAAAACCTTTTGGTCCTAGACTAATCACAACAGCGATCGAGCGAAGGAATGCTTTTAGTCGGCATAAGTTCGACAATACCCCACTAATAGGGTGCCTATGACAGAAAAACTACATTTCATCAGTCGGTTAAAGTACATGCATCAGAAATAATATTCAGAAGATTCAAAATAACACTTATAGTCACACACATATATATATATATATATATATATATATATATATATATATATATATATATATATATATATACAACTTTTAAGATTTCCATTAATTTGATTAATACTATCTATCATTTCTTGGTATTACCTAATTAACAACGCATCATTTTTTTTAAATAGTACTTTGGTAAAACTTGTTGTTCATTATTTGCTAAAAGTATAAAACACTAAGAACATTTCTGGTTTTGTTGTAATTACTACAAATGCCTTAGAAACCTACTATTAAATGAATAAGGCATTTATTTTTTATAAAGTCAAATTTAATAAAAGTAATAAAAAGCCTTGATGGATCACATTATTGATGATAGCTAAATCAATAAATAAATTTTTGACTGAAAACCGGTTGTGCATTTTTAAAGTAGGATATAAGTTGATAATAATAATAAAAAAATTCAGCGTAAGTAAGATTAATGTAGAACATATTTTGAATAAACTTTCACAATCTCAATATAGCATCAATCATATTACTTCTAAAGTTATACACCTACGCTGTTTTTTAATTCCCTAGATTTATATTAATTTACAAATGAAAGCATTCCCAATAGGAAAATTACTGTATTTTTATCTAAAATTTTGGAGCAAGAAAATTAAAATTATATAAAATTTCTTACTTTTTTACTAGGTATACGAAAATACAGAAATTCTTATTACTATGATTGCTCCTCAGCATTGTTGAAAATTAAAGTAACAGTAATATAGAGGCAACTAACGACAATAAAATAAATGTTGAAGGACTTTAGCACTAACTCCTTTGGTAATCATTACTTTTTGCTATTATTAAATTTATTGAAATTAGTATTTCAGCATAAGTAACTTAAATTAATCAATAGACAAAATGTTAAGTGTCTAATTTTGTCTGATTTAGCTAATACTTTATTAAGGATACCTCAAGGTTCAGTCCTAAGACCACTTTTATTTTTAATTATAAATAGTTGCTTACAAAATACAGATTCTTATCAATTTCACCATTATGCAGATGACACACAGTTGCATTGTCATTTTATTTAGCTGATATGATTAATGCAAAAAATATATTATTAATAAAAATTATATTTTTAAATTTGACACAAATAAATACATTCAAATTATTTTTGTATAATTAAATAACTGTCGATGTATTAGCCAGAGAAGTACTTGTTTCAATAAGTTGATTTGTTTTGTAGTCTTAGTAAAAATCATTGTATATTTACAAATGTTTTCGTATTTTTTAATTATTAGTAAACAAAAATATAGTCTATAAATAAACCAATTTACTACTATAAAACATTGCTTAAATTTTATTTCCGAAAATAGACAATATTTTAACCTAAACCATAGTATTTTATTATCCTTCAAACTTTTGGACTTATAATCTGTTTATTTATTTATATAATTAACATCAAAGCTAATTTTTAAAATTACTACTTTATAGCATTCTCCCCAAATAAGATATTCTAATGGAATCTTTAAGTTTACAACTTCACGCTAGATCTTTAGATGTTTAAAAATGCATTAATTTGTAATCAAAATAGATTTACAAAATCGTATTTCCATCTGTACTACAAAAGTCATCTTCAATTATAAACTTTTCCTAATTTTAAATGTTGCTTTTTGGCGCAAGTCATAAATAATTTTTTTCGTACGTTTGCAAATTTAAAAACGTTCGACCGGAAATGCGGGTGTAATGAGCAATGGGAAATCTGCAAAGGAAATGCCATAAATACTTCTGAGTGGATGTCATAAACTTAAAATAGTCCTCCGGGTATTGTTATACAATCAAGATTTTACACCAATGCAGCATCTGTGTACTTTATCATTTATAAATATATAACGCTCGCCAAAACATTATAATAATAGATTAAAATAAATGAAACGTCATTTTCTACCAGGAAACCTTGCGAGCTAAATTATTTGCAATATCAAGTATTATTTATATAATTCCTCAACATAGCATGTTATACATTAAACCGATATTTATTTATGTCTTAAAATTTAGTTGACAGTCTCGTAAATTTCTAATAAACTGAACTTTATAAATTAAACACAATTGTGTTTAATTTATAATTAATAATAATAATCGTAAACGAGTTAAACTCAATACGTTATTTTCACAAAACACAGTAATAAAAATTTATGACACCAGCAAGAAACATTTTACTTAATAAAATATTGAAAACTGTTTTCAAAAACATTTTTATTATTCTACCACAATATTTCACCACACCGTGGCTTCATCAGGTAAACGAAGTCACTGTGTGGTGAAATATTGTCGTAGAACAAAAAAACGTTTCTAAAACCATATACTGTGTCTTTATGTTATTAAGTGATGTAGAGTTTTAACAAGTAACTGCCTCATCAATCCAGTATTTAAGAAAAACATTCTATTTTGTTTTCCTTAAATAGTAATCATTCTAAATTATATTTAGCTTCAAAAAGACCAACATGAAAGCTATGAATTTAAAGTTTTGAGAGTGCATAAACTATAATTTAACTTTAAAATAATTAACTTCATTTACTTATCTCGTTGTTATAATAAGAAATGACTTACTTGAAAGAATAAGCAAAAACACACCCACTGATAATACTTGTACAACTTCTTGTCCTTGTCATCCTTCGATGTCTCAACACCTGGATAGGGAACATCAACTCCGACCTTTTTATTGAAGGCACCTTTCACAGTATAGGTAGAATGTATCCAACAATACGTGTTCAGGACATCCTCAGGTATGTCTTTGGTGTGTACACAATCAATCGGATTACCGACGTACTGCCTGGTCGTCACGATCAAACTAAAGGCGATCAGAATCAACACTGTTATTGAGTAGTGGAGTCGAAAGATTGGCGAATCGATGTGTAGATTGCTGACTTTGATCAAAGTCTTCAATCCCCGGAAAATGTCCAACATTTTAATCACATTTTTTCAAACACTTAAATTTTAATTTTTCACTCGCCTCAAATTATTTTTTATTCTTTTATGAGATAATGATAATAATTTTTTCTTATTTTTTTTTTTAGTTTCAAGTGGGAATGTTTAGTAGATGGCTCGTAGGCCACGTGTTCGCGTTTCGCATCTGAAACATTTTCGGCCGCTTCTTTCCCGAGGGGCGGGAGGGGAATTTTCGGGAGGGCGTCGCGACGCTTCTCTGTGTATATGCGTGCGAGCGTCTATTTTAATACTGAAACTTCTTAAACAGAAGGCGACGCCATCTGCTGACGCCGGTTTTCAGCAGGACCGAGCTTGCACGTGTTTTTCGGGCCGATCATTTCCTGAAAACCGCTTGCTTATGACAACCGATCACTTTCTGGGCAATTACAGAGTGTTTTAAAAATAAATTCTACTCATACCATAAATGCGAAACGGATTTTACATACGTTTACGTTTGTAATAAATTTAAAGATAATAAAACGATGAGATTAAAAACTAAAATCGTAAGAAAATATACCAACTAAAAGATCTATTGTTCTGAAGATATGTGTACTTTATTTTATAATAGAAAATCTAAATAACTGACATAATAATATAATTGCTTATATATTTTATTTATTTTCTGATATTGTAAATTATATTATGTTGCTTAAATTATATAATCTGTGAGTTGCTCATTCTACTTTTCTCTACAGTAATTTGTTATACAATGTTCACTTCTTCAGTTTCAAATATCAAAAAATAAATTTTAATTAATGTTTTTTATAAAGTATCTTTCTCCTTAATTCAACAATTTAAGCCTCCTGAATGTAGTTTTACAAAAACCTTTTCAACTCTTGTAACAAAAATATAACCTTCACATTCAATTTTTTTAGGAAACAGGATGGTGGTGAGCGTTACTATGTGGTATTTCATTTTTTTTAGGTTTTCTTTTTTTGGTCTCAAAAAAAATTAAGTAGATATAAAATACACTAAAATTTTGATTGTATAATAACAACATATCCTCATAATTATTACAATAAAACTATTATTATGTTTACCAGTAACAGTTTAGAACCCAAAGCTCTCCTGTTTTTTTCTATCTGGTTCACGATATCTAGTATCCCAACCCAAAATATTTTAATAAATCCGTCTATCGGCTCCTTTACACCCACGATACAGCCACGTTCGCATATTTCCCAAAGCCCATAGCATCCTACAGGGTATGATATATACTATACCATAGATACTACACAGACCCTGTTTACGAAATTGCCTATTTCTATTAATACCAACAAATCTCAAATGGTCATAATATATATATCCCTTCGCCACCTTTAAATATGGAATAGAATTTGATACCAGACTAACTTTAAAAATCTATTACACTCACCTTAAAGAAAAATACAAGAGAAGGAGGGCACATTTTAGAAGCAAACATTTACAAAAAAAGCAGAAACATCTATTAAATGATTTTCCGCCCTTTATTTGACCATTCTATCTATCCGCTTCTATAACCCTCACCATATAATATTACAGAATTTTTAAAGAAAGATCAGCTCTAAGGGTTCTTACTAAAATCAGACATCCATAAAATCCTCTCCACAATCCATCAAACTCAATTTTGCACGAACCCACAAAAATAATCCCTATTCAAGATAGGCTATCCTTTCTTTCTAAAAAATACCCCTATACCCACTTTCAAATCCTAGATTCCTTATGCAATTCAAAAACAATCTTATTTCTAAAGGCAAATTTTCTTTCGCGATTTCATATTCTCAAAGATACTTCAAATACTTAAGACAAGGACTCCACAAATACTTTAATCAAAAAAACAGGCGGAAAGACTACTATTTATCGAACTAGAAGGAGCTTTTGATAAAGCCACTTTCAAAAGCATAAGAAATGTTCTCTCAATGCTCGTCACTCCAGTTCCACTTAATGAGTGGATAAAACAGATGGTAAGCAAAAGAACGGTCCAAATATCAATAGGAGGCGAAGTCTCCATAGCAAGGGTGACACATGGCTGTCCAGAAGAAGGAGTACTGTCTTCTTTTCTCTGGAACATCGTAATAGACGACTTGCTACCAAAACTAAATGAATCTGGCTTCCCATCCATAGGATGCGGATATGAAATAATAATTCTGCTTAAAGGAAAAAAGAAACCGGACAAAATAAAACTACACAGGATATTCAACACCACAATAACTCTGGTAAAGTATCTGGGGGTTTAGATTAGATTAGATTAGATGTTGTATGGGTGGCACCAGCGCCTATTCCACCTCGACCTTTCGAGGTCTATTATGGATCCCTGTTTATCTCAGATGACCAGCTCTAGCTTTGCCTCTTTGATTAGTCCTATTAGCCCTGCCAGAGGGGCTTGAGCATAAGTCTCCGCGCTTGGGTTTGTAGTGCCTAGCTTTTGATATCTAATCCTTGCTAGACCCTCGCAGTGGCATAGGATGTGGAACGAGTCCTCTTCTTCCTCTAGGCAGAATCTGCATGATGCTTCTTCCACCAGGCCTATTTTGCTCATATGTTTGTTGAGCTTGCAGTGTCCTGTTATCAGGCCTACTATTGTTTTGACCATTTTCCTGTCTTGGTTCAGGAGTTCGGTGGTGAATTTTGGCGATTGTTTCTTAGGGAACTGTTTCGCCTGTCTCTGTCCTGGTGAGTTCGTCCACCAGGTATGGGCCTGTGTCTCCACCCATTTTTTATGGATCGTTTGACTGCGGTTTTGGAGATTCCGCAAGAGGGTTCCGGGCCAATTACTGCTTTTGACGAGCCTTGTTTGGCCAATTCGTCTGCTATGTCATTCCCCGGATGTCCTCCGTGTCCTGGGACCCATGTGATTGTTACTTTTTTGTGACAAGTTGGTTAAGAGCGCGTATACAGTCCCACACTAGCTTAGATTCCACCTGTGTGGAGCTTAGTGCTCTTAGTTGCGCCTGGCTGTCGGAGAATATATATGGTTGTTACCCTAGATCCTAAACCGAACTGGGGTAATCTACAAACCAAGGTGCAAAAATCAAGCATGACGATCTGTCAGATATCATGGGAACTATTATGATATCACATGTACCCTGCGTTATAAGACCTGTCCTAACAAATTCAGTATGGCAGTTGTATGGTGATCTAAGATTAAACTAAAAACTATAACAAGTAAGCTACAACATATTCAACGTTTAGCATATATGAGAATTACTGGCGCCATGCCTCCAACAATGGCTTTATTGTCTCTTCCTCCCCTGGATTTACATATATAGAAGGTAGTCCAGAGTATATCACTTAAATTAAGAGAGAACAGACTGTGGTGTCCAAAGACGGGCCGGACTAGGTATGGGCAATCCTTGGAAGAGCGACTCAAATAGACGCTACTGTACATATGTTCACGTATGGAGAAAAAAAACAAGAAAGGAACAGTACAGATATATTATACCTAAATAAATCTAAAGATAAAAATAACCCTGAAGGAGCACTCTACAATCATCCAGAAGGAACTCACAGGGAGTTCCCAAAAAATAGGCGAACTAAAGATAAAAAGAGAAAAGTCTTGCACATCTTAAGGTCTCATAAGATTGGCAAACAATTGTGTTATGGCACTAGAGACGGCATCTGTAGATAACAGAATTCTTGTATCCTGGATCAAAGCACAATCAAAGGGAAAACGAGTGAAATAAAGGGCGAATGCTCTCGAGAAAAAGGGGGCATATTTGAAAACCGATCCAAAAGCAATCTCTCAAACATACTGCAGGACTAAGGTGGAAAAACATCTCAACTTGTGCGCATTCCAGAAAGGGAATTATATTATGTCAAAATGATATAAAACGAAAATATTTTCATACAAAATGAGCAAAAATAAGCCAGTAATGGCCAAAATATTTCCTAAAATGTCTAAAATATACTGCTGGTAAGGATACCATAATCCAGTAATATTGGTCTGAGTGGATGTACACTACGTGAACTCAGCCCGAAGTGGTTTGTAAACTTAAATTAATTGTTAGAATATTTTTAGGTGACATGTAAAGTAAAATCAATCAATAAATTAACACCCAACGCTAAAGTTGTCAAATATTGTGTTAATCTATCTAGGTCAAATCTAAAACTGCTGACTAGTATCCTAACTGGACACAGTTAGTTAAAGAAACTCCTCTACGTGTAAGGAGTCGCAGAATATCCTAACTAAAGAGAGTGCAATAAGGAAGCAGAGTCGACAAAGCACGTCTTGTGTACTCAACATTAAGGAAAATCCTGCTAGGGACATAATGGCCAAAATCGGTCGACCTGGGAGGGCTGTTTCCCAGAAAAATCATCAACTTTGTCAAAGGAGTGGCTGAAAAATATCCCTCCCATCACTGGAGGTGTATAATGGGTCTAATCCGGAGCCTTCATTTTTAATCAGTATTAGTACGCTTGACATATACAAATAAATGATACAGGTGATAAATAAAACTCTTCAGTTTTGACAATTTACACAGTTTAATATCAATACACTGCGACAATTGTTGCGCAACATCATCAGCCTATTGAAAACACTGTGTGGTGAAACAATTGTCGCAGTGCAGCAATATTAAACACCTATATGTATAATGGAATTTCACCAAGAAAATGCCTCATCAATCCAATGAACAATTCATTAAATAGTAAAATTTTGCCCCTCTTGATATGTTTAAGAATGATTTAGCATATATTAAGTCTATTAATATCATTAATATAACGTACTTTCTACCTATCTCAATACGTTTTATATTATTTTATCGTACCTCCAAAATGAATACCTTAACATTGTTTACTTTATTCATTTCATAATTTACTAATGTATGTCAAGGGGTAATTGGCATTGGTAAAAATATTTGAAATAAGGTAAGTAATATAATACGGGTAAGTAATAATAAACGGGTTCTTGCGAAGGGAAGAAAATATATGTGGAACAACAAGAATCATTAATCATTATTATGTCGTAATAAACAAGCTAAAAGGCAAGAAATTAGAAGAATCAAAATGGAAGAAGTCTTACGGTCTGACTATTTTCCAATAATGGTAGAGATACGAATAGGAAAATTTAAGGGAAATGAACAAGAGGGATATTACGAGTGCTATCAAGAATATGGAAAACACTTTGAGAAGATTGAAGTTTGGAAGAGATGAGAACAGTAGAAACGGAAAAGGGGGAGTAGAGCTTGGGTAGGAAAAAAGAGAAGTGGTTGGTGGCAGCGAGGGCTAAGTATGCCAAGGTAGGTGCGAGAAAGAAGATTCAGGCCTTGGAAAGAACGACCAATTAAATAAGATTATGGAATTATGGAACATTACCCAATTTGAAAATTTGGTTCTATCAAGAAAGTAACATAAGAACTATTGAATATATTAAGATTATGTAGTAATGAAAAAGAAAATATGGAGTATTTTTAAAATAGGAGAAAGGAGTTGGCATATAGAAGTCTCTACAAGAATGGACAAAGAAATATGGTATAATGAATGAAGAGCCCAGTGGAATAGGGGATCAAGAGTCGTTGAGGATGATTGGAGAGTTTATGGAGGAGAAAATAGAAAAAGCGTTTGATGAAGTGAAGACTTGAAAAGCTGCTGGGATAGGTAAGGAAGAAAAGTAATAGTTCGGACAGATGCTGAGCCAAATGTGGAGAGGAGAATCAGATTTTCCAAAATCGTAGATTATGCTCTCCTTCCATATTTAATATATAAAATTACAGAATAATATGTCTACTGGGTGCAAAATTACCATAATGGTGGTAATAAGTTGGAGAAGGAGGAGGAGGAGGAGGTTAGCTACCGGAGACACAATAAGGTTACAGAAAAAGGAGGGAACAAGGGATCAAATCTTTGCATTGGCAAGGACTGTGAAAGAAAAAGACAGTATGTACGCTGTTTCCCTGGATTTCAAAACAGCGTATGATACTGTACTAAAGGTAAGATTACTGGAGTGCTTGAGAAGGAGAGGAGTGAGTATAGTAATGATAGAATGGAATATATTGGTTTATGAAGAACCGTGCGAAAATAGGAAAGAATATGTTTAAAAGATTTAGAATTTGGAAGAGTGTGCGACATGGCTATACGCCGAGCCCTTTATTGTTTAACATAAATATTACTGAATTGCAAGAGGTTTTGAGAAAAGGGCAATCGGGCGGGGTAATCATTGGGAAAAGGAAGATATAAGGTATGGATGATATGGTGGTTTGGCGACTGAGGAGAGTTAAAAGAGGTCATGCAGAGGCAATAGAGAGAGTGGTGAAATTGTGTGAGTTGGATAATGAAAGAAAGAAATGGTGGAAGATGTATGGAGAACATGCATGGGAAAAAGTTTGAGTGAGTAGAGTGGAAACTATTGGGAATGAATGGTTTAATAATTGGGTAAATGTGCAGGCACGGATGAAAGAAAAGTGGAAAAAGGTAATGAAATAAGGCAGGTGTAGGAGAAGGTGCCAGTGTACTTGACTAATAGTGTCTTCTAAAATGAAAGTAAGATTTCCCTGACATGAGCTAGATGCAATTCGGGAGAGAGAGAAAGAAAGGTGTGGATGGGAAAAGGGTATTCTAGGTGTGTGCTGTGCACAGAAAGGGTGGATACATGTCATTTTTAAGAACAATGTAAAGGGGTGGTAGAGGAGTGGTTTGGGCGAAACAGAAAGATAACAGAATAAATGAGAGAGGATGGAGGTGGTATAAAGGTTTTGACATGATAGGGGTGGGAGATGGAAGTAAAAAGAAAAGTAAAAAAGTGCTTTTGTATGTCAAGTAGAATAGAATTTTGTTTTTATATGTTGAAGTTCTTATGGCAATAAAGATTTTTTTTATATTTTATTCATTACCTTAACATTATAATATCATAAAATTATAACCGAAAGTGATTTTCAATAAGGTTACTGTATAGACAATTAGCAGAAAATCGAAACTTTGATTCTACATTATTATAATTCATATCTCATAACTACATGTAGCATCATATTTTGAATATTCCTTTTATAGAATTTGCAGAGTAGTTGCGTACTTCTCTAGGGGTATAGCTAATGATAGGTCCATTTGTTGCGAGTAAATTCCCGCCCCGGATCCTCTTTTGGTTTTAGAACCATCGGTGTAAATTCGGAGGGTTTCCCCACCCTCTACACTCCCGGTTCTTCATTTTATCGATACATTATAGAGTCTATTGAAGACGTAGAAGGGTGGCAACTTGTTTATTTTGGAGATATCGAATACCTTATACTTAATGCGTGCATTTTTAGAATTTGAATATTTGAAGAGAACACTTACCTGAAAAAATAACATGAACGCAACCCACTGGTAGTACTTGACCTGCTTAATGGGTGATTTTCCGTTGGACTTTTGTTGAGAGTTTTCGACGCCAGGGTAAGCCACTTGAGATCCCGGAGTTTTTCGAAAAGCGTCGATCACCGTGTAAGTGGAGTGTATCCAACAGTACGTGTTCAAGACATCTTCAGGAATATCTCTATTTATAACAAAAAAAGAAATTAATTAGCATAACATCCAACTTTTAAGTAAAATATATAATATTTATAAATATAAGTATAAAAATTAGGTTTAGTGGGTTGTCGGTCAATAATAGAAATTGTTCACTGAATACTCTTTATTCTATCAGCCAATATTTCGGGGATATTTTTACCTTTCCGAAATATTGGCTGATAGAATAAAGAGTATTCAGTGAACAATTTCTATTATTGACCGACAACTCAATAAACCTAATATTTTACAAATATACGTTCAAGATATAATTTTATTTCTATAAGTATAAATATACAGGGTGGGCCACGAATAACGACCATTAAAAGTTTACGGGGTTCCTGCAGGAGAAAAAATCTGAAAAAATTCAACATTGTACGGTTGATTGCGATCTCCTTATAGAAAATATTTTTGACTTTCTATCACTTCCGGTTGTACCGGAAATGGCTACCATCTTTGTTATTTTAAATGGAACATACTGTATATTATTTTATTTTTAAATTCCTTGTTCGATTGCCTACCTCTCCATATGGGTTTATGTCAACTTAACTTTTACAGTTTTTGATTAAAAAATGTATTTGTCAAATATTGACCTCAAATAGGCGTTTAGAAAAATGCCTATAACTTCTAATAGGTACAAGATTGACACACGTGCGGCATCTTTTTTTGTACCTAATCGAGTCCTCTACAACGGAAAAAAATTAACATGTTTTGACAGTTGGTATTTCTAAAATATCAATATTTCAGCGCCCACTTAAAAACATCATATTTCAATTTTTTCAAATGGAATGACCAATATTTTATCTTATATGGTGATTCGCAAGACAATTTGCTACAAAAAAGTATTATACATCACTATATCTAGAGCCAGAAACTAATTTCGAAATAACTCAAAAACTACTGGCTCTAGATATAGGGATGTATAATACCATTTTGTAGCAAAAGGTCTTGCGAATAACACTATGAGATAAAATATTGGTCATTCCATTTGAAAAAATTGAAATATGATGTTTTTAAGTAGGCGCTGAAATATTGATATATTTGAAATACCAACTGTCAAAATTGACACATGTCAATTTTTTTCCTTTGTACAGGAATCCATTAGGTACAATACAAGATGCCGCTCGTGTGTCTATCTTGTACCTACTAGAAGTTATAGGCATTTTTCTAAACGCCTATTTGAGGTCAATATTTGACAAATAAATTTTTAAATCAAAAACTGTAAAAGTTAAGTGGACATAAACCCATATGGAGAGGTAGGCAATCTAACAAGGAATTTAAAAATAAAATAATATACAGCATGTTCCATTTAAAATAACAAAGTTGGTAGCCATTTCCGGTACAACCGGAAGTGATAGAAAGTCAAAAATATTTTCCATGAGGAGATTGAGGAGATCGCAATCAACCGTACAATGTTGAATTTTTTCAGATGTTTCCTCTTGCAGGAACCCCGTAAACTTTTAATGGTCGTTATTCGTGGCCCACCCTGTATATCTTTCTAATCAGACAATTCCTTTCTAACCATGATCTATCAATGTAATGCGAATGAAACCTTATATTACTCCTTCTTAATTTAAGTAATTAAATCAGTTTCAAACAATTATTGAATGACCACTAACGTAAATTTTAGAAAAACATAGATTTTTGCTTTTTAACAAAATATTATTGCATATACTATAAAATTAATTTATGTCAGAATAATTGCTTCCAACTTAATTATTATATTGACTAACGAAATGTTTTTATGTAATATTTAAAACTGAATAATCACTTAGCAAACAAACTTGACCTTGAAATCTTTAATGGACCAAAATTGTAATAACAATTAACTGATTTTTTTTTAATTTTTAGAGTACTTAATTAATTTTATTACTTATTATTACTTTCCCTATACAGGGTGAGTCGGGAGGAGCGCACCAAACTCTAGGAGTCTATTATACACGTGAAAATAATGTAAAAAAAATCATTTGTTCTTATCCTATTTTCATTTGTTTTCAAGTTATGGCGTAATTAAAAATGTTCATCTAGCTTTCCACTTCTATCTGAATTTTAACATTATCAAAGTATGCCATGTTCGAGGCTTATAAACATTTGATAATTCTGACGTTTTGATGAACTGTCAGTGTACGGTGAACAGTAACTGAACGTTTAAGTTCGAAATAATGTGATTGTTAGTGTTGCAAAATGCCACATACTTATTCAAATTTAGAATATGCAAACATGGTGTTTGTATATGGTTTCTGTAATGGAAATGCTGCAGCTGCTGTTGAAGAATATCGTGAACGTTTGCCACACCAAAGACATCCTGATAAAAACATATTTATTAGGGTTTTCAACAAATTGTGCGAGACTGGTAAGCTTCCCAGTGCTAACATAACATCTGAGCGCGCTACTCGACAAGATTTTGTAGAAGTAGAAAATATTCTGCATCTAGTAGAAGAAGATGCAACTACTAGCTCACGGAGAATTGCCACTCAATTGGCAATTCCACAAAAAAGAGTGATGAACACGCTACACGAGCAAGGCTTATATCCTTATCACGTTCAGAGAGTACAGCACCTACAACCAAGGGATTACGCTAACCGTACGGAATTTTGTCGGTGGATAAATAATAATCATCGTAATGTATCGAGTATACTCTTTACGGATGAAGCTACATTTACCCGTGATGGCATTAACAACACTCGTAACTCTCATGTATGGTCTGATGAAAATCCCCACGCAACAGTCGAAAGCAATTTTCAACATCGGTTTTCTGTAAACGTGTGGTGTGGTATGGTTGACAGTTATTTAATCGGCCCTATCATTTTGGAGAATCGTCTCACAGGAGGCAACTACCTCAATTTTTTACAAAATGAATTACAAGGCCTGCTAGAAGATGTTCCTATAAATATTAGAATGCAGATGTACTATCAGCACGATGGAGCTCCTGCACATGTCGCTCGTCAAGTCAAGCAACATTTGGACGAACGTTTTCCAGGGCGTTGGATTGGTCGTGGAGGTCCTATTAATTGGCCTGCAAGATCTCCAGACCTCACACCACTAGATTTTTGTTTATGGGGCTGGATGAAAAATTAAGTCTACAAAATAAAAGTGGACACACGGGAATCACTAATTAGACGAATTGAGAATACTGCAGCCCATATAAAAGAAGAAAGAAATGAATCAATTGGGAGAGCAACAAACGCTCTTCGTAAACGAAGCAGAAAATGTTTAGAAGTCAATTGCGGTATTTTTGAACATTTGTTGAAAGAACGCTATGATTAAGAAATTTTTTTTGTATAATAACTTGTTTATTTGTTAATATGCTGTAACTTGAAAACAAATAAAAATCGGATAAGAACAAATGAGTTTTTTTACATTATTTTCACGTGTATAATACACTCCTAGAGTTTGGTGCGCTCCTCCCGACTCACCCTGTATAGTACTTATTACTTTCCCTATATAGTATATATAGGGGGAGTATTGTTTTCGTGATTTTTTTTTGAAATATTTTTTTTGCGGAAATATCCGTTTTGGGGTACACTGAACCCAAAACACTAATTTCTGGAAAAAAAAATTTTGTGTCTGGATGTGTGTCTGTCTGTCTGTCTGTGTGTCTGTCGGTGGGCGCTGTATCTCAAAAACGAATAATCTGTTTGAGATGAAACTTCAAACTTAAGGTTTTATAGTTAAAAACTGGAGCTGAAAAGCTTTTGGTAAACATTCATAGACCGGAAGTGGATGTTTACTCGAGGCATTTTTTTGTTTTTTCGTTTTATTTTTCTAAATATGAAAAATTTTAAAAAATGGTTCAAACAAAAGTTAAAGGTAATAAAAAACTGAACAAGTTTTATTCAAACATATTTTTCATAAAATTCTTAACTTTTGAGAAAAAAATTTAAAATTGAAAATTTTGACATTTATTGCCAATTGCTAATAAACTGTCAGAGTTACATGAAATTTCTATAACAAATAATTGTAGAGAATTTAAAACTGGACAAATTATTAAGGATAACTTTTTTGCATAAATCTCATAGTTTTTGAGTAATATATAGGGAAAGTACTATGATGGCCACATCACCATTTTAGGGGAAGTATTGTTTTCGTGCGTAAAATGTCTGTGGGCGCTGTATCTCAAAAACGAATGATCCGATTGAGATGAAACTTTAAATTTTAGGTTTTATCGTTAAAAACTTGAACTGAAATGCTTTTGGTAAACATTGAAAAGCTGAAAGTGGATGTTTATTCGAGATCGTTTTTTTTTTCTATTTTTTTTTTAATATCCAAAATATTACAAAAATTTTCAAACAAAAGTTAAAGGGAATGGAAAAATGAACAAGTTTTATGAAAATATGTTTTTCATAAAATTCTTAACTTTCGAGAAAAAAATTAAAATTGAAAATTTTGACATTTTTTTGCCAATTGCTAATAAACTATTGGAGTTACATAAAATTTATATGACAAATAATTATAGAGAATTTAAAAATAAACAAATTATTAAGAATAGCCTTTTTCCGTAAACCTCATAGTTTTCGAATAAAATATAGGGAAAGTATTTTTATGAAATGTTTCCCAAAATGAATTCACCATTGTATTATATTATATATACATGTAGGGTGGGTCAGTGGCCACTATTCCTCCCCACAATCACTACAACATACTCTAATATTTACTTAAATAATTAATTAAGTTCGGAATGATTCACAGTTTTAAAAATATATATTTTATTTTATAAATCAATTAAAATTTGTAATTTCTCGTTTAGAACAAAATTATTAGATAATTAACTAAACATTCGTTAATCTTGTACTGATTGGAGGGTGTGATAGCGAGCCCCCACCCCACATATATTTTTTTATCAACTACAATGGTGATTTTGTTTTAAAAAACATTGCATTAAATTTTATTTAAAAATAAACATATGTATCTAGTGTATGTGCAAAAATATATGTAGGGTTGATGGATGGACGCTATCACACCCTCCAACCAAACAAATTAGCGAGAATTTAATTTAAAATTTAATTATTTCATCGAAATGAGAATGTTTAAAATCAATAATGTATAAAATAAATTATAACTTTCTAAAACTTCGAGTAATTCTCAATTTAATTTATGAATTATTTAAAGAAAAGCTAAATGTTGTACTGATTGGAGGGTGTGATAGTAACTACACACCCACACTACATGTAAGTTTGTACACAAACTACAGATAGACGTTTAGTTTCCGTAAATACAAACAAAATTTTATTAAAGACGAATAAAATTAAAACCACAATTGTAGTCGATGTAAATTGTAAAGATGTAGGATGGGTGGGTGTCCTCTATTACACTCTCCAATCACCACAACATCTCATCCCTTTATCTCAATAATCAATTAGTTAAATCAAGATTGATCAATAATTTATAATTTGAATATTTCATTTTATAAATATATATAAATTTAAACCCTTCGTTCACGTTAAAATAATTGGATTTTAGATGAAACCCTCCTTAATATTATTTGGTTCAAGGATATGATAGTGGCCACCCACCCACCCTATATAATTTTTTGTACACAAGCTACGGACAGTCCTTTTATTGCCAAATATTCAACACAATTTTACGAAATTTTCCTTAAAATGTAACCACCATTGTAATAATAAAAAAAAATTGTAGGGTGGGTGGATGGCCTCTAACACACCCTTTAATCAATACAACATTTACCTAGAAAATAAATTAAATAAATTAAGAATGATTTACAGTCTAAAGTTAATAATTCATTTTATAAATTAATAATTTTAAGCGCTATTATTTAAGGTAAAATAATTGGATTGGAAAATCAGATCCTCGCTAATTTGTTTTGATTAGAGTGTAGGATAGAGGCCACCCACCCACCCTACGTATGTTTTTGTACATAAATTACAAACAGTTGTTTCGTTTCTAAAAAATTCAAATCAAATTTAATGAAACATTCAATGAAATAAAATCACTAAATTAGTTGATGAAAAACATTATTATATAAGGTGAGCGGGTATCCATTATTACACTCTTCATTACTATAATAGACTCTAAGCTACCTAAATAATTAATTATATTAGTTAAACATGATTGAAAGTATAAAAACGATAACATTTAAATAAATTATTATTTTTAAACGTTCTCGTTTAGTGTAAAATAATTAGATTATAATTCAAAATCTAGATGATTCTGTTTTGATTGGATAGTTTTATAGTGGACACTCACCCACCCTACATATTTATAAGTTACATCAACTATAGTGGAGATTTTAATTTGATATGTCTTATATACAATTTAGTTTGTATTTTTCGGAAACTAAACGACTGTTTGGTAGTTTGTTTGCCAAAATATATGTAGGATGGGCGGGTGGCCTCTATCCAAAACATATTAGCAAGGGTTTGATTTTTCAATTCAATTATTTTACCATAAACAATAGCGTTTAAAATTAATAATTTATAAAATGATTTATTAAATATAGATTATATATCATTCTTAATTAACATCCTCCAATCAGTACAACATCTTCTAGCCTTAATTTGAATAACCCATAAATTAAATTGAGAATTAGTTGAAGTTTTAAAAAGATATAATTTATTTTATACATTATTGATTTTAAACGTTTCTCGTTGATGTTGTTTTGATTAGAGTGTGTGATAGTGGACACCCACCCACCCTGCATATAACTTTGTACACGAACCTCACACAGTCGATTAGTTTCCGGAAAATACAAACAAAATTTAATAGAATGTTTTTTAAAACATTTTAGTTGATGAAAATATCACACCCTCCAACTAAAACAACATTAACGAGTGTTTAGTTAATTATCCAATAATTGTTTTAAACGAGAGGTTGCAAATTTTAATTGATTAATAAAATAAAATATAAACTTTTAAAACTGTGAATCATTTCGAACTTAATTAATTATTGAGGTAAAGATTAGATGACATTGTAGTGATTGTGGGGTGAGATAGTGACCACTTACTCATCCTACATAAATATTATTTTATCAAATATAATGGTGAATTTATTTCAGCGAATATTTCATAAAATTTGGTGTGAATTTTTGGTTACAAAACAAGTGTTTTTGGTTTCTGTATAATAATATGTGAAGGGTGAGTGAGTGGCCTCTGCGACAATCTCCAACCAAATAATATTAAAGAGGGTTTCATCTAAAATACAATAATTTCACTTTAAAGAAAAGTTTATATGTATTTAATAAATTATAAATTATAATAAATATAATTATTAAAGGAATTAGTTAAACGTTCACAGTATTTTGATGATTAGAGAGTTTGATAATGGCTACCCTCTATATATATTTTTTGTACATACACTATAAACAAGCGTTTTGTTTTTTTTTTAATTCAGTCTAATATTATGTATGTTTACTAAAATAAAATTGCTAAGATAGTAGATAAAAAAAATAAATATGTAGAGCATGTGGGTGTCTACTATTTGTCCTTTTAATTATCATAACTTCTTCAAATTTTTAATTGAATAATTTATTAATTGAAACCGTGATTTTCAATTTATTAATTGAATACTTCATCTTATACACTATTTATTTTCTTTCATCTGTGTTAAACTAATTAAATTTTAAATGAAACCCACGCTAAAATAATTTGGTTGGAGGGTAGGATAGTGGCCACCCACAAACCCTACATATGTTTTTGTGCACAAGCTTTGGAAAGTTTATTTGTTTCAGAAATATACAAACAGATTGTATGCAATTTTAATAGAATTAAAATCACGAATTCCGTTGATGTAAATTATAAATATTTAGAGTGGGTGGGTGACTACTATTACACCCTACAATCACCACAACATTTCCAGGTTTATTAAAATAATTAGTTAATAAAATCAATAATGATAAAAGTACATATTTCATTTTATAAATATTTAAATTTAAAGTTGTCTTTTGATGAAACCCTCATTAATATTGTTTGATTGGAGGGTGTGATAGTGGATACCCGCCCACACTGCATATATTTTTCTTACATAAGCTGCAAACACTTGATTTGCATTCAAAAATTTATATTTAAAATCAATTTTATAATAAAGCTGTACTGAAGAGATCTAGAGATCGAAGCACGTGATTATAAACTTGAATGTTAGATTATTTAATTGCTTTTGTTAATTAATTTTAATGTAACAGCGTAAATTCATTTCTCACTCACAAACAGTTTAAAGTACATTTAATAATTTATTAGTTTATTTAACAGAAATAAATATATTCATTCATTTGATAGCTGTGCTATTTGTAACACGCCGAAACTTATTTTTGTATAATTCAAGATCCTTCGAGGTATTAGTTAAAAAAGTAGTTAAAGTGATTTGTTTTCTAGACTTAGATTTACGAAATATTTAAAATTATTAATAATGTTAGAAATGATCATCATACTTAAAAGTTTTTGTTTAATTCTCATTCTTACATTTACGTTCATTTCTTTCACTACTTGACAATGCTTAATATTCAATAGGCTTTGTTTATTTTAAAACAATATCCGTTTTGAGGCCCCCTGAGGCTATTACACTGATTTCTGTAAAAAAATGTGTCTGTGTGCGCTGTATCTCAAAAACAAAAGATCCTATTGAGATGAAACTTTAAATTTAAGGTTTCATCGTTAAAAACTGGAACTAAAAAGCGTTTTGGTGAACATTTATAAACCGAAAGTAGATGTTTACTCATGGCGTTTTTTTTGTTTTTTTGTTCAAAAGTTAACAAATTATTAAGAATGGTATTTTTGCGTAAACCTAATGGTTTTTGAGAATTTTTTTAAAAGTATATTGAGATTATCATATTAGTAATTTATTTAAATATCTAGTCTATTCCACATAGCGGATGTTGTTAATAAATTTTTAAGAAGGAATCACTGATCTGAATTAGGTATTAGGGTCAAATCGAATCGATTGAAAATCGGAATGGGGGTCAAGAATTAATATGTCTGAATGAATGATTTGAGGAATATTTTAAGGTAGGCAGTATAATGGAGGGCAAACCACTAATTTTTATTAATAACAAATGTAATAATAATATAATATATTTGTTATAAACATAAACAATAAAGATATTACTAAATAATATAAAATATTACTATATTTACAAATAAAAAGCTAGTACATTCCATATTCATTATTATATTATAAGTGTGGTTTAGAGTTACATTAAATACAATAAACACGCTTTTTAAATCCATAATAAAATATCATTTATCAGAAAATCTTATATATAAATATTTGCTAAGTGTAAAATGTTTATGTTGTGATATCTTTATGGATAAAATCAATACACAAGAATTATTCAATAGATACTGGCGCATCCACCATAATTTATACTCTTTAGCAAGGTAGCAAGTACGATCAAGTTTTATAAAGTAGAAGTACTTACATAAAGTAAACACGTTTTAGTTTCTGTATATGTCCAAGTTTTGTTAGTACACTAAATGTCTTCGCAAGTCCGTTCACATTAATTGTACAATTTAGGTAGTAAATAAGTTCTCTTCGAATGCGTATAAATCGTTTTATTTTAATATAATTATTTTTTCTTATTGATAAACATTACATCTTTTAATTTATTTAATTATTTATTGGTACTTTATTATACTTGGTAAGTAAATATAATGCAAAATATATAAAAGAGTAAATAAAACTCTTGAAGAATAATCCTCTGCTCTCAAGTGCATACACAATTCAAATAATAATCATAAATAGAAAATAATAATTACCAATGTTGCTATTATAACTATCAATATTAATTTTTAATATTAGAAATAAATTGTATTGTAATTTAGAAAACCTACCATTTTTACAGTATCGGCTAACTTAGAAGCTCTTACGATTTTACAATTTATCCTCTTCGCTTCAGACAAATTAATTATAGATCGTTTATCATTTTGTAAGAACATGTACATTTATTTAGTAATAAAAAAAATATTAGACATTTCAACATAAATCAACACAAACTGCAAGGGAATGCTGTGATTCTGGATGTAATAGCTCGATTAACATATAAAAGGGAATAAGTATCAAAAATCATTAACTACCCTGAAAATTAGAGACTCCATTCTTTGTTTTCAAGAGCACAAGTAAAAGCGGTTTTAACATGGGGGCAGACGAATAAAATTATAATATGTAAATAGTCGAAGAATTCGAATACTCATGAGCTTAACGTTTCGGCGTTGTGTAACCGCTTGGATTTATTTTAAGAAACCGAGGAAACGAAAATAATGGGATTTATGAAAATTTATGGTGATATGTGTGTATGGATTACCAAACACGAGGACACGAGGATTTTGTTTTGTTTTTACATAACTCGGTGAAATAAGAGCATTTCGAACATTCTCTGTTTAGGAATACTATAAGCATCAGTAATGGATTAATAATAATAGACGGATAATAACTTTATTTATTAGGATACTGGTGATGAAAACAAAAACTTGTTATCATATCATTTCTTTCCATATTTGTATTTTTAATAATATATGATTTCACTTTAAATCATGAAAATAATAACCCTTTCTCTCCATTAACTAATTATATAAAAATATATTTACTAGATATATTATATGCTACACTCTAAATCCAGAATGACTATTATAAAAAATAAATAATTTCATAATTGATTACCTAAATAATCGGTTAATTAATTATTAAAATAATAAAATAATTAATTGGATAATCTATTAATGCATTAAAAATAAATTATTTCTTTTATAGACATTAACAAAACAGTTTCATTATCAATTACAAATTAAACAAATGAAGTTAGAAGTAAAAATTATAAAAAATAAAGAAAAGACAGGGATTGTTAAAATAACTGTTTTTTATTAAATAATGGTAAGTGATAATTTTTTATAGACCTTACTGGAGCTTGTACTCCATCAGTGTATCGGGCTCCCTACAATTAGAATACCGACCAAATCCTACTGCGACTAACCACCCCGCGGAATTCCCTGCAGTAATTATTGGGCGAACTGGCTTTTAAGCACTCTGCGGAATGGTTAGTACCTATACCCAATGCGGTAGGCTATCAGTCGGAGCATCCTGATAACCACGACAGCGAAGCTAGCTAGGCACCGCGTCTTATTTAGACTCATTACCAGCATCTCCAGCTGCTGGCAGAGCCACTACACGGTGTTCCGCACCTCCATATCTTCCTGGATAGGCAGAGCACAAAGCGATGTTCTTCAGTCCCGTCAGGAGCTGCGAAAGGTTGCCATGTTGCCTCATTGACCACACTATCATGTCGGGGAAGAGGTGGCAAGTCGTCAAGCGTTTCTTGAGCAATCAGATCGGGACTATGTATAGCATCATGGCTAGATGACAAACCCGGGGATCTTTCGTTGAACTCTTCGAGCCAACTGCAGATTTTATCAAGAAATTTACCCAAAGTACCCAGCCGGCAAATGGAACGCTATACTGACGGGTCATTCCATGGATTCCGTTTTGGGTGACAGTGTCGTGCCGGACAAAGACATTTGGGCGGAATCTGATGGTGGCTTTCAGAGCGATGTCTGGTTCGATATCCCTACCTCGTTGCAGACCTTAAGCAGCTCCTTAACTGAGATCGCTGATGGGTAAAATGGCTGGTCGTTCAGCTAATGCTCGTTATAGGCAAGTTACGGATGGTTTGTAAACAACTACTACTATTCCTTCCAGAAAGAACTCTAGGCGCAGTTATCCTCGTGGCCTCAAGTGTGAGTATATGGACCATAGAACGGGTGAAATTAAAAAAAATAATTGAGGTCGATCAGGGATACACTAGGTTAATGTACAGTTTATTGTAATAGGTCAGTTGATTAATCTAAACAATTGTTTTATGCAGTAAATCAAAAGTGCGCTGAAAGGGACCAAAATGTATAAAAAAGGGAAGAGATAATGCATGAGGACGAGGTAAAGAAATTGCTATAAAGAGATAAATATGGAAAAAATGGAAAGTTTTTAAAAACTATTTAGTCAATAAATAAATTTGCAGTAGATCAAAGATATGCGTTAAATTACAATTTATTGTAGTAGGTCACGAGTATGCTACGTTAATATACAGTTTGTTATGGTAGGTCAAGAATGCGCTAGGGTTATCCATACTTTACAAAATAAATCTGTTGTTTTCTAAACTGTAATCCTGTAATCCTGTCTACCTGAGCTCTGAAATTTTGCAATTCCACCAACTCAACACTGCAAGTCAAAAGCATGATATTTCACTACTTTGGAACTGGTGGTTCGTTAAGTCTTCGTCGACCCTCTGCGGCAATTTTGATTACGATAACCTGGAGATCACTATACTTACAGTATTCCCTAATGGCTTAAGGGTATTAATAAATAACACAAATTATCAAATTGGAAAATTATTTTACTCCTCAAATATTGAAACTCGGTTAAGATATGGTCTGATACTTTTGGGTGGCAGTACTAGTGCAGGGAAAGTTTTTATCTATCAAAAAAAGGCAATAAAAATATTACTCAAACTAAAAATTAATACCAGCTGTAGAGGGATATTTAGGAAAGAAAAAATATTAACCTTTTATGGCCTCTATATTTATGAATGTTTAAAATTTTTCGTAAAACATAGATCACTGTTCGGAAATGTTTATTATTCGACCCGATATCCCACAAGATTCGGTCAATTATATAATCTACCGCAACATTCCCTTAATAAGTTCAAACAAGGTTGCTTCTACTCTTGTTTAAAAATATATAATCAACTACCTGTTGAAATTAAGGCGATGGATGATTATCCCAAAAAGAAAATACGAATGTACGAATACCTATGTGAAATTGAACCGTACTCTATGTCAGAGTTTTTCACATTTAAACCTAGTCTATAAGTAGTCTACAGTCTATAAGTATGTATTATTTCTCTGTGACGTTTTGCATGTACAAGTGTATATCTATGTATATATTTGTAAAGTGTGAATAAATAAATATTATTATTATTATTATTATTATAACCCGCCATGACCAAACTCGAGGAGAGAGACTCTCACTAGCAAAAGTCAAATCTATGATGGAAGAATTGCCGTTTCAAAATTGTTCCTGAGTTGCCTCCATAGATTTTACGATTTTACAATGTTCTGTTGTTCTGTTGCTTACTCAAATCCTCCCGTCGGCCGGTTTATTCCTAATGTACAGAATACGCAAGCTGGTTCCTTGCTCTGGCAAATCTTGCGGATGTGGCCGTCGTCTTTTCCTTTGCAGACGTCGGCAGTGGTCGTCGCCTCGTTAAGATTTTAATTATTTGAAAGGTGGTGTCAGATACCTGGGTACAGTAGCGGATTTTTCCAGCTCTAGCGGTAGGTTTCCGGTCACTATCTTCTTGTCCATTATTTGGTTGGACTCAGTTCCCAGGAACTCTACGGATTTTCGCTGTCCTAGCCACTGTGTGCCCACAGCCCCAGTGTTTGCAACTACTCTCTCAGGCACCAAGTCTACGTTTGGGCCGATGAAGTGTCCGGTATGTTAGCATTTATTCTTCATCGGTGTCGTCAGTGCAAATTTAGGTTTGTAATTTTTGCCGTTAAGCGTTTAATCTCATGGTGTACGTTGTGCCTCTGTGTTTATGTTATACAGTGATTTTTTCAGCGTTTCGTACGTAAGAGAGTGGGCTGGGGATTACTAGGGGGGGTATACCTTCAGCTTATCAAACCTACCCCAGTTCCTTGAAGCCCAGCTTCTGCTCTTCAATACATAATTCCTGATCAAGACCAGTAGGAGCTGGTCACAAACACCGATTGAACGTTAGTAGTAATTTTCTCAGCGTGTCCTTCCCGTCCGCGGGATCGCTACTCCCCAATTGGCTATTTGGAGATGTGATAGACTGGCAGATTCCTTTAATCGCCTTTTATGACAAAGAAACACAAAGGGGTCTGTTCTAATTCCACATTCCCAAGGGGATTAAAATAACTGGTAGGTGATTGACTAAAAAGGCATATTTTTATTAAGTGTTTATGTTTAATTTTGGCTATGTCTATACATTTTGAGGAGTCTGTGCAAGTTTATTATATAAGTTGACCGCATTAACTTTAGTTTTTTTGTTAGGTATTGTGGATCTAGTATATATAGGTGAGGTCTGAATTAGTATTTTATTAAATTCATTAATTGGAGTGGTTTTAATTATAGGTACCGAATGTGGCACTTAAGACGCCTCGGACCATAGCTCCCTTCTTACGTGCCACAACCGGTATATGTGTTTTTGTTAGGATTGCATTATACTATTTTTGAGTAACTTCAGATTTTGTCTTTAACCTCTTATTTCAACCTATTCGTCAATGCCGCAGATGTACATCATCAACCACAATAAAACAAAGAAACCCCTAGTGTTTTGCGCTATCCTTAGTCACAGATTCAATACATGCTTGTCTCAAGCCTGAAGGGGACCAGGGCATCATTTGGTTCCTCATTCGATACATGTTTGTCATGATTATATGCAATATTGACTATTATCTACTTATACAGTGTGGAAACTTTAACTGGAATGAAATTCATAACTTCAATATAGGCGATTTTTACAAAAAATACCGAAACACGTTACGTATTTTGTTTTTTTTGCCCTCATTTATATATATGATGTTTATTTATCTTTTCCCGGACGTGTCCAGTCACCTCCGGCCTTTTTTTCAAATGGAAAAATATGTCAAGTGGCACCTCGTTTGAAAGATCTCTTCCGAATACAACACACTATTTCTTGAATATTTACAAAGCCCACGTGATAAAAAAAAGAAAATCAATTTTGCCTTGAACACGATTCGGCCTAAAATTGTATCTTTTTAACATGTGTTTAAATGCTTTGGAACTACGTTGCTTAGTTTCTAGTGATACTAATAGTCACCAAAGTAGTCGCTCGTCAAGTTGTAAAAGTAGTTTCTAAAATGCTGTATTTAACCGAAAACCTCCATATCGAGATTCTCATGATGATCGGTTATGGTAACAGAAGATGAATTATGATTAAGGTTGCTTAGTTATTTCAAGAACAGCATTCGGATATGCTACCTATTAGATAGGGTACCATAAGCAAAATTGAAACACAATACGACTATTTGGGTCATGTCAGGATTGTGCCCAGACAGCGAAATTCCACTGTTGAAACAGATACCAGGCTAAACGTATTATTAACTCTTCAAGAAAATCCGGTGACTCCAGCTAGGCAACTGACCCGTGGCAACGAGATTAGTCATACTACTGTCCTAAAAATTCTTAGATCAGCAGCATCCTTACAAGATGCAGGCACTAAAAGAATTAACGGAAGATGACCCGGACCGTCAAATCAAATTTTACAAGCAAATGATAAATCATCATCAATTTTTTTTTCCGACGAAAGTACTTTTACCTTACATTTATTGGGCTAACCATAATCCTATTGGATACGAGAAAATGAGATTCAGTTCACGGAAAAGTCAATGTATGGGCTGGATGAATAGATGAATTGGAAGAAGAGGTCACATTGAATGGCCGGCAAGATCTCTGGATCTTAGTCCCCTTGACTTTTCTTTGACTTATGGTATTAATAAATTATTCAAATAAACTTAAACTGCTACTTATTAAAATATGGCATCCATAGAGAGATAGAGATGATTTAAATACAACCACATATAAAGATACATTAAAAAAATGTTTAATTATCTCATCTTCAAAATGGTAATTTTTATTAAAATCTTAAGCAAGTCTGCTTCTTTTTTGTATTACATAATGCAAAATTTTTCTAACAACACAAAATTTACGTTTTACAAATACTTTAATTATTCATACTAGGTTGCATTTATTTTTGTTAAATTAACTTCAACAAATTTAAATAAAATAAAATAAACTTTGTTTATATCACACACTTGTTATTATTGTTATTTATTTTATTTAAAGTTATAAAATATGTATCACAAAGTGAAAGCCTCTACAATCAAATATTTAACTTCAACAAGAATTTTAATTTTTAGTAAATTTCTTTTTATAATTCATTATCTGGCGTGGTATTAGCCAGGCAAGTAGTTGTTTCATTAAGTGATTGGTTTTCTAGTTTTTGTAGGGCTTATTGTTGTAGATTTAAGAAACATTTCGGTTTTTTTGAAATTTTATAAATACTAAAAATATAGTTCATCCCCTACTTTTCAGCAATATACATTTTTTGACAAATGTATAAAACTAAAATCACTCGTAAATCAGTTTTGAGACTTTTATACCGTCTAACAATTATAAAGTCCACAAGTTAATTTCGAAAGTCGAACACATGTGCGTTGCTAAAACGCTCAGCTGTTGTTATGATTATGATTATTACCAATTATTATTTGCGCTCGTGTGCGTTTAGTAATAGCTTCCGTTTGTTTAGGTCAGTATAAGCATGTCCTGAATTTTGTTATTCCGCAACAAACTCTATTTATACATTTACTGTATAATTTGAATATAATTAAAAATATATGTATTTTTTTACTTAAGTAATAATCATATTCAATAATTTATAAATAGAAAAACGGAAAGGTAATATCTCATTTGAAAGATTAACAGGAGGACATTTATAAATGAACATATTGACAATAGTAAATGTATATAAAATAGTATCTTGACCATGTGGAAAAATTAATAAATTGCTTCATTAATAACTAAATAATTGTGAATAATTTAAAGTTTTTTAATTTAGTAATAATATTAAAAGTATAAACGTTAATAAATATATTGTCTACATTTGTTATAAAAATAATTAATCTAGAACAGTTCATAACATAATGAAAGCAAAATTATTGATAGTTTCCTAGTCATTTGTTTTCTAAAATACAAAAACTTGTATTTGTAGTTTTTACACAAATTAATTATAAAAAATATTACTTAGATAATACTGACCTGGTATGGACGCAATCAATTGGATAAGTAATAGCTTCCGTTTGTTTAGGTCAGTATAAGCATGTCCTGAATTTTGTTATTCCGCAACAAACTCTATTTATACATTTACTGTATAATTTGAATATAATTAAAAATATATGTATTTTTTTACTTAAGTAATAATCATATTCAATAATTTATAAATAGAAAAACGGAAAGGTAATATCTCATTTGAAAGATTAACAGGAGGACATTTATAAATGAACATATTGACAATAGTAAATGTATATAAAATAGTATCTTGACCATGTGGAAAAATTAATAAATTGCTTCATTAATAACTAAATAATTGTGAATAATTTAAAGTTTTTTAATTTAGTAATAATATTAAAAGTATAAACGTTAATAAATATATTGTCTACATTTGTTATAAAAATAATTAATCTAGAACAGTTCATAACATAATGAAAGCAAAATTATTGATAGTTTCCTAGTCATTTGTTTTCTAAAATACAAAAACTTGTATTTGTAGTTTTTACACAAATTAATTATAAAAAATATTACTTAGATAATACTGACCTGGTATGGACGCAATCAATTGGATTCCCCACGTACTGTCTGGTCGTAACGGCTATGGAAAAAGTGACTAGGAGAATTACAGTTGCATTGCTGTGCAGTCGAAACACCAGGGAATCCGTAGTTATGTGACTAATCTGAAAATAATAAAAAAATTTATTTGTAGTTATATACAGAGTGGCATTTAGTACGCGCTTATGGAAATTTTAAATGTATAAGGGAAAAAGTATGAGAATTAAAACAAATATCACAATGTGATATTTACCAACAAACTAATTCCAATACAGAATTGAAAAATTTATTATGTTTTAACTACACATAATTATTGTAAAAATGTTATATAAAATTTAAACGGAGTTATATAAATCCAAACAACAGAGGACAACTCTAGTATCATCATTATTATATTAAGTGAATGTCAAAATCACTAAAAAATCTTAATTCGTTCTAATATTCCTTATATTGTCTCAGTTTTCAATACTACCGTCTACTTTTTAGCTTCTGTTAAATATCTGTGTATAATAATAGGTCAAAAAGAAATTTTCTCAAGCATGCCATTGTAACCAAAATCTCCACCAAAACTGCTTTTAAAATAAAAAATAATCTGTCTATAATAATAGGTATTATGTGGCATTTAAACATTACTAAAATCTGCATACATCCGCACCGTGCACTCAACACAACACATATCAACAACAATGTAACGGTCAAATTTATCATTACGGACTCTCACCGTAGGCAACCCATAACACTTCTTATCATTATCAAATTTTTCGTATTTATTTAAACTTTGCAAATATTAGTAACGTAATATAGATTGTGTTATTAAATTTATTAAAATTTTGAATTGGTTCCAAAAGTCCAATGATTTTATTTTTGTCATGACTTTCCGCGTATAGCGCGTACAATTCTTTCGCCCATCAATTGATATTTTTATTGTATCGTTAGTGATCACGAGTTTGATGTTAAACAAAGAGCGACATATATTTCTATCAGAAATTTCTGAAATTGCAATTTTCTATATTTTGTTCCTTTCTCACGTACACGCCGTGAAGAATACATCATGGTTGAGGTCAGTAGACAAAGATAATTCATCGTTTGGATTTTACTGGAAACAACTAATTCCACATTTATTTTGGAGGCTTTTAGAAGCATTTGTAAAGTATGTATATTTTAGAATTAAGAATAAACGGCAGGATAAAAAAATGATATAGGAAAAAATCGCCAGCTTAAACGCAGACAGAGATGAGTTAAGAAGAAGACTAAACAGTTTGATATCATATCATATTGTGTATGATGATAAATAAACATTTTACCAACTTCAGGCGCAGCAGTAGGACCTTGGCGATTGTCAGAATAGGTGGATTTTAAGTGAGATGTGAATCCATCAACGATTTATTGAGGTTGGGTAAATAAGTTTTCTTCCCATGTCATGTTACCTGGTATTCTAGAGCATTTTTAATTGAATTAATGCAAGTCATAAAATTTACTTAAGATCTATATTTAGTCTAAATTATGCATCTTGCATATAAAGGGTGGGTTATCTAGTGGTTTCTTTTTAATTTTTCGTCTTGGCGATGTCAATTGGCCTCCTCGGAGCTGCGATTTGACCCCTTTGGACTTTTTTTGTGAAGGGCCGATTTTATGCCAACAATCCAGAAACGATTCAAGCACTTCAGGCCAATATCATCCAACCAATCCGTGAGCTACAGCCCTAAATCATCAACAAGGTCTTGGAAAATTAACGAAGATGTACTACATAATTGATGGGAATCTTACTAATAAAGCCATAATACATGGAAAAAAATTTAATTTTGTTCATTTTATTGCATTTTTAAAAAGAAACTTGCATCTGGCCCACCCGTTACTTCTCACGAGCGTTTTTAATGTTGTTTTTGAGAGATTGTCGAATTGTGAAATTGGCCCGTTCATAATTTATTTTATACTTTAATATCTGAAATTATCCTGCGATTAAACAATGGAGGAAAATCTCTAGTATTGTTGTAATTTTTAACCTTAAGAACATAAAGGTCAATAATACTGTGTAACTTGTCATATAGAAAATTGCATGCAGTATCAACATCTTTACAGCAGTACAAACTACCCCAATCAATTGTCAAGATATCGCAATATAAGTTTACTAAGTTGGCCTTTTTGTAATTGAAAAACTAGTAACCAATATACTTACACGATGCTAAAGACCAAATGCATAATACAAGTAGAAAGAGAACTAACAGACAAATTTGACTTACACACAGGACTAAAACAGGGAAACGAATTAGTCCCAAACACGTAATGAAAACTACAAGTGTCAATCTAAACGAAACTATTATGAACAAGCCCGTCCAACATCCTGGGCAGAGCGGCGATAGCAGCCAAGGAAGCTTTAGTAAAAATCTAAGCCGGGGCAGGAAACATTGAATCAACAAAAATAAAACCAAATTAATGTGCCCAATTAAAGACCAAAGGTAAATAATCGGAGAAAACATTGTATTTGAAAACTACAGATTTAAGAGGATTAGGCATTTCAGTTACCTAGGCTCCAACGTAAATAACCAAACATAAAAACTCGCATATATAGGGTCCGGCAAGTATGACGTTTTTGAAAAAATCTTAACTCAGAGAATTGAATTTTAAATTTGTTTATTAGGTAATTGTGGATGTGCCATTCCGTATTAATTTCAAAGAAAAGGTTAAAAAACATTGTACAAGAAATAATGTCATCTAAGTGATGTCTTTCTTTTCCACACACTTCTGAAGTCGAGTTGAGAAATGGTAAATGCATCCTTCCAAATGTTGGCCGGAATGGCTTGAATTTCTAAAGTGATAGCATTGGACAGCTGAGACAGCTTCTTAATAAATACGCGGGCCTTTATGTACCCCCATCGCAGGGCGTAAGATCTGGCGATCGTGGGGACAACTCGATGTCCACTCGTAGCGAAATGAGTCGTCCTAGAAAAAATATCATAGACTCTTTTGGGGCGTGACAAGTTGCCCCGTCCTCCTGAAAAAATACTCTTATAATGTCAATATTCGCGCGAGCATGCTGCACTGCCGATCGACGTGGACTTCCATAGCTGCTCTAGCTCGAGCCACATTTTTGGGGGTTCTGGCCCTTCATTCTCCGCCTCGAGGTACTCCAGGCTTCAATAATTCTCTAGTATAGAGATTCTGAACCCACATTAGGATGGTTTTTCGCGTAGGAACACGACCGTGCTTTCGAACATTGAATTGTGATCAAAATCTGCGTTATGTAGCAACCACAGAACGCCCAGATTTGATGTAAGTGCCGTAAACAAATACGCGTTACTCTAGCATCCACGGTTCCATATCAACTAAACCAAACAACATGACAAGTTCGGGTAGTAACATATCAATCATTCCAAAAAATTTAAATTGTCCCTGCGCTGAGTTATGCGCTTTCCAAAAGCATCATACTTCCCTGCCGGACCCTGTACAATCCAAACAGTCGTATGCTACGGAAACGAAACGTTGATAAT
The DNA here is from genome assembly GCA_963969525.1 of Ontholestes murinus. Lineage (NCBI taxonomy): Eukaryota > Metazoa > Arthropoda > Insecta > Coleoptera > Staphylinidae > Ontholestes > Ontholestes murinus. The sequence continues at coordinate 56,570,481 of OZ018389.1, read as the reverse complement.
CACTGATAAGTCCATAGAACTATAAGAGCACTTTGAAAGAAAGGTACTGAAAATAATACATGGAGGGGTAAACGATAATGGAGATTAGAGGATAAGATACAATCACACGTAAAACCATGTACAACGCATGCCATAGACATGGGCTGCAAAAAGGCAAAGGCAAGATGGACGGATAACGGATTAAAGATACCCAAGAATTACTAAAATTAAGAAACTGGAAAAAGGCCACCTAATGACCGTGAACGTTAGAAGCAAAGTCCCGCTACAGCGCCATCGAAGAAGAAGACTATTTACATTATATTAATTTATTTTTTAATATATACATATAATATGTATATGCTGCCAACATGACAATAATATATAGGTATCTATATAAATTATCTAGAATATTTTTGAATATATTCCGTAGTTAAAAATGCAATTATTAGATATATAAGTAATAGACTATTTAAGAAATTGTTAATCTAAGTGTTTAAGCCCCTGAAATTTTGATAAAAAAGGACAAATTGTTATTTTGGCATTTTTAAGAAGTTTAGAACAACCAGAATGTGAGATGGAGAAACTACACCTCGTCATTGGCTGCGACGCTAACGCACATCATATCATGTGGGGCAGCATGGACACCAACAACAGAGGTGAGTCACTACACGAATTTATCATTTGTAACAATTTAGAAATACTAAACCGAGGCTCTGAACCCACGTTAGTGACAACTCGGAGCCAAACTGTAATAGATATTACATTGGCGACTAGCGGTATCTCAAACAAAATCCACGACTGGCATGTATCACCGCCGTTTTCAATGTCGGATGATAGGTGGATCAAATATACACTAACATTACCTCAGTAAAGGGGCACGTATAACCTGGGCAATCAAAAGCTTCTCACCATTTAAAACGCCAGGCTTGGACGGTATATTCCCGGCCCTCCTCCAATAGGGCCTGGACATATCATCAGCCCACCTATCCAGAATCTTCAGGGCATGTATTGCGTTCAGATACATCCCTCTAGCACGTAGAGAAGTAAAAGTTATCTTCATACCGAAACCTGGCCGTATAGATTATACACTAGCCAAATCATACCGCCCCATTAGTCTAAGGTCATTTCTCCTGAAAACGTTAGAAATTGTGCGAAAGATTAATTCGCGAGATGGCTTTGATTACGAATCCGATTCACGCTAATCAACATGCATACACTCAGGGGAGATCAACGGAGTCGGCTCTGCACACTGTTGTAGACCGAATCGAAAGACCAAATAACTGGGAGTGATCCTTGATGGCAAGCTAACATGGAAATCACATCTCAAAAATGAAATGTAAAAAAGTATGTGTCTCCCTCTGGCAATGACGGAGGGCTGTGCTGTGGGGCAGACATGGGGGCTATCTCCCAAGATAGCACTTTAACTATACACCGCGGTAGTAAGATCAATGCTAATATATGGAGCACTGTTCTGTTGGCCCAGAGCCAGACAGAAAACCTCGGCAAAGCAGCTTACTCAGTTGCAAAGGATAGCATGCGTCAACACGACCGGGACAATGCGAACAACACCCTGCAGCAATGGAAGCAATAATCTGCCTTCCCCCTCTCGACTTATACGTAGAGGAGATGGCCACGGTTTCAGCACTGCGCCTAAACTCAGTTGGACTCTAGTACAAAGGAGGCAGGGCTGGTAGACACTGTCACCTCTTAGAGGAGGCTGTCAAAAAGACAACCTTTTTTGGAAGGAAGATAGACAATTTGCCACCCCACTACGTCTTCAATAGACCCTACAATGTATCGACTAAAAGAGGAACCGGGAGAGTAGAGGGTGGGGAAACCCTCCGAATTTACACCGATGGTTCTAAAACCAAAAGAGGAATGAGGGCGCATATTTACTCGCAACAAATGGATTATCACGAGCCATACCCCTAGAAAACCACACAACTACTCTGCAAGCAGAGATGACAGAACAGTAGGGCAGCAATACTAGCAGTGAGTGGTCACTAGATCACCTCAAGACTAGTTAGAGAATGTCACAACACCCTAAAACAAGCAGCACAATCAAACAGTATTGAGCTGCGCTGGGTCAAGGGATATAATAATAAAGAATGCAACAGCTAGGCAGACGAGCTAGCGTGGGCTGGTTCGGCTCTTAGTGATACCACGGACGGCCCCCCGATCCACCAACACTGAAATGCCTAACTGACATCCTCAAACAAAACACTCTCAATATGCTAAAACAACCTTGGGACATCTCACGCCGCATACAGGCCAAGGAAGCAATGCGCTCACCCAATCTGAAAACAGCTAAACAGCGACAGTCCCGGGGAAATCTGCGTCTTATCACAGGTATCCTTATGGGTCACTGTCAGCTAAGGAAACACTTGTTTAGTATGGGTCTGGTGAAAACCCCAATATGTAGAGCATGTGATGAAGAGGACGAGACAGTGGAGCACATGTGTTAACCATCTGCCCGGCTCTCGCCTACTTTAGAGAGTCCATGCTAGGGAAGCTCTGGACGAACATGGCCAACATTAGGGAAATTTCTCCCAAAACATTCAGTGAAAAATTTACTCGGCTTTTTCTAAGTTTATATAAGACCAAATTTATCTGTACTATATTGAGTGGAACACAAAATCTGGGTATGTTTTAAAAGCAAACGTACTTATATCACAGGCCTATATTTTACCCGTTTATTAATAGCCATCATTATAAACTCATTCCATCAATAGCTATTTTGTGAAAACATATCACTCGTCCCCATTTTGCCGGTTTCTTTTTTCCCCATTAATTTCGTCTACGTAAATAACTTAAAAGAATTTACAAATTGGAAAATCTGTTCCCGATCTTAATTCCATGTCGACTTATTTATAAACACGCGCGCACGCACTTTAATTAACACCAGAAATAAACATATTCCGAGAGTTAATATCTTTTCGGCCCAGTGCAGAGTCCATAAAACAGAAATGTGTCACTTGCATTGCATAAACATTCTGAAGAAGTGGGTCTATTTTCGGGGAGGTAAGATTGTCGAACATGAAAATGAACATGTTCGTGTTCCGTGTTTAGATCCGGCAGTGCCTTCGCGTTAATTATAAATTTTCATCCATTCATTCTAAAATTAAACCGATATCGGTTAAAACGCCTGTTCTCCAAACATCTGCTCTTTCTCCTAACTTCGTTCGTACGCGTTCTAAACCACGAAACCCTTCATTAAATTAAAAATACAGTAATTACCGGCAATAACAATAAAATATTTTTAGAATTACGCAAAAGAGTGAAGTTAATGAAAGTGGCGAGAGGAAATAAATTCAATATAATGCAATATTATGCTCGGAGCCTTGACTTTCTGTAGTCTTGAACGCAAATGAAATATTGGAACTGTATTATCCAACAGTATACATAATAATATATTACGGCCCATTCACTTTTCATCGAGAAACGTGGTTATACAATGATACAGGAAATACATATATAAATAGGATGTAATTCCTGTGATGATTTAGTTAAACATTAAACTAACGCACTTACTATGTTTTCACCACTAAAAAAATATTTTTTAAACGCAGTAAGTGCTTTAATTTAGTGCTTATCATGAATTACCACGTAGTAATGGTCGCCACCATCATTATGATGATTTAGTTATTTAATATATTAATTAATCAGATAAAGGTATGATTGTACATAAATAGATAATAACTGCACTAGTACTCTACTTCTTGTTATAAGATTTTACATAATACAAAACATTATAATTTGGAAAAACACTTATTTGGTTTCATTATGTTATATTCAGCTTCATAACGTGTTTCGGTCAATAACGACCATTCTTAAAATAATTACAAAATTCGCTATTTAAAAAAGAAGAAATGTTATAATATATATCATGAAGTTAAATTTGGGAAAGTCGAAAAATTGAGAAGTTCGCACTATAAAAATTGAGAAGTTCGTAATGGTTATTCAGGAGATTATCACCGTTCCCAATAGCCCTTTTAATATCTAAACCTTCAAGGAGATTTAATTTGCGACCTTTTTCTGCAAAGCGGATCAGTTTGATGCTGGCTAATTGATGTTCGGTTTTGATGCAATGCTCGAATAATCCTGTTCGCTTGTTTGTTGTCTACTGCTTTTTTGTGTTCTGTTTGTCCTATATATTTTCCACCACAGTTCTCGCATTTCACTTCATAAATGCCAGATTTTTCTAAAGGATCTATTGTCTCTATGTTTTTGTTAAATAAATGTTTCTTTAAACTATCCCGGTACATTTCTATTACTTGAACATTGTATTTGTTTATTTCTTTGGCTATCTTCTGGCTCATGTATGAAATGTATGGAATGCCTGTGAGGTTCTTGTCTTCTTTGTGTCCTTCATTGAACAGGAGTTTCTGAACTGCTTTCCTTCTCTTGTGTGTTAGTACCTTATTATTTTGTATCAGTTATTTGTGGCTATTTGGTAGATTGTGTGTAATTCTCGGTTAAAATCGTCTTCACTGAGCGGGTCGTTGATTAATCGATGAATATATAATTTAAATGAGGATATTTTTATTTGTTCTGATTCCAGTGATGTCGATAAAATAACTGTATATGTGGCAATGGGTTTTCTATAAATAGCTTATTTTAAGTTATTGTTTTCTATTAAATTGCTTAAATTTAAAAAGTTGAGTTTGCCATTAGTTTGTTTTTCAATAGTAAATTGAATTTTTCTACTGATTGAATTCAGCGTTGTTAAAAATGTATGCATCTGGTTATCTGTGCCATTTCAGATACAGAAAATATCATCAACATATCATTAAATAACATTAAATGGTGAAATGGATCCCCTATATAGGCAGTTCTTCCTTATGAATATAAAATGTGTCATTGAAGCGTAAGTAATTTTAATCTAGACAAGTTGGTGATTTCTGCCGTGTTATAAGTCGATGATTGTTGGCACATTTTGCATAAGATTTCTTTTAGTTTCAGTACTGGTACTGATGTTAAGAGTCCCTTGACATCAAAAGAGACCAGAATGGCTTAATTGATGACTGTTAAGTTCTTAGTTTTCCTCGCGAAGTCGATAGAGTTTTTAATTCCGTATTTGGATGTGCGGGGAATTATTTCTGGAAGGATTGTATTAACAAGAAAACTCACTTTATATGAGGGAGCATTTATATATAAAACCATTGATCTTATTGAAATGTTCGGTTTGTGCACTTTAGGTAGGCTGTATAACATAAGTGCCTGTGGATTCATAATTCTATATTCAGTTTAAATGGCTAAGTTTTCTAGTGTTTCTTTCGGCTTTCTCGGAGCCGGAGAACATTTGAGTCCCTTATTTAGGAGTTTCTTTTATTTGTTGTTAAAATTGGTCTTAGATAAGTTCCTTATTTAGGGATAGCATAGATGTGCCGAATATAATGTTTCGGTTTTGTCAGCCCCTTTGTACACGTTTGGTTTTCTTCTTTGTTTTAGTTTATTTAGTTTTTTGAGCTGATTGATGTAATTCTCATGTATTTCGTTGTTAACATTCTCGTTGACTTCTGCAAGGCAGATATCCAATAATATATTTTCCAGGTGTTTAGTTAATTTCATATGTATGATATTTTTATCTTCGCCCAAGTTGAACTGTTATTTCTTCTTTTCTAGCTTGAGCCACATGGTTGTAACTTTTTATAGTTCTTGTTGCCTGCCTGGAATTTGTTACTGTACCTAATTTTCATGTAAAAGAGTGTGAGTTTGTATTTTAAGCACTATGAACCAAGCCTATATAAATCAATTATTTGCTTAAGCACTTTGGACAATGATAACGTGCATTAACTATTATATTATAACATCTTAACTCGTAAAGAGGGTTTAGGAGTGGTATTTCACCTTAATGGTCGCCATTCAGATGTGGTGTACTACACCTACTTCTGGACTTACATTATGGTAAAGTTTTCTCTTGGTAAATTGTATCTCTAATAAAATATATGTAATTGTCAAACATAACTTAAATGTGCATTAAAAATGTCAGTTCATTTATTTGCAACATGTAAGAATCGACCTACGTTTTTTATTCTAACGCCACCCGGGACTGCAATAATTGTTGGACACCCGTTATTATCTCTGTATTAGTTGGCATCAAATTAGTAATACAACCTCTGACAATAAAGTTCGGTGAATGGTCTTGTAATATTAACGTAGATGAAATATTAACTAAAGTCCCCATAACTATGCACCACTGAAATCTGTTATACATGCTCCTAGAAACTTTTTAAGAAGAACTCTTCTTTTGGGATGGAGTTCAGAAGCTTCGTCAAGTATAATTGGATGACAGGAATATCGTCAAATCTCTTTCCTTTCAATGCTGCAAGGTACATTGAAAGTTTGAACCGTTTCATGAAACGTCTACCATATAGGATACCATCCCAGTATGCACAACAAGGTTCATGTTTTTTGTTCACGACAATGCTCGCCCTCGCAGAGCCAATATCGTCAAACAGTTTCTCGCAAAAAAAGGGGTGGTGCAAATTGAACATCCAGTATACTCGCCAGATGTCAATCCTCCACACTTCTTCCGATTCCTATGGCTCATACTCACTTTGAAAGGAAAGAGATTTGAAAATATGCCTGACATCCAACGAAACATGAGGAGGCTTTTGAATTCCATCCCGAAAGAAGCTTCCTTAAAAATAGGACATATATAGCAGATATAGCATAGTTATGGGAGGTGACTATTTCAAAGGCCACTAAGGTAACTGTTACAAGACCATTCACGGAACTTTATTATCAGAGGTTATATGTATTTCAATTATCTTTCTATTAGAAAATTTCGGGATAATTTAGACTTATGAATATATTTAGATTACATTAAGAAACTCATTTCTTTTCAATATTTTCTAACATCATATTCACTCATAAACTGTTCAATTTAAATTAAAAATTTTATTTGACAGAAATAAATGCTTCCAAACTAGTATTTCTTTGATAGTGGTGTTATTTGTAACACGCAAATTACTTTCGAATAATTCAACATATGTCGTGATATTGGTCCGGAAAGTTGTTGTCCGTTTTGTAGGTTTAATAAAACGCATAAAGAACTTTAATATAATTTATTATTAAATTCAAAATATCATTTCAATATATAATATCTAATAATTCGATAGATATTATCATTACGATAATATTTGATATTATTGTTTGATTCAAACGTTTTAGCAAAGTGAGAATTAAGGGGGGAAATACATGTAATCGGTCATGAAAATAGCCTTTTTTGGGATTTTTTTTTTTGGGCAAACTAAAAGAGATACAACTTCACGGTTTCTGGACTTTATTTGGCATACAATAGGCTATAATTTTAGAAAATTTGAAGTCTTTCCACTAATTGGTTAGCCCTCTATTCAACCGATTGTGCCGCCATGTTGGAAATACCAACTAAATTGGCGTACACTCTGGAGGCCTGAAAAATCATTTTTTTTAAGTTTTTCTTCTCCAACCCTTTTCTTGGATGTATTTTATCCTAAATGAACCTCAGAAAGTAGAAAAAAACCCAAATATATGATTTCTGCAACTTGCTGAAAAAAAAGTTCAAAATTTGACCTCTTTTTCGGATTTCGTAGGCCCGTAATAATTATTTATTATTAATTTTTTTCTGATTTCGGAGGTTCATTTAGAACAAAATTTTATTAGCTGTTGAGCAGACAGCAATTCAAGTGAATTGAATAAAAATTGACAAAGTTATCATGTACGCCAATTTCAAAAACATAGTTTCGAGAAAAACGCGTTTAAAGTTTTAAGTTTAAAAAAGCGTAATTTGTGTAAACTTATAATTAAACGGCGATTCCGGGACATTGAGTGCCTTCCTCACGTTCATAGAAGTAGTTAAGCTCGGCTTGAGCCTTTTTTCTGGCTGTTCTGGCTTTCTTGCTCCTATTTAGCGATCGCCGCTCCTAACTGATTTATCGGGCGTCGTCATAGTTGTCAACGAAAATCCTAGTATTTTGGGCAATGATGCATTCCATCCCTTCCATAATTTTGCAGAAACCTTTGTATCCTTCGTTGAATTTAATAGCAGTGATATATGCGGCAATTTGAACGTTTTTTAGCCGCAGTTCAAATGCTTAGGTTCCTTCGGTGCAGATTCCCTTTGAACTGTCTTTTTTTCGATCTACTTGCACGATGACACTCGTCTTTATTACGTTTCGGATAAATTGTTCACGGCAACAATCACCGCAACGTTAAAACAAACAAACAACGATTGTTTGTATTTCCATAGACTATAAGATAAAATCGGCTCATGACACAGAGGTAGAAACTCTGTTATATGTCCGTGAATACTTTTGCGATTACTTTAATATTTCGTTGGATAAATCTTAAATGTATAGGGAAGGTTTTTATGCAAAAAAACAAACAATCGAAATATTTTTTTACATGTGTTTCCCCCCTTAAGTTAATTGCAAAAATAGCATCTGTATTAAGAAACTTGTTGATGTTATTTCTCTTTAAAATTGTTTCTTATGTAAACTGTTATGTAACAAAATTCCAATTATTCTTCCATATTGAAAAAAATGTATAGATATATAATTATGTTCTTCTATTTTAACAGTAAGTTCAAATTACAATTACCCATACATTTTTATAGTTTAGATTACTAATATAGTTATACTATAGACGTTTTTCCATTTATATATTTATTTATATTTTTTGTTCATCACATACAAGTGCCTGCACTTCAGTGATCATTAATTTATTGTTTGTCTTTTCTTAATTTTTTTATTCGTAGCTCTTATCTTAGTTTTATGAAATTTAATGTACTGTAATGTAATGAAAACTACACTTAATTAACAATAAACATTATTATTATTGTTATTATTATTATTATTTGGAGCCTATGATGTTACTCTAGAACTATCGCTGTACAATTTCTGGGCGGTCACTAAACCTAAATAACATATCTTAGCTTGTGCAAATATCTTTCCATCGTCTTTGGCTTCAACTGAAAATGGCTCATCTTTGACATTAAAATTACCGGAACGGAATTTGGAAAACCAATCCTGTTGTAATTTATTTCGAATTAAGTATTGTCATTTTTAAATATCTAGTTAACTGCTCACTTAAACCGTATTGTAACTTTATGAACTTACCAGGTTTTATTTCACGAATGACTTTCTTATTTATCACTTGGTGAAACATTTTAAACTATTACTGATCAAGATTTAAATTAACAATAAACCAAGTCTAATTTAATTTAAACTTTCATCAGTAATAACAAGATTTTACCTAAAAGTCATTTGGTGTGTTATTTATTATTTTCTCTTAAGCATGTTTCTACAAAAAGTCAAGAAATAATAAATGTCCATTTAAAGAACAAAATATTTGGTAAAAAAATTTGATGAATCGCCACCAAGAGAGTCTTAATGAACTAATTATTGCTAGAAGAATAGAGGATGAGAATGGAAGAACACATATTTAGTGAATTAAATTAAATTTAAAAATGCGATAAAAGATTCTGTAAAAATTATTATGTATAATATTAGAAACTTTTTGTAACCATTTTGGATAAAATAAATAATACTAAATACCTAATAATATTGGGTGAGAAGTTGGCAATAGATTTCAGCAATAGATTAGAAAAATATTTTGCCATATAAAAACAAAATAACTTCGATATATCAGTAAAGTTTATTACATTTTTGATAGCTTTTGAACATCCCTAATTCACTTATTTACGTGTGTCGTAAACAATTAACCAGTTTTAAACCCATAAATGATTAAACAACAAATTACTGTGAAATAACAAAAGAAATTACTATTACTGATAATAGACACATAAATATCTTTGAAGAACTATCAATAAAATTGCAAGATATAATCGAGAAAAACCAAGAAACACGACAATTAAAACGTACTGAAAATAATCCTTGGATAAATATTGAAATAATAAAGCAAATAAAATTAAGAAGCAAACTATATAAAAAGTATCAACGAAGCTACAAAACAGATATACCTCCAACAAAAAAAAGAACAAAAGAAATCATGTTGAAGACAAAAAAACAATACTACGGGAGTAATTTTACAGAAAATAAAAATAATAAATCCGAAGTATGGAAAATTATAAATCGTAAATTAGAAAGAAAAGCAGAAAAGGAAAATCACATACATGAAATAATGAAATCCAATGGAACAGTTACCAAAGATGAGCTGGAAATAGCATAAGAAATAAACGATTATTTCTCAAACATAGGAGAAAAATTAGCAAAATAACAATTAATAAACTATAGACGGACACCACAAACAACAACTTCAGGAAAAACAACTGAAAAGTTCACTATGGAGCCAACAAATCACGAAGAACTTGACAAAATAATATCTGAACTAAAAGATAAAAAGGCAACCGGATTTGATAAAATATCAGCAAAAATTATCAAAGAAAATAAAAACACATTAATACCTATAATAGAGAGATTGGTGAACAACGTAATACAACAGGGACATTATCCAAATTACTTGAAAAAAACATTAATAGTTCCTATTTATAAAAAGGGTGATAGGACGAGCCCTAGTAATTATAGACCAATTTCATTACTGTCCACCCTAAACAAGATACTTGAAAAAATAATACAGATACGACTTATGAAACACGTGGAAAAAAACAACATCATTCACAAGCAGCAGTATGCATATCAAAAGCACTCTGGAACAACATCAGCAACGTATGATTTGGTTGACCATATAAAAAATAAATTAAATAAAAAAGAAGTTGCCATCGTTATTTTCATAGATATGAAGAAAGCGTTCGACACAATATGCAGAACTAAATTATTAGAAAAACTGAAGGCCATGGGAATCACTGACACGGAACTAAACCTAATTGCAAGTTATCTATCGGAAAGACCCCAAGTAACTAGAATAGGAAACTCCAAAAGCAAGCCAACATGTGCGAACTATGGACTACCTCAGGGAGGTAACCTACCGCCACTCCTATACATACTATACACCAACGACCTAGCGGAACTTGATATAAATGGCAATATGTTTATGTATGCAGATGATACATGCATTGTATATTCGGGTAGTAATACTACAGATTTACAAAGAAAAATTGACGAAGATTCCAACAAACTAGAATTATAGTTCTTCAACAACTTACTTACAATAAATGAAAACAAAACTCATTATATGCAATTTAACATAAAATCAAATATGCCGCAGCCAGTAATAAAAATAAAAGGACATACAATAAATAAAACCAGCGAGATAGATTATCTAGGACTAAGATTGCAGGATAACCTCAAATGGGACGCACATATAAATACATTATTAGGTAGAAATGCACAAACTTTAGCGGCTGTAACAAAAATACGCAATTTTATACCCCATAAAATAAAAAAACGACATCTATCATGCACTATTCACATCTACCAACAACTACTTAATAAGTGTATGGGGAAACACCTCAAAGAAAAATCTATCTGCACTGCAAATACAACAAACAAAAACCTTAAAGACACTATACTCGTTGGACAGAAGAACTCCCACCTACAGTATCTACGAAGAACTACAACTAAATATAAATAAGATGTTTACAATGAACAATATACTCACATTGTATAAAATCCAAAACAATCTAGTAAAAACAAATACAACTTTAACGCTAAACAGGGAAATACATAATTACAAAACAAGACGAAAATCACAATTCAGACCAGAAACATCAACGACAGCAAAGTACAATCAGGCACTAACAACAGAAACCATAAGAATATACAACAGTTTACCGAATTCAATACAACATTTAAAATACATACCATTTAAATTGAAAATAAAACATTTACTTATCAATGATAGAATGACATAGGCACAACTACAACAGTATTAAAAAAAATCCCCAAGGAAGGTCTCAATACCGATAGCCCGAGATGGAGATCACACCTACCAATCCCGAGGCGAGGACGGAGAGATGAAGCAGTTTGTTTTTATGTGTGTTCATTATAAAAATTAATTAATATTAATGTACATACAGAAATAAAATAAATTATTATTATTAAAAGTACATATTTTTGGGCGCAAGGTGTGAATATTTACCAAACATTTTATCAAAGAGGCCTTGTCTATAAGCTCAGTCATTGACATTTTTAAAATCTCCCTTTATTAGTACCCAAATCCCGCTGAAAATTATAATTACGTAAAGTCAGAAAATATTTTAACATAGTTTAATTTACAAGGACTTTCGTCATTATCAAGTCACTTGATAATGACGATAAAACGTCGAAACTCGAGTCGCGCTGTGTTGTTTAGATTTATATAATTGTGCCTACACGTTATATAATATTTTTGCAATAATTATTTGTGGTTAAAACATAGTGAATTTTTCAATTAAGTGTAAGTATGGATTACAACGTAGTAACGGTCGCAACCATTCTCTTTATTAAATAACTAGAGAATGAAGAGACCTTTCAAATGATATATCATAAGCCTATACATCCCATTTAAAAAAATGGAGTTGAAGAAAGTTTACATGCTATCAATGACAGTATACCGGATGTTTCTAAATGAATAACCGAATTTTAATGATTTGTGATATTTATTAATGTGAGCACCTTTCGTCACACGGCACATATAAAGTCGATAGGCCAGTTCTTCTCAAACTTCCTTTACTATTTGTGTTGTAATGGTTGAAAATGTTGCATCAATTATGTATTTTTTATTTATTTCCAACAGTCCAACAGTACAGAAACCATTAACTGGGCAACTTAACTAAATTAACATTTTTTCGTTAATAATAATAATAAGTTTGTTACAGGTACGGTACATATTAATATAAATTTGAAGTTACCTTACAAATGAGTTTACAAATTAATTAAAGTAAAACTACATAATTACACTAATTAAATTAAATAATTAGAAGAGATAATATTACATACATACATGTTCTACATGAATATTAAAATTAACACCCTGATCAAAGTATACACAAAGGTCTCTAATAGTTGTGCATCTAAGTTCGGTACTGTTCAGTTAATAATGGTAAATCGAAACCTTCTTTCTGGTGTGCGAAACAATTTTACATTTAGATATGATTAGATACATCTGTTGTGAATATCAAAAATAGAAAGAGTCCTAAGTTTGACCCCTTGGGTGGTTATAATATTTTTGAACTGTGTTAAATCATAGAATTCTTTCAAATTCTCCAAGGTCTTATTCTTACCGTCTGCCGCGCCAACCACACATTCCTACGTTGAAATCACCAACAAATAATTTTTTTTCGTAAAATATATTTGTTCAAGGATTTATACCTATACACTTGGGGGAATATAATAAACTATACAGTAAAATTAAAATTATTGTAACCTAACTGACAACCCACAGTTTTAATGTGAAATTAATTTTATTACTAATAGTACTCCTCCTCCAGCTGTGAGTTGTGAGGCCTCTAAATTTCTGTCACATCAATGCACTATATAATTTGATGAAAACAACTCTGTAGAAGGGATATCGGGTACCAACCAAATTTCAGTGAATGTCATATTCACAGTCTGAGTTCTTAAATCTTGGTAGAACAATGATATATTAGTTTCTAAAGATGCACTGTTGGACTTTACTCGTTTAAAGAAGTAAGTCGATTGGTAGTGTCTTCTCTCTTGCAATTTTACTTTGACCTCTTGGAAGTACAGCACAAATTAAGTTGTTCTATCCTAATAGCAAGTTTTTTAAAGACTGGTGTTAATGATCTTTAAGCTTCATAGTATTTTTAACGGGCGATGAACATCCTCTTTACTTTGAAATGTAATTTTTAATGGCCTCTTCATGTTCATGAAGATTTCCAAGCGAATAATTTGTATCTTGGATTTCGGTTTCTGTAAAACTTTACAAACTGATTTCGTAGGGCTACGCGTGATAAACTCTATCACTCACTAAACACTTAGAAACATGTGGTCAACCCACACTATTTCCTTTGCAAAGGCAACCGGTATTTTCAAATTGTTGATACCATCTTTGGATGTTATTATCACTTGGGGGATTACATCTGAACTTAATGCACGTTTTGCACAGTAACTAAAAATTCGAATTTTGAAAACTGCTTGCTGTTTACTAGTCGCCATTTTTGCTACTAGCGCATTCATTTAGAAACACCCGATATATTAGTAAACGACGTCTAAGTAGTAATAATCCCAAAACCTATAGAGATACAATACATTGGCAACCACGTTCCCCATAGTAAAATCTGCTCAAGTATTTTATCCAGATAACCCTGAATTAGCTTAATTTGATTTAATCTGCAAGATATTATAACCTTGAAACAAATAAACGATAGTTAAGTTGAAACTTTAAAGAATTTTAATTGTTTCGCTATACAATGGCTTTTTCGGACGAAGACATACAATTTACAGCTAATTAAATGAAGATCGGACCAGATCTCTGTTTTCCTAGACATGCATTTCTTCAATTCGTCAAAGAGTTATTCAATCATCCTGTATAGGATGTCCCATTAACAATAACAAAGTAAGGTATAATGTGTGATACCTATCTAACAATAATTAATATAAGACGACTATTTTGAATAAAATGTAATCCAATAAATCACAAAACATATAATACATTTTTATTTTCAATGCTATGTGCGGTTTCGTCTATGCATTTTCTAGTCGAAGTTTTATTTCCGATTATACATTTTCAATTATTGCTGGTGAAATATTTTTAACCTCAAATTGAAATAAACTTTAGGTTTCAAATAAACCTTCAAGAAAAAATATAATATTTATTATAAGTGAATGAAAATAACACAGTATCAATAACAAACTCAAACCAACAATAGTAATTATAAGTCATTTTAAAGAACACTAAATATTCATCTAATTTATTTATTTAGAAAAGTTACAAGTTACATTCCAAAGTCTCTAATTGCTTTTAAAAAATGACAAAGTATCTTTTCGTTTGAAATCATTTATTATTATAAGAGATATCTACATAATGGAGTAAGTAAAATTAGATTATTTTAAACTAAAGTAAGTGCAAGTAGCGTTATCAAAATAAACTTTTTTTTTAAATAGTAGAAGAATATAATTTTTATAATTGTTGTCCACAAATTTACTTTGTGAGAATGTCATATACCATATAATATTCTGTTTCCCAATCGTATAGTTTATTGTCTTAAAAAAAATCTTTGTGACGAAAATATATGTTAATTATTAGACGCAAATATCTAATAAAAAAGCTGCACTATTCGATATAACTTTTCTTCTAATACAAAATCATAAATTATATTGTCATACACAGAAGTATTGGCTAATAGCAAGTCCTCTTTTTTAGAGTCATCGATACTCTTCCTGGTTTTTATTTGATCTCTAAGGTTCTCATGTGCTAATGTTTAACGAGTTTTGATATAGTTTTGTTAAAAAGTTATTATAGCGATTTGAAGTAGATATGAATAAATGACATAAGTTCAAACTCTTTCCTATATTTCATTTCACAACCATCAGTTAAAATTGATGTTAGTAATGTTAATTTCAATTGAGGCTTAAAATAGAGATAAATGTGCAACAAGCAGATTAATTTCATTAACCAATATACTTTATATTTGCAACATGAGTTTGTTTCTAAAACAGCCCATAAAATGTCAATATATGATAGATAAATCGTTTTCTAGTTCAAATTCAAAAAGTGACTATATTTTTAATTGCCAGTAATCTTTAAAAATATTTTTTTTAATTTTGATTATAAATGATTTAAATAATTAATAAATCATAGTTTGTGATGATGTATTTAGTCATACGAGAAAATATAAGATATGTTATGAAGAATTAAGAATTTAAAATGTTGTACCTATAATACTTTGTATATCCTTTGAGTAATTAATCTAATTTTTTTATTTTTATTCACGTTATTTTTATCCTTTAATTTATTATTATTACTTTTTGTTGGAAAAATATAAATAGAAACGCAAGCAAACGACTAAAAGGCAAGACCCAATGTTAAACAAGAATTAGTGCTTAAACTTATTTCAATACAATTATTGCATTATAAATTATATTTTCACTTAATAAACTGTATTTATTATTTTTCATTTAACTCATTGATCATTATTTTACATTTGAGTGTGAATAATATTTTTTTGTCTAATAACAAATTTTAATTTCACAATCAGTACTATTATTTTTATTATATTTAAAAATACCTGTGTAAGAGTATACACTCCTCTGAGTATGTCCATACCAGGGACACCTTCCCTGGGCGCATCCATCGCAGGCGGTAGAGCAGACAAGGGCGCCCTAAAAGGTTGCACTCCTTCCACGGAGTACCGTCGCACGTTTTCCTGGGTATCCCTATACTGCCTCTCCCTGCTCACCCTCCCCATAAGGGAAACAGCGCGCGCCAATGGATCATCTCGCACAGTAAACATCTGTCCTTTTATACTTGAAAATACTAAAAATCAAAAACTTTACATTACAGACATAACCATTTTTTTTTAAATTAACTGATTGATAAATGCTGTATTAACTTTGTACTTACAATTGTAACTTTTCGGTTGTTTTCCAGAGGCACGCCGACTGTCGAATGTCACATTTCCTGAAGACAACGTGTTAAGCCCTTCAACACTTGTAAGTCGTCTTCGGCGACTCTGATCGATACGACTTAACTTAATAACACGAAACTGTGCAATGTTTATGTCACTGCGAATGGGGTTAATGAGCTAATTAATCCACCGATCAAATAAAAGTCATCATATGCGATTACCAGCATATTGATAAGAAATCCTATTACCCGACACGAGGCTTTCAAGTAATTAAAACATTTTGTTGGCTTAAGCGTAAGCCTCTTATTGGTATAATTTTTCTTGAAACTTGGCTCACTTTTCCTTTAACTTAAAATTAGCACTTTGAATGACCATAATTTAAGCTTCGAATCATCTTAACCGGAATTTAAACGATTCTATCCCATCCAACTTCAAGTTCGAACGATTTATTTTTTTTCTTTTTCACATAGTGATGGACATTTGAGGAGCGCACGTGAACAACTTTACTTGCGTTAACAGTGTTACCAACATGGTGGAGATTAGGCGGGTATTTCCGGCGTGGAGTTTATGATGCGCGCTTCTGGATTACCTCAACGAAATTATCGAATAAACAAGTATCGATTAGAAGCGTACAAATAAATTATCTGACGTCAGTGTTTTCTTGCCAATAAGAATATCGTTGTATCAGACAGCATTTATTTCTTAATTCAAGACAAAATATTCTAAAATTAAAAATTAAAAATTTGTTAATTTAATTCATCACAAATATTGTTAAGTTGAGTTTCTAATAACTATATTTTAAAAGTTATTTCTGTTTTTGTCAAATATTTTTTTACAAAATATATTTACAACTATTATAACCCTGAAATTATTTATTATTATTGATATATTGATAAAACATTAATAGACTCTTTTAAACAGGAATTATTAAAAAAAAATTAATTAGTCTGTTTTTGCCTACTTTAAATAATTGTTGATGCCGTAAAATATACAGTAAGTACGAAGACGTACAAGTTTTCATGAAATTATAGTACTTTAAAGAGAGCGAATTATAGAAATGGTTGAGGGTTGTTTAGCACTGTGTGAAATCGGAGAGCGTTGATCGCCCACACCCCAATGTAATGGACACCACCATCCACACTGTTTCTGTTTATCGTATTTATTACACTTGTCACTCTTCTACAATAGATGCTTATTAAAGAATCTATTTTCTAGGAATATCGTCATTTGATTATGCAAAAATAATATGGATTATGCTTAAATACAAAGAAGTAACAATATCTGAACTAAATGTATATTTAAGTTTTAATACCAATAAAAATCATTTTATAACTTTGAGGAAAATACGAGGGATAATTGCACCGTGAGGAGCGCTGGCGAATGTGTGCCAACATGTTCAGTTGTACTTCAGCTGTCGGTAAGCAAAGTTACGTGATGCTAATTCACATTAGTGTTTATAATGTTCGAGAAAATTAGGAACGCCAATAGTTGTGAAATTATTAATGGACAGCGATGTCTGTTGTCTAGTAGCGTCATTCCCCTCCATGATGAAGGCAAACAAATATCGCAACAAGTTGTGCAACAATTCAGATTAAATTATGTTTACAAAACTCTAGGACTTTTTGGAAAGAAATTTGAAGAAATAAAGAATTGAAAGAAGCTGTGTTTACATATATCTGGCTGGGATACAAAAAGACATCAACATTACGACAAATGCTAACATTTAGGAGACGACTGTGTGGAGACGTAGTCTAAGGTATGTTCTTTACAAATAAAATGTTTGTTTTTAATATTCCCAAACAGATACTACTTTTCAAAAGGCCCTTGTAATGTATAATACTTTATTGGAAAATTAACTGAGACAAATGTTTCACCATACAAGTGAATACTTACCAAACAGATGATTGATAAAACAATGCATTTCTTTTTTATTTATCATAGATCCTAGCCGTGATATTGTTTTATTTATGTATGCGTACAGTACGGCAATCGCACAGGTGGAGATTTCCGCATAGCCTCTCTTGTCCATATTCACCTCCGCGACTGTTGACCATGATAACCTGGTTGAAACCGCTCGAGATGTAGTAACCAACCCATATGGAGAGTGGGAGAGATCAGGGGGTAAAGAGAACGCGTGAAATGGTCCTCAGATAACGGGATAGGGCGTGATGCTAACAGCGTTACTTCGGAAAAAACACAATGTTAAGAAACCTCAGGCCAAGCCTCGGAAATCTGATGGAAATAACATTGACGACCCAAACAAATGTAATAAGGAAAATAGGAAAAAAGGGGCACCCTCAGAGGAATTCAAACTGATATGGTAAAATACAACCTCTGCCAAAAAAGTTCGGTGAATAGTCCTATAATTAACATAGATAAATTATATTAACAAAAGTTGCATTACTGTCCTTCGAAATAGTCATCTCCAATAACTATGTACCGCTGGGATCTACTATACATGTCCTGGAAACTTTTCAAGAAGGCTTCTTTCAGGATGGAGTTAAAAGCCCTTGTCGCGTTTCGTTGGATGTCAGGAATATCGTCAAATCTATTTTCTTTCAAAACGAGTTTGAGTCATGGACATAGGTTGAATTTACAATTTTTGCAAGGATTTGTTTGACGACATTGGATATGTGAGGGCGAGCATTGTCGTGAAAAAACATGAACCTTGTTATGCGTACTGGGGTCATACGTTTCATGAAACGATTCAAAATTTCAATGTACTTTGCAGCTATAGAAATAACACAATTTACGCTTGGTTTGTTTCACTGTATATTTATTTAATCTGACTAGTTTCGACAATTACGTCATTATCAAAGAATGAAATACAGAGGTGTTGTATTGTAATATATATACTTCCAGTCAGGTAATAAGGGATGACATAATCGGGATTAATAAATATGCCGTTAAATAAGGAGAATTGCACCGATGAACTAAACGTTATAAAAACTATCGCGACAAACAACGGCTATAATAATACGTTAATAGATAAGCTACTGAGAAAGAAAAAACAAAAAGAACTTCTAAAATACTTTTATCCACCACAACAACAATGCAATAAATGGTTTAAAATCGGATCCATCAATGAACTATCACATAAAATTATGAACTCTTTCAAAGGGAGTGAATTTAATATTATTTGCAGTAATACTTTAAATATAGGTAAATTATTAATTAATAACAAAGCAAACATAGAAAATGACAAAAAATGTGGTATGTATGAGATTCATTGTGAACAGTGCGATGCAATTTATATTGGCCAAACAGGAAGATCTTTTGAAGATCTTTTAAAAGAACATAAAAAATCAATCATGGACAACAAATATACCAAGGGTTTTGCTTAACATTGTATTGAACACAATCATTTTTTCAACGCAAAAGAATTTAAAATCTTACACTCAGGTAATAAAGGACGGCATTTAACGCTGAAAGAGGGATTAGAAATAAATAAAGCTATAAAATCCGGGAAATTTGTCGTTAATGATAATGATGAGATTTGGAACTCCCCGATTATGACATCCCTTATTACCTGACTGGAAGTATATATATTACAATACAACACCTCTGTATTTCATTCTTTGATAATGACGTTATTATCGAAACTAGTCAGATTAAATAAATATACAGTGAAACAAACCAAGCGTAAATTGTGTTATATCTATATTACAAAATGTTTCACCACGAGCTACATGAGACACTAATTCAAGAAAAAAAAAAAAGTACTTTGCAGCATTAAAAGGAAAGAGATTTGACATTATTCCTGACAACCAACTGCATCCCAAAAGAAGCCTCCTTGAAAAATTTTCAGGACATGTATAGCAGATCTCAGAAGTGCATAGTTATGGGAGGTGTCTATTTCGAAGGACAGTAAAGTAACTTTCGTTAATATGTTATCTACATTTATGTTACGGGACTATTCACCGAACTTTATTGTCAGAAGTTTTATAAGACCAAGATTCTAGTGCTTCAGGAGGCCAAATGAAAAGGGAACAATAAAAGAAAATATATTTTACTTCTAACCGGTAAATGATAAAATATACGTGTTGAAGCTGAAAATGAAATTCCTCAACGTAGCAATTATAAATGCCCATATAATAGATAATAGAGGGGCAGAATGCGAGTCCGGTCACTACTTAGTAGGAGTACACCACAGAAGCCGCATACGAAATAACAAAAACACTAATAGCAAACAAGCCTAAAAAATGTATGTAGAAAAACTAAGCGATCCAAAAACAAGAATACCAGAAGACGCTAGAAGAACACCTCACCGCCATACTGAGAAACAGGAAAAAAAGACCAAAACATTGAGGACTACTAGCAAACCATCAAAGAAGCAATAATTAAAGTGGCAGAATAATTAATGGGATACAAACCAAAGATAATCAGAATCGAATAATTTGACATAGAATACATACAAGCTATTGAGGTACAAAAAAGAGACAGACTAACCTGCTTAGAAAGGCCACAAAGAATGAAGAAGAAGTCACACGAAGAATCCAGAAGGGCAGCCAAGAAAATAGTAAAAAGAAATTGCGTAACACCATCATAGAAAAGGCAGAAAAAAGTTTAGGAAGAATAACCACCGCGAAGCATACAAGGCCAAGAACATCACATTGCAAACCAGCAAAAGGCACTCTAGTATTAGATAAACAACAAAATTCTAGTCAGTTAAAAACAACACTCTTAAGATCTATTTAATCCCAATAGGATTCAGAATGCTATACAAGTTTAGAAGCAACTGCTAATGAGGAAGCATGACGAACCACCCACTTACAAAGAATTATCGAAAGGACTCGAAAAGATAAATAACAATAAAGCACCGGGTATCAACAATGTCCCAGGGGAAGTCCCAAAACTTGGCGAAGAATAACTAGTAGTAGTGACTAAACTAATAACTAAAATCTGGAACACAAAAAAATGCCGCAAGAGTAGAAAACAAGCCTCATACACTATATGAATAAAAAGGGTGATAAACTCGAGTGTAACAACTATAAGGGAATATCGCTTCTAAACCGAAAATACCACTGAGGAGTACAAGGCCGGATTCAGACTTGAGAGATCAAACTATATACTGCCAGACAGATATTCGAAAAATTCTGGGAGTTTGACTTCGATATTCAACAGCTCATCATAGATTTGAAACGGGCGTATGACAGAATAGAGAGATACAAGCTTTGCTCTAACCTGTTTAATTTCTACATATCCCGTAAGCTAGTGAGACTATGAAAACCACGATGCTAAACAGCAAATGCAGAGTACCAGTATGAGGAGATCTTACAGACGAATTTGACTCACACACCGGACTAAAACAGGAAGACGGAGTAGCCCCGGTGTTCTTCAAACTGGCACTAAACACGTAATGAGAACGACAATAATTAATCTAAGTGACATCATTATAAACAAGCCCGTCCAAATAGTAACCTTGATGATTATCTCAACATCTTGGGCAGAAGAGCGACAGCACTCAAGGAAGCTTTCGTAAAAGTCAAAGCCGGAACAGGAGATTGAAAGAATTGGTTTGAAAATCAATGAATGTAAAACAAAATTCGTGTGCCAAAGTAAAGGACAAAGGGAAATCTTCGAAGAAAACATTTCGAGAGGGTTTCAGCTACCTAGACTCCAAAGTAAATTCCCAAAATGAAAAAAACCGTGAAAATAAAAGAACGAATTACAAGCGGCAACTGAGAAATCTTCTCCCTGCTATTAATTATAAAGTCTACAAACATCCATAGAGACATTAAAGCCCACATATACAAAACCCTCATCTGAACAGTAGGATGCTATAATGCATTGAACTATTAAACCGCTTTGTGCGAAAGGTACTGAGAATAATATATAGAACCATAAACGATAATGGAGAATAAGATATAATCACGAATTGTACTAACACCCATTACAACACACATAAGACTAATATGGCTCAGGTGAGCTAGGCATATACAACGCATGCCAGAGGCACTGGTTACAAAGCAGGTACTCCAAAGACACAAAGGAGGAAAACGATCCGCTGGTAGAACAAGAGTAAGGTGGGCGGATAATGTAATCAAACATGCCCAACACATACAAAAAAAAGGAACTGGAAAAGGTAAGTTAATGATCATGAACATTGAAGGCAAAACATCCAGTAGGCCAGGGCCCTAATTGAGTTGTAGCGCCATCGAAGAAAAAGAATAATAATCTTACAAATTCTATGATTTCAGTCTTTTAAAAGAACATAACGATACTTGTATTGTAGGATCATTTATAGCCACTCCATCTGTATCTTATTTTACGTACAATTTAAACAGCATAAATTTGTTACCAATAACATTAATCTCATTTTTCTTTTATTAACTATTTTTCAGTTGACATTCCAACCTTTCTAATCTACTAACATTCTATAGCATTTCTTCCCTTCTTGAGTTTTGCCTAATTTAATATTATTTGTGTTCTCTGGTTAGTACTACTCCAAGCACGATTTCTGATATCTAATTGTTTTCGTTATTAAGGTTTGAAAAAGCTATGGGAAATTTATTCATATCAACCATATCTTTCATTTAAATGTCAAAGATTATTTGCCACTAAGACAAAGCCGTTTAATAATTTACCTATTAGAACTACGTATGTTATTTCAACCTTTTCATTTCCTTCAAAAATTTTATTTTCAAGGTGTACTTCTGATGTTACCTATTTCACAACTTTATGCGGTTTCTTTTATTTAATTTTTATTCCTGTTGGTTTGGATTCTGTTTATTTTTATTTATATAAATTAAGTAAACAGTTATGTCTTTAATCTAGTTTTATTAATAAAAAGGTTATGGACAAAAAACCTATAAAACCTGATGAATTGTGGCTAAAGTTAGTTTTTAGAATTAACCACGGTATAGTTCCAGTAGTCGTCAACGACTAGGTTCGATAGTAAACAGGAGAACACTCCCCCTGTGGACAACTTTTTGCGACTCTACATACAAGCCTCACCTATTATAATATTGGCTCTTCTCCATTGCACCATATTGGAGATCCACTGGCTTTTTTCCGGATGAATTGATGGAAAAAATTGTA
The DNA here is from genome assembly GCA_963969525.1 of Ontholestes murinus. Lineage (NCBI taxonomy): Eukaryota > Metazoa > Arthropoda > Insecta > Coleoptera > Staphylinidae > Ontholestes > Ontholestes murinus. The sequence goes on along the minus strand of OZ018389.1, from coordinate 56,546,990 downwards.
GAAGAGACGAATAATTGCGCTCGCAATAAAATTAAACAAAAAAGCTTATCAAAGCGATCCACGTGAAATACATGGGTGGGTCATACAGTGGCAGAATTTTAGGCCTTTTTAGGAGTTATCCTCAATATGGATAATGTAACGGCTAGCCATCTGCAGGAATATTGGTCCCAAAACTTCAATGCCAAAAGTCCTTCCTTAAATGCCATATTCAGCAGGGACTGATTAATGCAAATCTTTTGGAGGTCTTTGGAGTCTTTGGAAAAAGTTCAAGGAACATTTTGCTCCATCAAGGGAAATTTCACTGGATGAGTCTGTAGTTGGGTTCAAAGACAGAATAAGTTTTTGGACTTATAACCCAAATAAACCAACAAATTGTGGAATGCTAATACTGGATATATATATATATATATTCACAGATTCCCGAAATCACCTAATTTATATATATATATATATATATATATATATATATATATACACGTTGTCCCCTGAAATTTTGAATATGGGTAATGTAATGTGTGTATTGTATCTCGATTATTATTATTAGTTGCTATGGTTCTTGCTGCAATATGCATATCAATTTGACTTACATAGTTTCAAAATGTTAACAGGAATTTTATGATCATCTGGGATATTGTTTGGCTCAATAAAGAGATGTTTTCTAACATTGAATAAGATGAACATTGTAGTTATTTGTTATACGTTACGTCAGATTGTGTAAATATGTTTCATTTTAATTCCCTATTTTATTACAAATTAGAAATTACTGATTATTTCCCGTTGGTCAGTCCATTAAAATACGTCACGAGCGTGGTAACTAAGTAACAAGTAACGAATTTAAATGTCCGTATTCAAAATTTCAGGGGACAACGTGTATATATATATATATATATATTTCATATTGCCTTAATACGAAATCTTGACATCAGAATATGTAGTCCTAACCTTCCTTTAAGTTTACGAGTTTTGCTGTATTTGTGACAAAATTTACTAAAAGGTAATCCTGGCAGTAAAGGATACCATATATTTACTGGAAGGTATTATACAAGCCTACCACTTGCATGGGAACTTCTGAAAATAAACGTGTACTTAACCAGAAATATACAAATTACGCTGAAATTTGTACCCAACTCTATAAAAAGACCGCAGTTTTCTGAAGATATTTGCCTGTAGATTGGGAATCTTACTATTATTCACCTGAATAGATAAAGGGATCGTCAGTGCAGTTAGTAGTTGGGATGTTTCGGATACTCAACCAATAAACAGAAAAGTACGTGGAGGAAATTTTAGTTAATTTTGTTACAGTTACTTACTTCTTACTAGTTATAGAAAACAGATATTCTTTGGCCAACCTGTGATGATTTAACCAAAACATTTCTGTTCAGAGTATTTCAAAGTTTATTTGTTATGGTGAACCTTATAGTAAAATTTAAAGACGTTTTCAAAAAAATCATCTCGATCGAACATGAAAAAAAAATCCGAGTTATTAGGTGTCTAAACAATAATTACGGATGCAAAGGGTTGAATCTAATTATATAATTATGATTTTCTGCTTGAGTTTTGTAGCTATTTTGGAGGACTCTAGCCTGCTTTTATTAATTGACGCTGAATATCGTGATAACTGCAAAGAAGTTTGACCAACAATTCCGATGGAAGCAAGTACAACTAGTAGACATTCCAAATGAACTCTACACCTTAGACAACATTGTCCATGGAGCCGACGAAATACAACAACGAAAACTAGAAATAGCCTAGATAAAAACTGATTTAAGGCATTATCAAGAGTGAGTTACAAAGTTCTTTTATAACTCACTCTTGATAATAATTACCTAATAATGTAATAGTTTTCGACAACTTGTTATATAATTTTATGCAGCTATAGTAAGGACTCTTTTCAAACATAGTTAGCCTTTGTGTAGGGTACGTATATTCGATTCCTTGCCTGGTGTTGTTCATATTCTGTAGACTGTTATTATAAAATAAATATTTGTGTTTCCAAATAAATTTATAAATTTTATGCATTCATATATATAGACTGCAGTGCAGGTTAAGAAACCAGCTTGTCTAAATAGACCCCGATAGCTGAAAGTTGTATTTAGACTACAGATGATTCTAATTGCCCTCTTTTGTACAATGAATACTTTCTCAATATTGTTAGAACTACCCCAGAAAATTTTTCCATGCCTCAGATATGAATAAAATTGGAGTAATAGAATGTTTTTATTATACTTTCTCAATATTGTTAGAACTACCCCAGAAAATTTTTCCATGCCTCAGATATGAATAAAATTGGAGTAATAGAATGTTTTTATTATGTTCTTATTGGTATTTTTGGTTAATATTAGTAGCCCATAGAATGCTTTCCTGAGTTTTGCTGCCAAATTGTCAATGTAAAAGTTGTATTTCAGGTTATTATCAATGTAAACTCCTAGAAATTTTACATTATCAGTGAGCTCATAAATTTTTTTATTGATTTCTATTGTTTCTGATGTTGGTGTATTGATATTTGCTTTAAATAGATTGAAATTTATCTTATCCGGGATGAATACTAGTTTATTGCAGGCAAACCAATATTCCAAATCTTTCAGAATACGATTGCCCTGGTATTAAACCTTGTAATATATTTTAGTGAGGATCATGTTAAAAGAAGATTAGTGTCGTCAGCATTACACATTAGTGTGCAATTCTGAGACATTGTGATATTTATGTCATTCATAAAAATGATAAAAAGAAGAGGGCCTAGGATGCTTCCTTGAGGTACACCCTTACTGATATCTAAGGCATTCGATACTATACGATTTCCATGTATATCATATGTTATCTGCACAGATTGCTTTCTCGATGTAATTTAAACCTTCATCAGTAATAGTTCAAAACGTTTCACCAAGTGGTAACTGAGAAAGTCATTCAAGAAATGTTAATAGTTGATTGGCAATTGTTTGTCATCTCATAGTATCATCGATAACTTTGTTTCCATTTGCCTACAATGGTTGAAATTTAGTAAGATAATCACACATCAACGTTTTATCCAGTATCCTATAAACAACAACGAAAGTTTTTCTCAAAATATTGGTAATGTTGAAGACAAACAAATTGAAGGGCATTGGCGACATAATAAGCGATGTGGCAATGAGTAAAACAATTAACTGAAACACCGAAACTTTTGACGTGAATTGTATGAAGAAGTCAATGATTAATTTATTTGAGACTGCATTGACACAACCTGGTTACAGAAAGTAAAAGGCACACAACCAACCAATCAACCAATTAATGTTCATTGTTACCTGCTGTATGTACAGAATAATACCATGCGTGGCTTGAATAAAGCGAAGTAGAAGATAAGGACAACTAATCTGGTTTGAACTGAAACTTCCTAAAGTTACGGGAATCACGGAACATGTGAGGTATACAGAACATCAGTGAATAGGTCGTCTCAAAGTGAATACTTTTTCATTGCTCTAGGTACTATTTCGGTAATATATGTAAAACGTATCACTTAAAGTCGTGAAAAAGGGAAACATGAAAATGTTAAAACTTGAAAATGATAATCACTAACTTCTTGTTTATCGCTCACCTAAAGACCTCTCTCAGAAACCGTCGTGATATATTTTTCAGGATTTACCTGATATAATTAATTTTATCTGAAGAATTTTAGTTGCCTTAATTTTATGCGTATAAAATCAAGATTGTGTTTTATACAAGTATTAGTTATTGGCTTTAAATAAAGAAAGTACAGGAATTAAGAAACATAACCTTAAACAAACATACAATAATAGATGCAGAAAAGAATTTTGCCCTGATTTATATTTCACCAGAGTTATCCAAGCAGAAAAATCTCTATAAAGTGAATCGATCTGGAAATCCTACAACAGAGATATCCGAGCATTGATAAGGCAAAAATCCACTAGGTAAGTAACACAAAACAAAGAAGCGTTCTGGACGCTCAAGATGATGACGAGTTATAAATGACTACGACTTTAGAAACAGATCACACAAGAATCTAACGGTCTGAAGTATAGAAACACTTAGAAACTTATAAGGAGAAAGGACAATATGAAGAGCATAAATTGATCTTCTCTTAATATTTCAATTCAATAAATGTAGAAGGCTAATACACTGTAAATACTGGCGATGACGAAGGCAAAATAAACACCATAAAGATCAACAAGATCAAAAGAATATATTTGTTGGTAGAAGATATATACTATTGAATTTGATATATTACTAAAAATTATTATTTTAACTGAACAAGATGATGTGTTAAAAAATATGAAAAACATTTTCTATCTTAGCACAAATATTTAAAAATTAATCCCAAACCAGCTGAGAACCATGGTAAACCTATCTCTCATGAAGTTGGTAAAATAATCATTTATACTCGTATGCCAAATACTTTGGCTACAACATATCATAATATTTTAACTAGTGTTTTAAAACTCCATGTATCGCGTTTTATATTATATTGTTTTAATATTGTAATAATAAACAGTGACATATTCATATTTAATTAATAGTGTTATCTATCTGAATTTATATTTCTTTTATTACTCATGCAAACGCACGTGAACTTGACGGGATGAAAATCGCGAAACATCAAAATAACATTTCTATTACCAAAATATGTCAAGTTGAAACGATGAATAATAAAAGTTCGCGGGTGGATTGTGAAATTTTAGGCCACTATTCTAATTTTATAATGCCGAGTGCGGATTTTTTCAACGTGCAAGGACAAAAGCGATTCTCGAAAGGAAACACCTGTCGGAATAAAACGAAAGATCAAAAGAATGAGGATTGATTTCATAAACTGTTTGCGAACATTGTTATTTTCCGCAATATGTTCGCCGTCTCGCATATCTTCCTTTGAAGTACATGGATTTTGTTCAAATGACAATATGTAACAGCTAGAAAGAATTACAGTTCTATACGAGTAAACTTGAAAAAAAAAATTAAGAAATTTACATTCTGAAAATATCTGTATTATCATAGTTTTTAAAATAAACTTTGTTTAATTCGTTTATACATCAACGGAATCAGTCTTTACCTTGTACACCTGTGTTAATTATTAAGAGTTTATTTCAGTATTTTGTTGAGCTATTTACGGCATACATGTTCCTCGTCTATCAGAAGAAATTTTACCCACATTCTGCATGCCTGACTGTCGTCTCTTCCACGTTTTGATGAATGGAAACATTTTCGGATTGGCGTGCGTGAGTTTTCCTTTTTCTAAAATTAAACTCTCGTATAACTTTGTCGGCACAATAATAAACGGGAACGTGCAACCAATTTCGAAACAATCTGCAGAAACAGAAATGCTGACGTGTTCCCTGCAGGTAGCATTGACCCACAAAGAAATCTATTTTCGAATCGACGCACGCCAAAAGCTTACAACACACAAATGTGCGAAAATGTGTGGAAAAAAACATATTATTGATGTGCAAAATGGAGCATTAAATCTAAATATTAAACCTTTGTAAAAATCTGATTTAGAAAATATCAATAACCTAATTAATAAAGAGTATGTGTGTGTAAAATGTTTCTAAGAAAAATAATTGCGGCTTGTAATATAAGTTTTACAAAAAGTCAATCTATTTTAAAATGATGTAACAGATAAACTAATAAATACATTAGCAAAAGTAAGGATTTAAAGTGTTTTTCCAATAATTTCCAACAGCTAATTTTCTAATCCTTAATAAAAATGAATATAAAAACGAAGATAAAATCATCTCAAAGGCTGCAAAATGTATATAGACGTTATGACAATGAGAATAACTAATGGCATACAAACCATACAAATATTATCTTAAGAAACTTAAAAACATAAAACAAACGGAAACAATACAACTAATACAGAGATGAAGGATATCTGATATGACTTACTTGTTTACATTAAATTAAAACTAAAAAGAAGATATACATAATAATCAGATCCCAATCCAACAAATCATTAAAATTATAAATGTCAAAATATGGGAGTATTGAAATTAACCCTAGCCAACATAATTAATCCAAAGCTAAGTTCTTTCCAAAAAAAAGGCATTGTCGCAAAAGTTGAAAGAAATTATGACCACTTGTTGACATTATACCAAATCCAACGAAAACCGCAACGACTATGATTGCAAATATAGATTCAGATAATATGTCCAAAATTTTGATAGCATAAACTACTCAAGCTTTGAATTAAACAAGTGATAAATCAAAAGATCCCAGCAGAATACCAAATAATTTTACAAATGCTAAAGCGGGCGGTAGCATAATACTAGTTCTATAACTACAGACAAATGTATACCATAAAAGAACAACAGAATAAAATAACGCAGAAGTCATCATTATGTATAAGTATATTATCACACTATATAAGCATATGATGTGAAAACTGGATGATCGTTAAATAGTAAAATAATATTTTGGAAAGGTTTACTACATTCCTGAACCATACCACATATAATAATTATAAACTATCAATAACTATTCTAAAATCTAAAAATTATCAACTAATTATAAGTAATACTAGCAATGCTGTTTATTATTACATTAGTAATTACATTATAATTATTTTAAAATAGTAGATCCAAAATAAATATATGCACATTATAAATACGATATAAACTAACCAGATAATACTAAACACGTAATTAAAAGGCAACTTTAACGTGTTAATGTAAAAAAAAACATAACGTTCAATTAAATCATATTACAACGTAATATAAATATGCTCAGTTTCCAGATTACGGCCGATAAAATTCGACGTTTGATGGCAACTCGTGCACCAATTGGCAAAATGCCCAGCATTTGATAGTCCCGTGGAAATATTGAAAGATGAATTCGAAAATATTTCTTTAATTATTTGTAAATATTATGTTGCAAATGCCAGAAGTTGACGCATACGGCTGGAGCAACGTTTGAGACCGTTGGGCAATGTTAAATTGGTCCCGAGTTAAAATTTGCGTAGAATGATTCTAAAATTTTAAAAAATATATTAAAAATCACACTAAAAAATATAAATTAAAATTATGAATAATTGGTAAATAGATAAACAAAGTTTTAATGTTTGAAAATTAATTGTATGTCTTGCATTTATCTGAATAAATGATCTCTTAGTCTTGACCTATCTCAATATATTATTTATTGCCCTATTTTACCTCTCCCAATAAAATAATTACCTTAACCTAATGATTACTAGTGTACTCCTGAAAACTTTATGAGTCGGGTTGCACTCAGGGACACCCACATGACTGTTACACTACATCATAAGATGCCCCCCAGTTATACGCCACCCCAGTCAAATAGTTCACAGCTAACAATTCACATTACACGCTTCACAGATCACAGTTCACATGTCACAGTTCTCATCCGTTCACGCTTAGGCTTCCTGTTCCTGTTCTTACAAAGAGCCACTGCACCCCAAATCTCGGCACATTCCATCATCCCAGGCTTCCTCTGACTACCCCACTCAGGTCACTTGAAGAGTGAGTGGGTAGCCGTATCCGTCGAGCCAAGGCACCACCTGCAACCGTTATTCCGGTTCTAGCCGATGCGACATAGGTAGGCCATGTCCTGTCAGGAATTGTGTGGTATCATAGTCCAACTCCCCGGTCCTATTCATAAGAAAGGTCATTGTCCTATCGTGCGTTATCAATGGTGATAACAACTAACAATGTTTTGGTCGGGGCTTATCAATTTCATCACATCTAGTATTTACGATCTCCGTAATAATCAAAGACTTAAAGAGTCTATATATTATATTCTTATTTGAATACGTTGTTGTGATGCGCAAAGTCTCAAGAATAGCCACAGATTCTATGGTAAAATGCTGCAACATGTGGGTAACTTGAACTTTGTTTTAAATAATAAGTAATTGTGGAGGCTTTCACTTTGTGATAATTCAAAATAAGTAAAACAATTAACTCTGTTGGTATCACTTTTTATTTACACATACTATTATTTGATAATGACAAGCTGAAGTTGTGGAAACTGTAGTTACAAGTGTAAATAACAAGTGATACCAACAGAGTTAATTGTTTTACACTTTGTTTTGCTTTCGGATATTTTGAATCCATTACCAAGTGTCCATGTATGAATTCTGTTTATAGCAAGTTGCAATTGCCTTTCAGCTACAAACAAAGATTTTGCTGAACATATAATTTTCAAACCATCTACATATAAAAAAGACCTTTACAGGAGCTTTAACCGTTTCGGTAATTCCATTAATAGCAACATTGAATAGGGTAACACTAAGGACAGAGCCCTGAGAGACATCGTTCTCCTACAAGCAAATGTCAGATTATTCGGTCACCCTTGTACCTGAAAATAGCGCACCGATAAAAAAAATTAATAAAATTTGCGAGGTCGCCACAAATGCCCCAGTTATGAAGAACCTTAAGAATTCCCTACCGTTACGTAGTATCATAGGCCTTTTCAATATTAAAGAAGACTGTCACCAGGTGTTGCTTGGTAATGAAAGCATCCTGGACAGCGCAGACTTCAGAGATACTAGATGATCAATTGTTAATCGAATCCGACGAAAACCACATTATTTACTAGAAATCAAATTATTATTTTCTAAGTACAACGACAAACTTCGATTTACCATACGCTCAAACAACTTACATTATCTTGACGGGTTTTTGGGATCTTTGGCACATTTGAAGATTGGAACCAAGATGGCCATTTGTCAGGGCTGAGGGAAGCAATCTATCGTCCAAATCAAATGATAAACGCTCAGAACAATCGTTAAATCGGCAAACGATAAGTGTTCCAATCGACGTCCTTGATTTTCCATTTCACCCGACGGCTGTAAAAATCTTGCCGACCGTCAATTTTTCATGTGATCGGAAAATGTTGTGTCAATATTAATCGCCTCGCCGTATATATTTTTGGATAGCAAGATTGCTACTCCGCCACAAGCACGTTCTCCAGCGTCACAGTCCTTTCTAAAGAACGTGAACCCTCGTAGCGATGATGAATGAGTGCGTTGAAAATGTATCTCAAGCAAACATAATGCAATTGTCTGATTAGCGTTACATATCATTATAATTTCTGGCAGTCATATATAGAAACCATTAACTTAATTAATTAATTTTAATTTTTAGTTTTTTGGAGGTTCACCAAATTATCGTTTAAGCTGAAACTTTTACCGACTTGGTCTAGCTAATAAGGTAGCTTGCTCAATGTCCATTAGCTCATCACTAATCAACTCTTCAGAAAGACTGACACTTTTAGCTTTCATGGAGAAAGCGACCTTTTTTTTTTTCAAATTTCAGATTTGGCCGAGATACAACTTTGTCCATATCACATTGTACGGATACGATGGATGTCTTCACAGCAGCAAAAACTTTTAAATAGGGTTTATTTTCAGAAAACGATGCAGCGCAAATTGAGCGATATTTACGCTTTGCTTCAACATATGACAGGCGATCTTCCATACGAATCTTCTGAATGGCGTATTTAATCTGGAACTTTAGACACTGTCTAGACCGAGGGGAATGTGGGAATGTCTGACAAATACCCTCGTGCGGAAAATTAATGCACCTTAGAGGATGTGTTTTAACTGCCAGCAATTGGTCATGTTTCGGACAAATGCGGAAATAAATCTGTATGCGTACAGTGCATTAATTTTCCGCACGAGGGTATTTGTCAGACATTCCCACATTCCCCTCGGTCTAGACAGTGTCTAAAGTTCCAGATTACGCATACAGATTTATTTTCGCATTTGTCCGAAACATGACCAATTGCTGTTAAAACACATCCTCTAAGGTGTTAGAGGATGTGTTTTAACTGCCAGCAATTGGTCATGTTTCGGACAAATGCGGAAATAAATCTGTATGCGTTGGGATTAATGGACGCACCTCCAAGTTATACATCGAAGCAATCTTCACATTTTTGGGGAGTTAAAATGCGTTGAATGTTAATTGAAACATCCACTAGCCGATTCATTTCCATTCTTCCTAGATGTTAATCTCCTAATTTCAATTACGCCCTGTGATTTCTGGGCTTAACGGCCGATGCCGTTTCTGTCCGATAGGAGGAGAGTTAGTTGTATCCATACGTTTTAATTGATGTTCATTTTCCATGCTCCCCACCCTCCACGGAGCCTCAAAATGGGACTGCTGAACACAAACTGCCCAGACAACCAGGGCTACATGGAAAATATATCCGCGAAAATCAAAGGTGTACGTAGGCTAAACGCCCCCTCGGACCCCACACGATTTGCCCCTCCAGAAAGCCCGACTTAGTGGCTAGCCAATAGATTCCCACTGGGCTCCGAGGACCTCCCGTTTAAGGGAATTCGAAGCCAAAATTGTGTGTTACTAGGATCATCTCCTCCTCCGACACACGCGCAGGTAGGTCATATCTTGTAAAAAAACGCAAGTGTAGACAACAACGCACAAAACCCATAAAGGAGGAACAGGCCGCTAAGTTAGATATCACGTAGAAGACAAGGACACTTGAGGTTTAATACTCGACACCCAGCCGGTACCTACTAGAGTCGGTACTCATTAGTCGCCTTTTACGACATGTTGAGTGGGCAGCGGATGTATTCTGTCCCCCCATCCGCAGGGGTGGCAATTGATAGATATTCTGATGCATTTATTAAGGGTATTCATACTGCAATTTTCCATTAATATACTCTAAAATCCAGTAAACGTAAAATTACTACCACCACCACTAGCTTATTGTCATCTGCGTGCGTCCTACCAATTTTTAGGGCACCATCGTAAATGTTAAAATTCAGTTTTCTTTGTTGCGAGGGAAAATGCGGGTCACTAATGGTGAGGCAAAATGAATAGCTCCGTGTTCAGCCAACCACCGCTAGATGGGATGAGGATGCGCATCCATTCCCCCCACTCCACTGGATACTCTACTCGCGACTGCCGTCCTAATCGCCTTGTACACCTCAGCCCTCGCCTTAATCTCGAGGTCCGGTGATGAAAACGATTCCAACACCTCTATCACATCCCAGGATATAGACCTGTACCCCCGGGCCACCCGCAGGCCCACGGTCTAAAGGCAGCACGCAGGAGATTCACGTTCCTTTGTTTCTCGACATAGGCAGACCATCAAGAGTCGTGTCTTCGCCTCAGACGGTCTATTAATGTTAGTCATTAGTCTTTTTTTTCCTCATGAGGTGGTGCCGCTTAGAATCTCTGTACTGTGGTCTCCGTGCGTCCATCTTTTGTGCGCTAGCCATTAGTCTTGAAATGGCAGATATCGTACGTCCAAATGCTGGTGTATTTCAAACTGGGGGTCACCACTATGTCCCTGCCGAAAAGCGGGACCTTGTGTCACTGGTTCGAGTAGAACGTCTCCTGGAAAACCAAGTAGCAAGGGTCTACTAGCTGAGCGTACTCCTAACCTTAATAAATTAAGCATTGTTCTATCTTACCCTTGGCCTACGCCAGTAGCTCATTCATTATCTTAGCCTAAAAACAGTTCATGGAAAATGTCAAAATGTACATTTGTCTAAAATAAAGAAAACACCACTCCTACTTACACAAAAAAAAACGACAAACATTCAAACATTATTGAAAAAATAACAATAGAAAAGGTAAGAGATTACTATAAAAAAATTGATAAACACTATAAAAAGCAATTGACAACTTAAGCACCGTATAAAAACTAGACCCAGACCGATGCTCTTTACCAGAGGTCTGCCATCAGCAGCGACGGTCAGCCTGATTAGCTTTGCCGAGTCCCATGAAGCAGGATACTGGTGGAACTGGTTGCATTACTTCTCCCACTATCCCTTCGATCTAATTCCATCCTTGGCGGCGAGCACATCTGTGGCGAAGTTAACGGCCGTCATCCATTTCGACTCTTTTTCTGTCATCAATTTTATCAGGTTGTCTGGTGTAAATGCCCCCTTCCCCCCCGGGGCATTCTGAAGGGGGCCTCTGTATGTCCCACGCCGAGCAAACCATCAACGTGTATTCCACAACATCCTGTTGCGCCCCACAGTGTTCGCATAAAATTTGCTCGCTTCCCAATCCTGTTCACCAAAGGCACCGTGTCCCGTGAGGAGCTGGGTAGGGTGGTAATCTAGCTCCTCTAGACGTCTTGTCCGGGATTCCGCGCGAGCCTCGTTCTAACGGGTCTGCCACTTAGCCAGTAGGTCCTCCCATGTCTTTAGACAAGCCACACGTTTAGGAGTACATATGCTTCTTCTGCATATGGTACATCTCCGCTCTCTGTCTGAGGGTCAGTCCCATTGCGTTGCTGCTTTCAGCTATCACCATTTCGCCACGATTTTAGACACTTGTCCCATGCCGAGGGGCATATAACAGCTTGGCCTGGACTGCGCTCATAAGTAGCCCCTGTCTAGCCGCAGAGGGACCCCCGATATTCGCGAGGCGAGTAGCTCTGCAATATTTGCACCTGGCTTCCCTGCTTCCTGGAGGCCAGCAGCACGTGTGAGACGGGGTAGCTTTCAGGGTGACCCCCAGATATTTAATTGTTTTGACGATATGGACCAGATAGCCAAAGATGTTGATTAGTTCCCCCGATACGCGGCCCGCGTGCCTTCTGCTTAGCCATATCAAGAGTAGCAGGTCTTCAATGAAGTCAATAATGTCGGCGCGTTTTGGTAGCTTGAGAGTCATTAGGCAATCGTACAAGAGGTTAAAAGAAACTAGCTCAAAATGGAGCCTTGTGGTACTTCTCCGGTGATGGCTAGCTCTTTCTAGTCCCCTTCCTCTATGACGAGTTTCCGGTCCCTAAGGTAGCTGTCAACTTTACGGCATAGGTGCTGCCCTCGTGGCGAGGACCTTTATTCCTCACATCGATTGGTATAGCCAGGCAGTGAGGGAGTTCTCGGAGGGGTCGTGCATTGGCACCTCCCTAATGGCATCCACTGTAGAGCGATCCCGTACGAAGCCGAACTGTCTGTCGGATGTTTTCCCTACGCTGTCGAGCTATCGGTGGAGCTTCTTTTTGTTCATCATTTCCAGTAACTTGCCCTCGAAGTCAAGTAGGCAGATAGGTCTGTAGCCATTTGGTTTGGTTGGGTCCTTTCCCGCCTTAGCTAATAGCATCGGCCTTGCCTTTTTGAATCTTGTTGGAAATACTCCTTCGCGCAGCTAGCTGGTGACCCATGACATGGCGTGGCGTTTTTATTGGTTGTGTAAATTTGCTGTGATACCGCGTCACTCGAGGCAGCTCTCCGGCATCCACAGTAGGGCATTACCACCAGGTTTCACCGAAAATGAAACGACGTCAACCCGATGGTAGGGACTAGGGACTCTACAGACATATGGAGGATAACAATTTAATCTGACTGTATGCGGGTCAACATGCAGTAGCAACCGACTACGACCATCACCGTCAGCTTCTTACTGACTTCATACCAGCAGTCCTACGCCACGTTCCAGCATTTGATGCGTTGGCCGCCCCAATGGACTTATAAAATCATAAACAAGTTCCAGCTCAAGACGTCTCGTACCCCTTGTCGACGTTCGACATACAGGCCCTACCTGGCTGGAATAACACCATCGTCTTAGTTTGTGCCGTGCCAGTGTACCTATGTCAGCCCATCACCAGCTGGACCAGACGTCAGTATCGCTTTTGACGACCCCACATCTGGTTTAGGACGTCCTTATCCCCCTGCATCTTAATATCGGAAGAATGCACACATTTTACCAACTACAATACTAACACCGAACAAATATTTTTTTATGAGCTACCATTGCTTCTATTAATAATTTGTAAAAATTTGGCATTATTGAAACATTCCAAACGGGATAATTTTCCAAAATGTGCCGCTGCCACTGCGCTCTTTTCGGCGAACGAGGGTATTACCTGCTCCTGGAATTTCGGTGTCTACGTGACCGGAGTAATGCCGGGGTAACGAAATCCGCACTATAAAAGCCAGGCCCAAACTGACGCTCTTTACCAGTCTATGCCGTCAACGACAGTGAATCTTGTCGGCTCTGCCAAGTCAAGCCTTGCTCTTGTACATAACTTGTGTCATTTTTCTCTATGTATAATTCTAGCGCTAAGGTTTAATTTATATTTTTATTTTGTTTCTTGTATTTTTCATTGTCCTAGCTAGAAGGTACCTTGACGTGGTATGGAAGTTCAAGTAAGTAGCATATTAGGAGGACGATACTCCACATCTACACTAAATAAAAATAAATAAATTCCTGTTTATATTTGATCCACCCTCGTAGGTAGCATTAGGTTGTCTTCTAGGTGATTATAGTGTTGCCTATTTTGTCACTTTAAAATATTTGCGTATATTATTACTGCAAATTCATGATAAGTAAAAATATAGCATTACCTATACAACTCTGGCAACTCTATTATATGTTATCAAGAGTGCTTATAGAATATTTCTTATGACAACACCAAACACTTTTTTACGCATGTCTTAATAAACTAGATTGTGTTGTTGATAAATTTACTCATTTTCAAAAGTCGTTACCAGACATTGATTTTCATAAAGTTCTTTATGATTACAATCAAATATAATCGATCATTGTTTTCAAATAAACATACAATTTTTTTAGAATTTTTGACAATGATTTTCTAACCTCTTCTAAGCGGATTAAAATATAAATTGCATGTTAAACTGTATATATTAATCCGAATAGTGGTGTGTTTTACTACCCATTTGTATTTAGTTACTACAAAAGACTTCACGTAAATTATTTTGGTTATCTCAGGATATAATTAAAATTAAACAAAAATAAGTATAGTGACATTAGAAAAGTAATTATGGTTATCTTGACAATTATTATTAATCAATGACACCATTTTATCCAATTAACGTTCGTTAAATAAAACTAATAATATTTTCTAGTTCTTTGAAGACTAATTTCGGCTTAATCATTAACTATTGATCTAAGGAATCAATGGTTTAGCCACTTCTCTCACAATAATGGGTCACCCTGTATTTTAGGTGTGTATTCTCTTGTACAAAATTAACAAAAGAGTTTATATGCACATATATCATCATTTATTGCTTCGATAATGAAGTGTGGCGATATTTACTTAGTAATAGAACATATGAAGTTACTGTTAATATAAATTTTATCTTTATTGAATGTAGCAATTAGCAAAACAAATCTTTTTCATAGGCGCTTTAATAATCTCCAGTTGCATTTAAATAATCTTTTTTTTATAATAGACTATACAGTTGTCTCTTGCTGTAAGTAGGATCAAGAAAAAAAAACAAAAATATATCGTGAAGTAATTACGAACTTTCGGTGCATGAAGCTTTGTCAAAAGCTTTTCACAGCCTTTCCAGCCAAATTTAAAACAGTGTTTGTTTAAATCTGTAAAGTATTTTTATTTTCAGCGCTCATGGATAGGCATACAAACACATAGACATATTTTATAGAGGTATAACCTAGATACTATTATAATTAATAGAAATATATTCTTTGATTGTAACTCAGGAACCATTACAGATTGTTAACTCTTAATATGTAAACCTAGGGGTTTGTTTTTCTCCAAAGACCCTGGGGCTTCTCTTTCCAAACATATGAAAAATGTCACTACTTTATGTAACCGATTCAGTGCCAATTTACTATCAAACTATTATTCAGCCATGCATGGCAGTGAATACATTTTACCGAAGCATAGGTTAATGCCATACTATTCGTGCATCAATCGTATTTCTTCGCAAATAAAAAATATAAACAATTACCTCGCAATGAAACGTAAACTTTTTGATTTTCTTTTTTAACCTAGAGCCATATTCATTAAATGCTTTTTACTTATATAAAGAACACTAATTTAATTTACGTTAATTTCCTTTTGTGACGATATTCTTTGTAATGTGCTTATGTTATTTTATGTAATGTACATTGTTTTTGAATAAATTTGTTTGTTATTATTATTATTATTAATACAATATACCGGGTGACCCATTTTAATAAATCCACTGGAATATCTCGACACATATGCGTCCTACAAAAAAATGTTCCAAATAAAAGTTTGATGGTTTCGAAAGGGCCATCTAATCCTATACAAATTTGTTCACCCCCACCCTCCAGGGGGCGGGGTAGGGGGTCAACTTTTATATCTTAAATGGGAACCCTTATTTTTTACTGCACATACATACATTTTTAAATTATTAGAAAGCTATAACAGTAGTATGCATATTGTATAAGTACTCTTTGTAGAGAATAATGGTTTAAGTCATTTATAAAGAACAGTATATTTACTTGGAATGCATGTCATATTTTCAAGAACTGAAGATTTTGATTAAATGTCATTTCAAGCCCAGAAACACAAAAAAGCATTATTAAAAGCTGGTGCACAAACTATGTAGTTTCCATATTATCTAATGGAAAAATAAGTAAAATAATGTAAGTTCATTGATACTTGTTGGTAACGAAAAACATTTGTTATATTCCATAATATCATGGAATATAACAAGTGTGTTTCTTAGCCAAATTTAATGTAAATTCATTCAACTTTAATTTGTTAATATTGAAAGCAATTACATGCTTTAATTGATAGAGGAAAATAGGTTTATTATCGCATTACATGCGAGTTTTGTGGTAATAATACCGATAACAATATAAATATCTAAGTAAAAGAGCTAATTAACTGATAATTTTAAATGTTTCTCATTTCATTTTCATGGCTAAACAAATATCTTGAATTATTTCATTTTTCCATTTACTTATCTACTTAGTTACAGTAATACTACTAGCATTATTTTTTCATAAACTTTCATAATGATTAAAGTTACTTTCATGTGACATGTTGATTTTTTTCTTATAATAGATCTGAGACATCATATTTCCTAGAAATATTCGGGGAAATTACATGATGGCTACATCATGATTTGAACGAATTGATTGAAATGATGCATTGGAATACCTTAACCACAATTTAAAACACTCTATTAATAATACTAACGAATCGATCATACTCGAAAGCCATAACGTTTCTAAAATAATTGAATGTGATCAATGTCTGTACAGATGCATGAGTAGATATTTTTGATACCGTGAGTATTTTAAGTATCTACATGTATAAATAATAATAGTTAAGAATCTACTATACAAAAAATATATATAATAAATACCTCGCACCATATTTACTCAAAAACTGTCTAAGCTATATTTAATTTTTTAATAAAAATAAGGGTAAATGAAAATAATTTTTAAGTTTTTATACCACTATTTATTGTATTATATACAAAACAAAGTTTACAATATATTATCAATTTTGACACAACTATAGTTCAACACTTGATAATGAACGGCAAAGGTCGAAACAATAGTTGTGTCAAAATTGATAATATATTATAAACTTTGTTTGTGTATATTATACAATAAATAGTGGTATAAAAACTTAAAAATTCTTTTCATTTACCCTTTTTAATTTTTTAAGTTTACCTGACAGAAACAAATACATTTAAACTAGTTTTACTTTGATATTTGTGCTATTTTTAACAGACGAATTACTTTCCTATAATTCAATATCTATCGAGGTATTATCTAGAGAAATAGTTGTTTCAATAAGTGAGTAGTCTTAGTAAGGGTCATTGTTGTAGATTTACAAAATATTTTCGTATTTTTAGATTATTGACCACTTCCAAGGGTTCATTTTAACAATCCAATCCCCTAGCCCCAAAAAGAAGGCAATGCTGCCGTTCATACCATGCGAAACGATTAAGAAACATTTAGGGAATTTACGACTCAGCACTATCTTGGATACTAGTGTCGATATACTATAACTCAAGAAGAACAGGTCTATATCAAGTGCTTTTTGATTACTGTTTGACACCTTATAAAGAAAAACATTTGAAAATGTCTGGTAGAATTGTTCTGATCTTCAGACGAGGGGGTTAGTTACATTGAACTGTTGAATGACTAAGGAGAGGACAGCCCAGTAAAACCCTCGAGGATCATTTTCCTGAGGATGCACCTCTTCGTCGCGTATTTACTTTTTATTTTCGGAATAGATATTTATTTGAACTCTTGTTTTTATTGCATTGTTTTCCTTTTCCCATTTAATAATAAATGCGATACATTTATTTACACCTTAACACAAGGTGGGGCAAAAGTCCCACTACCATTTTGATTGCCTATAACTTTGCTTAAAGAAAAGATAAGTAAGTTTGGTTTTCATAAAAAGTTTATTTGGTCTTTACATTTTTTTTTCGTTATGATTGGAAAATTATATCGGCTAAATGGTGACCGCGATTCGCTATTCAACTTTCGGCTCTTTTTAGGGAATTTTTCATGACATCCTTCAACATATCGGGCTGAATTTCTTTAATTTCGTGACGCATATTGTCTTTAAGATGTTGAATCGTTTGGGGCTTATTCACATAAACTTTTGATTTTAAAAAACCCCATAAGAAAAGTCTGCTGCTGTTGAATCCGGAGATCTGGCTGGCCATGCTAAATCGCCAATTCGCGAAATAAGTCTTCGTGGAAAAACGTCATTCAATAATTGAATTGTTGAATGAGCTGTGTGTTCTGTTGCCCCATCTTGCTGAAACCACATTTCCTCTAGTCCTTTCTCTTCCATTTCAGGCACAAGAAAATTTCGAATCATGTCTTGGTACCGTTCAGCATTAACAGTAACTCCAACACCTTGGTCATTTAGAAAAAAAATAGGGACCAATGATGTTTCCAGCATGAATACCAACCATACAGTTGTTTTTAGTGGATGCAATGATGTTTCATGAATTAATTGAGGATTGTAGGTTCCCTAAAACCGACTGTTCTATTTATTGGCGTGGCCACTGAGAATAAAATGGGCTTCATCGCTCATTATCAATTTAAACGAAAAATCTTCAATTTCGCCAGACAGCCTTAGGATTGCATTACTGTACTCAACTCGTTGATCATGATCTCTCGGTTGCAATTTTTGAGCTAATTGAATTTTATACGAGAACATTTTCAAATCAGCTTTCAAAATTCGCCTTAAACTGCGTGCAGAAATGTGTAACTGGGAACCACGTTTTCGAATTGATGTTTCTGGAGACTCACATTTTCAGCGTTGCGAGACGTCCGTTGTCTTCCAGAACGAGGCCTGTCTGCTGTCGTACCGAACTGTCGAAAATTCGCATGTAAACGAAAAATTGTGGGTTTGTGAGGCACTGAACGATTAGAATATTTTTGACGCAATTTCCGCTGAGTGGCAATAATGAAACGATTATTTTCAATAAATATTGTCACTATTTCTGCTTGTTCTTGTGGCGTATATTTATCCATAATAAAATTTGGACATCTACACAATACACTGGTTAAAGCGAAACTGAGCTAAACGTCACAGAACCAAGATGGCGCGCAATCAACATGGTAGCGGGATATTTGCCCCACCTGTTACTTTCCAATGTATATTATTCCTCACATTTTGTTAGAAATCAGAACTAACTTTATATAATTTAAACTGCTGATATATTTCCAGGAAGTGTGGTTGTATTTGTTTAGTAAAAAATATTGTCCTTGCTGCCCTTCCTACAGACTATCTCATAGTTCGCTTTATGTTACTTTTTTCTTCTTTAATTTAATTCTCTATTTCTAAACTTGTAAACTACTGAGAGTTTCTTAATTATATTAGTACTCAAATAAATAACGGAAAATATGTATTTTTTTTCTCGGAAATATTAATAACAGATATGAAATATTTTTAATTTATGATATAAAATCACAAGTACAAAAACCAGAAACCAATATACACTTTAAGGACATTAATACATTTTATTAATAAACTGAATAAACAGCTCGTATTTTTTTTTCATATCATTACCAGATAAACTCTATTCCTAATAGTGCTCAAGACCTAATAAATCTAAAGTTAAAACTGGGAATAATGTTAAATCAATATTTTAATTTCTGGAAATTATCAGTTATAAAAATTCCAGATATCGTATAATAAAAAAGAAACCTACCAAAGATATTTATGGACTAGGTTTTAACATAAAAATAGTTTTGGATATTTAATTGTCCCTTGGCTCACTTGATTACCTATTTATTAGAACCGAAAAGTTTTTGGGAATATTGAAAATAGGAAAGTGTATTTCTATATTTAAAAGAGGTGATAAATTTAACGTAAATAATTGAAAACCAATTCTGATTCTACCAATATTTTTTTCAAAAATAATACAATTCGCCGAGAAAATGGTCTAATAGTTCGATATACATAATATTTAGTAAAATCAAACTTTGGTTTTAAAGTTATAGGTACATTTGAAAGTGAAAATATTGTCATAACAAACCTGATTGATCATAGTTAAGCTTTTGTCTTTTCGCCTAATACGAGGGTGGATCAAATATAAACCGGATTTTTTTATTTATCTGTCGCTAAGTGATGTGTTATGTGCGGTACCGCTGAATGTGTAGGATATAAGTATAAAGAAGAGAGGAGGACGCCGATTTAGTTTACTAATGTTTATTGCCGCCAGTAGATCCATGTCTGAGCACGAGGTATATACGCATGCTGTCCAACGAATCATCATTAAATTTTTGGTGCGGGAAACCTTCCCAAAGTTTTCGTCAACTAACTGCACAGTTCGCTGATAATACGCTTTCGACAACTCAAGTCTATGAATGGCATAAAAAAATTTAAATGGCCGCACAACTGTAGAAAATGTGCGTCATTCACGCCGACCGCAAGGAAGCATTTCTGAGACAAACAGTCGTGCTATCCGTGAGCTGATTGAAACTGACCGGCGACCCGCTGTAAACGAAATTGCTACAGAGGTAGGAATATCGTAAGTGAGTGCTCAATCAGTCATTTCTGAGTTGGGTTACCGAAAATTGTCGACAAGTGGGTTCCTCGCCTACACCCCAAAATCTAAACAAGTAAGCATGGAGTGGAGACAATCTGGAGAAGCTCCACCTCAAAATGCCAAAAAACTCGTGTGTCTACGTGAAAAGTTATTGCAGGTGTTTTTTTGGGATAGAAAAGGTATACTGTTTGTTGATTTCCTTCATGAGTGACGCGGTGACGAGACGTACAGTCAATGCTAAATATTATTGCAAGCTCCTTGATGAAGACAAACTGGCTTATCGGTTGAAAAGACGATGCCCATCCGAAGTGTGTTTCTCGTTCATTCGAGAAAATTCATTGGGAAATATTGTAACATCCGTCCTATTTATTTATTTATTTATAAACTTTACAAGATCAATTCAAGAATAAACAGAAAAATAAACACATAAAAATTAAAACACTTCAAAATTTGGTGCATAGATCTTGAAGGAGGAGTTCACGGTTTCATGTGTTCTTTCACTCGACCCATTACTCTTATCAGGCGATTGCCCACTAAGGTAATATTTTGACCATTTCTTGTACATTTAGCTTCAATTTTTGAAGACTTTATTTTATGTGCTTATGTCAGAGTAATTTTCCCCATGTGACTTTCATACATTTGGTCCACTCAAAGATGAATTAGGAGGACGCCATTTACACATTGGCCAAGATGTGAAATCGTTTGTGAGCTACCCACATCCTTACCACTCTTATATATATGAATATATACGAACCCCACAGTTTTGCTTCTCAAGCGCATTTTTTATGTTATTTCAATGTTGAAAAAATCATGAGCCAATGCAAAACCTATCTACAAAATCATGCCTTCTACCTAGTAGGGTCCTATTGAAGTGTTGTTCTACCCTTAACCAATCACTTCCCAAGCAGTCCCACGTCATCTATGTACCTGGTAACTTTCTCGGGGTGATACTCCTTCACTCTCATCAAAGTCGTTTTGGGGTCCACAATCGATACCTCAAACGGTAATTCGAATTCGAGCCTCCTGGACATGTTGTCCGTCGGTTTGGACAGAAGGACCGGGTCGATTTGCTGCAGTATTTCTAAGTGTCCTGTCCAATCCCCGGGCAGTTTTTCTTCCTCTGGTGTAGTCGCAGGGCCGCCACAAGTCCCTCTTTTTGTACCACTAGATGGAGCGGTGTGAGACCAATGGTTGCCTCCATTCCCGCACTTGGGGTTGTTTGCATGGCCCCTGTGATGATCAGACATGCTAAATGTTGAAACCTACTCAGCGTCCTTTGCGTGTCTAGTTTTTGAGTCTTTGGCCACCACACAAGGTGACAATGGGTACTACCGTTGTTCTAAACAGCCAATACGTAATCTTGGGCTTTAATCCCTAGGTTTTTCCCCAACTTTATTTCTTTTAAAAATTCATAGATCGTTTCATCTCCTAAAATGAATATTTTTATTATAGTACATTGTTTATATCATAATATCTGAATTTATACATCTCCTATGGCTTTTGTAAGACATTTTTTGTTAATTAACATCTATAAAGATTATTATATAATTATTCCGTGGATTATATATAAAAGAGTAATGATAAAAGACATTATATTATTCAAACTAAAAGTAATATTAGAATTTTCTAACATTGTTACAGTCAATTTTTGGTGGTCGCTGAACAGGGCTATCAAACATTGCCAAAACATTTCAAATTACAACGAATAGCAAATTTTGATAGCGAAAGTATTTGTTGGTCTTCCTCATACGCTTAGTTAACCTGAATTATCGCGACCTTTAAATGCACTCAATCGAGATCCTATCGATTCGCATGTGTATGAAACGGAAAGTGGAACTCAATTGCGCGGTTTTTACATCACTCAAGAACTAATTGGTCGCAAAACGTGCTGAGTTTGTTTAAGACACGAGCGCGCCCTTGAGTGTGTGCGCGCTTTTCCACGCATCGCCGGCGAAAAAAATTCCTTCCGAATCGGAAAATCGAAAGGGAAAAAGGAGAGATGGCGTCGCGACGTCCTTCGTGCCGTTAGAACTTTTATAAGGTAAATTCTAAGACCGATTTGTGGACATTCGTTCGTTCTGCTCGCGGGCGAGAGTGTACTTGCGCGAATTTCGATTTCATTACCGAAACGGTGGTTATGCTCGCGACTGGCGATTTAATCCACGTCCTAGTTTTACTCTTTTGTGTCTTTTCTGTCACTGCAGGCGGTGATGATGGAGATGTCGACAAAGGGTACAATCTGCTGGACGAGAAGGAGAATTTATTCAATCCAAACAGGGTGAGTGAAGTGATATCCGTTGAGAAAAAAATGAAAATCAAAGAGGGTGATATAATCTCTTACACAACCGCAAGAATTTTTATTCTGGGTTTTATTCCACTTAAATCTCATTGAGATATTTATATTTTCCACAAGTGTTTATGTAATATTAACGTTTTCACTTTCCTTCTTTCGCGGTAAAACAACAAACTGTAAGTTTATATATTTATGTTTTATTATTTTCCATAAGGAACGCAAGTGTTAAAAATTAAAAAAAATCTAATGTTATTATTAAAAAAACATATAAAAATATAAGTGCAAACTTTAAGATTTATTTTTAAAACAATGTTAATATTTTTAGGTTATGAGAATTATCCGAAAAGTGCTTATTTTCTGCTATTAAATATTTCTATACCATACTATATAAATACAAATAATAAAATAAATGTCATTTCCTCGCTTACGATTTAGGCTTCTACTTTGTTATACATTATTAATCATAAATTAAACACAACTGAATTAAGTTATAATAAGTAAAAATTGTATTTCATTTATAAATGTCAATTGTATGATATAGTTAATTTATTTAATGAAGATATAAACTGCCAAGTAATTTAGTATTCACAGAGTAACTATTTAAATATAATAATTTGCAATTCTTGTTTAAAATTTAGAAAAAAACTTCTGTAGTTTACATTTAAAGGTTTATTTTGTTTTCATAATGGATGTGATTTACCTAGATATATAGTGAGTATAATTTTTATATTGTGATCAACTTAAATAAACATAAATCGTATAAAATAAATATTTGGTTCCTCAACTTTGCAAATTCACGAGAAGTATATTATCGTCTCATAAAGTAAATTCAAAACCGGTCTACATGTTATCTCCCGGAACAGTAATTAATATGTATATACGTTTTATTTTCTTATTGATAATAAAAAAATATATTTAAAAAGATTAAACCAGATGTAAGTCGACTGTTTACCCTTGATACTTTGAACATAAAACTCACGTGTTGTAGTGATTATAATTTGCATTTTTGCGATTGTTGACAGCCGTTCATTCCTTTATATAACAAGTTGTTAAGATTTACTGTTAAGGTTACATTCACATTACGTTTACATTCACAATGTATAAATTCGTGCAATTATTGTATCCCGCGGGGTATTAATTGTAATGGTTTGTAATAAGTAGTGTTCATCGCTGGATTTAGATAATGAATAACAATCAATTTACGTAAGCAAACTAATTATCATAAAACTATTTATCTTATTATAAATAACAATTATAATATGGCTAAGAAAACCTTCCTTACACAATATATACAATAAAATATATTAAAGTTATAATCAAGGATTTTTTTTTAATTTTAAGTTTAGTTGATATCTCTAAATCCAAAAATATTTTTTAAATAACATAAAACATTTAACATAATTAATTAATGAACAATATACAATCAATATTACATTTTCAAATTTTTATCGTCTTGAAGATTAAAAAATGTACACTAAAGTGTTTCTTTGATTAACAAAACATACCTAAGTATGGATATTACTAATAATGATAAAATTTTGGAATAACTTCAATCCATTTGAATGTAAGTCTCAAATCGACTAAAATTATTTATCATGTGTAAATAAGCCACTTCTTATCTTAAATGCATTCTATATTATAAAACTGAATCATAATTGAAATGAAATGTACACAAGCTACATGATTCACATATCAATTAAATAAAAAAATATAATTCTTAAAAATAGTTATATTGGTTAGGTCAGCTATCTTCATCATTTTGACATTTTAAATGAATGTAATAACTCTTGATTCATCAGGCACAGAAATTTTGTCACATAATTTTGCAATTCTTGTATTCAAAGTTTGTGACTTAAATTATTTGTTTCAATGACATTACAATTTGGCTGTGACATAATTAACTATTATCTTTAAGACTGTTTTAACTGAGTTTTATAGATATTATTCAAAAATATATAGTGTATATAATCTAAATCAAATATATGTTAAAGCAACAAGTCGTTATTTATATTTAAACAATTTCTCAACAACCCTGCAATTGATAATAATATTGCATTCAATTAAAAGAGATCATATATTACAAATATTATCAAAAAGATTGTGCTAACGAATCTAAGGGAAATTCAAACCATATGATTCCCACTAATTATTTCTGTAAACAATAGGCAAAAGTGATCTTGACGACACTAACATCCTAAAAATATTCTTGAGTTTTATATTTCACAATTATCTTTTATAAAAAACTATTATTAAATTGACAGCCTCAGAAATAAACTAGGAATTATATAATAGCTATTAGGCTTATCATTGTTTAAAAAATATTAATATTTGTATGTAAAAAATGCTCGAAAAATTGTTCTCCGTTGAACAAAAATTACAAATCGAATGATTCAGGATTTTCTGCAATAATTATTACATTAATTACGAATGTTGGGTAATAATGACATTGGCAATTACAGGTACTATGCGATAATAAGTATTTTGTTAGCTCATAATAATATTAGCGAAAACATGTGTTGAAAATAAAGGAGGTCAAGTTGAACTATATTTCTAATTGTAACATAGATTGTCCTAAATCTATAATTATTATTATTAAATTAAAATATATGTAGTAGCAATTTAATAAAAATAAAATTCTTTTGCTTATATTAAAAAGATCTAAATTTCAATTTAAAATGTTTAACCTTTACGCCTGTGTTTAAGTAATTATAGTTATTTTAACTATTATTTAAGGCAATATTTTTTTTAAATATAACTTACAAATCTATTTAGTATATCTAAAGTACCTGCATGTAAGAGGAAAGTAATTGCATTTTGAATAATAACTCGTATGCTTTATGAAACAATGCTACAGCGACAATATCTAAATCTAATATTAAACGCGAGTCCGTTAGAAAATTAAATTATTAATATTATTGTATACTTAATATATACATATACCGGTTGTTCGATAAAAAAACGCCCAACGCCATAACTTTGTTATTTATTAACCGATTTGAATCAACTAAAAACAAATTGAATGGCAGTTTGTATACCATGAAATGAAATTAATTTTATATTTTTTCAAATTTAACTTCATTTTTACTTGAAATTTTTAAATGGTTGCATATACTTTTCTTATTTTTCTTTCTTTATTTATTCATACGATGTTTTCGGATAAATTTTGTGTGCCTTGAAAAAAAAATCGGAACAAAGGTTTTTTTTTGTTTTTTTGTTTTGTTTTTGGAAAACACATACTAATAACAAACGGTTGACATTACTTTACAACAAATGACATTTGTTGTTGCGATTTTTTTCGACATAAATATTAAATGAAAATCAACATATTGGGCATCATTGGATTTAGAAATATAATGTCTAGTATAAAAAAATAAGAAAAGTATTTATATGCAACCATTTAAAAATTTAAATTTGTAAATGACACACAATAACTTTGTTTTACCTCCATTTTTTAAACAATTACAGTGACTATAGTTTCGACTATAAGCTAGTCATTACCAAACAAAAAGTAACTTAAATTTCAAATCATTCAAGATGTACCACGAAGTAAACGCCTCTACCATCAAATATTTAATCAACGATAGTGTAGCAGAAAAGGCGAAGACGTATCTCAAATTATGAATTAAAAAACAACACGCAACTCTAAATGCTCTACAACTGAACGTTAACCCTAAATTTGTACAACTTGCCACCAAACCAAAATCAACGGCAGCGAATAAAACCATGCAAAAAGCCCAAAAAACGTGGCTGAAAGAAGAAGCCAAGTTTTAGTTCAAGCGGAGGAACATAACTTTAACATATATCAATATTCTTCACACCGAGCCCAACAAAAAGTAAGATCTTCATCCTCAACGCTACAAGACTTTCATTTCAGAATTATTAACAAGACCAATATTAATTTTAATGAAAAAGAACTATCGCTTCTAGAATCAGGTCCTAAATTTTCACCCCATATTAATGTTACATCTTACTTAAAGATTTTCCAAATACACATTTCGAAAAATCAAAAATCTCTAAAATTATAAAAGAAACACCTTCAGTGTCTAGCTCAGACGACAAAACGACCTAATAATCACAAAAGCAGATAAAGGAAACTCTGTAGTAATATTATTGAAAAGACTACGAACAAAAAGTCAATCAATTTCTCTCATCATCAGACATAACTCAAATCCCCAAAGATCGCACAACTAATTTTATTAAACAAATTAAATCGTCCATTAATAAACTCCTTATTTCCTAATTCAACTAAGCACAAACTTCTTCCAATGAACCTAATATCTCCTAGACTTTATAGATTTATAAAAATACATAAAGAAAATGAACCCATACGTCTCGTAGTATCATATATTAATTCACCAGGAAAAGAAATCGCCATTCAACTCAATTCAATTTTTAGATCACTAACCAATTTCAAAGATGCCTACTCCATCAAAAACTCTATAGAACTAACACAAAAACTAATTAACTTAACCATAGATAAGAACTGTGAACTAGTATCTTTTGATATCACTAATATGTTTGCCAAAATTCCACCAGAAAATTGCATGAAATTAATAATTGAACATTTAGATACTAACAATGTTAACCCCATAGTAAAATTAAACTTTTTAACACTACTTGATCCTTTAATAAAACAAAACTATTTCACATATAATAATAAATTTTATATTCAGAGCGAAGGTCTAGCAATGGGCTCATCACTCAGCCCATTGCTAGCCGAAATTTTCATGGAAAATATAACTAAACAAATACTAGACTTCCCTTTAGGCAAAAAACATATCAAATGGTGGTTTAGATATGTAGATGATATCCTAGCATGTTTTAAAGGCGCTGATATGCAAATTAACCAATTTCTTAAATTCCTTAATTCCCATAAATAACTTTCACAATAAAAACAGAAACTAACAACTCTATCAATTTCATCGATCTCTCAATTAACAAACTAAATAACAAACTTAATTTTAATATTTACAGAAAACCCACATAAACAGATTCCGTTATTCCTAATCATTCCCGACATCCTACAAAACATAAAGTAGCAAGTTTTAATTCAATGATCCATAGAGCATTTAATTTACCCTTAAGCCCACAATCCCTACACACTGAAATTAACATAATTAAACAAATTGTAGAAAATAATGGATACAAGAAAGAACTAATTAATGAACGTGTACACAATTTTGAAATAAAACGACTACAAAAATATTTATATGCAAAACAGGTTTCAACCAATACACAGATATCAAATCAATTACCTTTTTTTTTTTGGCAATGTAAGTTTCAAAATTAAAAATGTCCTAAAAAGATATAACATTAAAATCAGTTTTAAACCGTACACCAAACTTTGCAATTTAATTTTCAACGGTAAAACCCAGATTGATAACATAAACAAATCTGGTGTTTACAAGTTAACTTGTCCCGAATGTGAAAGTGTATACATAGAGCAGTCTGGTCGTAGCTTTAAAATTAGATTGAGAGAACATGAACAATCATATAATTTAAAAAATAAAAATTCAACATTCAATCCAAACCATTTATTAGATTTTCACCATAATTTTAGCAGAGATGTACTTTCAGTAATCCACTTAGCGGATAAATGCCGAAAAATGTATTTACTGGAAGCTTTCGAGATTAACAAAACTAAAACTAATCCCGGAATTTCCCTATTAAACGACCAGACTGACCTAATGTAATTTAAGTTACTTTTAGTTTGATAATGACTAGCTTATAGTTGAAACTATAGTCACTGTAATTGTTTAAAGTATAGTAATAAAACATAGTTATTGTGTCTCATTTACAAATCAGTAAAGATGTACCACGAAATAAACGCCTCTACAATCAAATATTAAAAATTTAAAGTTGACTGTCATTCGTCAATGAAGTTAATTTTGAAAAAATATATAAATAATGTCATTTCATAGTATTTAAACGGCCATTCAATTTGTTTTTTAGTTGATTCAAATCGGCTAATAAGTAAGAAAGTTATGGAGTTGGGCGCTTTTTTATCGAACACCCTGTTTAAACCTTTAAAACTTTTTATTATTAAATTTAAAAAAAATGAATATGTTACAGAGGATTATTTTTATTTTAGTTACCTATAGCTTAAAAAAATGTACTAGTTCAAACAAATTTAAAAATTTTTGAAAAAAGTGAATAGAAAACAAATTCATTGAAAGCCGTCGGCAAATAAATATTTTAACTCTTAAGACATTGAAAAAAAATATTATCGGCCTAAATAAATACAACTACTACGTAAAGATGATCTAAATAATTGTTACCCATTAAAGTGTAATGAAACTTGTTTAGTTTATTATTGTAGCTGTTAGGAAGAAAATCCATATATTAAAATAAAAAAGGATTTTCAATCGCTAAAAATTAAAGGTTGGACATGAGGATATTAGTGATTAATATATTTAAATCTTATTTAGCATTAAGTTTTATCACATTACATAAAGTATACGAAAGTTGTTTCATTTATAACATCATAGCGATACTTAGTTAATTTCAAATTTGTTATATTAGAAGTGTTGTTGTCTGATAAACTTGAATTTACTTTTGCGGCACTGTTTTGAACAATAATCATTTTGTGTAATATTAAATCGGTTTACTGTTATCACAATCAAAATTACTTTATATATCATTGTAACCACTAAGGGCTTCAGCAGCCCAATATTAAATAATAATAATTAGAAAAAACACGAAAATATTTCGTAAAATCTACATCGAAGTATTAGCTAGAGAAGTAGTTGTTTCAAAAGTGATTTGTTTCTTGTAGTCTTAATAAGACTCATTTGTTGTAGATTTTACGAAATATTTTCGTGTTTTTTCTAATTATTAGTGAATTTTCTACAACGTAAGGACTTATATATTTTACTAAATAATAAGTTGATTACCAATTTGACCTTATTTCTGTCAAAGTTATGAGAAAATTGAGTTTATAGTACCAAGTAAACAAATTTTTTTTATAGGTGAAGAATTAATATGATTAGTTATATTTGATAATAATTTCTGTATTTTCATCTCATATTAAGAATTACTTAACGGTACAAGAAGGGTTTGAGTGGAAGAACGTATTTTAATATGAACTCCGCCCGTACTTCTTTCGTCCAAAATTTTATGTATGTTTTTTTTGTATTCTATTTGGTTGAAATGTATTTTTTTAAGAAAGATGTACCAATAATAAATAAACAATTAAGGGAATCTGAAAATACAATTATAGCTTAACTAAGGTTTATAGGAAGAAAACATTTTTACGCTCAAAGCGTAGTTTTATTAATTTATGTTTACACCAAATATTTCTTAAATTAAGCATATCGTTATTTGTTCTTGGTTAATTATACAAATTAGGCAGGGAAATAATAGCATCATCTATTCTTCCACTTGCAAATATGAGATTATGGTACCTGACATTAAAATCAATTTAAATATATATGTTCAAAACCAAGGAACATGCACAGTTAATTTTTGTGACACTGTTTTAAAATTTAATTTTAGCGTTTTATTTGAGCGTTTCTTCATATACTTAGCGATTATTGTCAATATACATTTAAACAAAATAATCAGGCTGAAGCACAATATTCATAAATATTACAGAATTTATATCTCCATTAAAATATACAGTTAACTATACAAAGTTTTTATCTGCAATAAGATTTAATTTACACAATAAATAGATCCATGTATCAGTATATACGATTATAACTTAATTAAGTTCGCTTATTAAGATGAATTATACTTTTTCAATCAATTACTCTAATAACACAAATATGCACGGTTTTGGACCTGAGCAACCAAAAGCTATTTATATGGTAATTTGGGGGCTGAATCCATATCAGCAGTTTTTAAAAATTGGTTCTAGTTTTCTAAATGTTTAATAAATTTATTGTTTAACTATTTTTGACCATTAACGACGGTTTATTGAATTAAACAGTATAAATCAGAAATGAGCAGAGTTTGAACTGAATATTTTATACTGCTTGGGATCTGTTTCATGCATTATGGTCGCCTTTCGATTTTCGCTAGATCTTGGTGTAGCCGCTCTCCTTACTCGTCGCTCGTGTCGCCCAAGATTTGTGGAAAAAAAAACGAGCTGTGAATGCAGACAATGTATCTTGAAAGACATTCGAACTCCAATATTGTGATAATTTTGCAAAAAATTGTCGATAACTTGCTTTTAATCTGATGATTTATGATTACCGAGAAAGTGGTGAACAACACTTTCAAACGATGCCCTTGCTGCTGGTTCATCAGGCATTAACCATTTTGTAAACTTTGCATCAGCCGTTAGTTTATGAATATCAAGTCCGACAAATATGCCTTCTTTGATTTCTGCCTATGACAGTTTTGCAAACAACTTGATTAAATACTAGAAAGCCGGTCCTTCGCGATTGAATGCTTTTACAGAGTTCTGAATAAGGGAATAAAACGTACTATGGGTTCATAAGTGGTACAGACGACACGTTTTGTTGTCGTACCCATTATGAGTTCATAATGGGTACGACTTGACCACACCTTTCTCACATAATGATGATCTGCACGGCTGTCCTACAGACACAAAAAACAGCAACATTTCTTGAATCCAGATTGCATCACAAACAATAGACCAATGACCTGTAATGAACATGTAAATCAATTAATATATATTTCGAAATTAAATACACTTACTTTATTTCTCAACCTTTAGATCGCCACAAATTTTCCATTGATGCTCATTGTATTTGATCCTGGCTGAATTTTTGTTTTGTTTCCCCTATCGAGTAGAGCCGCCTTCAAACTGTACTTTGAACCATCTATGAACAAATGCCATGCATTTCGATCATATGGTGTATTCATCACATCTTTGCTGCAATGACATCCTCTGATGTCATGTCAGAAACACATGTCATATTGTTTTTTGAACAACCACCTGTACTTTTTCTGCACACATTACAAAGGATTTTGGTACCGATGGCGGTAGTGTTTACTACAGCAAAACTAAAGTACTGCAAATACTGCATTTGTCATGACTTTTTCCACATTTTCCGAGCATATAACATCCATAAATGTTACAAAAACATTTTGAATCGACTTTGCAACATTTTCTCTGCATTTTCATATTTTCCGAAGCAAAATCACTGCACAAAAACAAGTTTCAAATGATGTTTAAGGCAAGATGGTCAACTGACAGCCATTATACGAGCGTAGTGCTGCTACCATGCGCGAACTCAAAAATTAGAACCAATCTTGACACACGCATTAAAGATCAGAGTTCATGGCATCACATAACGTTAAGAATCGTTCTCATCAGCCTGAATATCGAAACTGACAATATCAGTCATTAATACCACTGCAATGAGTTTTAATAACTTCAACATTAAAGTGAATAAAGAAGTCTTGACTATTTCATCATTCGTCATTGTCATTAAGAGCGTGTAGTTTTCGTGGTATGTATAGAATATTGAAAATATGGAGAAACATCCAGATTATGAGTAACTTGAACTTCAAGTAAAACATTTAATTCCAAATCTCCATCTTCTATTTCTTTTTGGGTTTTCTTTTAAAATTTTAAAACACTGGCACTTTTGACATTTAGAATAGGCTCTGTATATTGTTTACTATGTGTACTTGATTTTTATTTTTTTTTATAAATTCCTCAATTTCTCTACTTCTGTTTAACGTATGCATAAATTTGTTTACAATTTTGTATTCAGAAAAAAAAATTATATACAATTCAATTTGAAAAAGAGAGTTGATTGTCTTTTGTCAAAAACTGGATGCAAGAAAAAATACCAGTTCACTCTAAAGCACCATTAATTGTATCACCATTGGGATAAAATGAATGATGCTTTAGAGTGACGGGGGCGATCCTTCAAAGAAACAAGCTCATTTACACACACACAAATAACACATGGCGGAAGGACCACGTGGTCGATAGCCTAACACTACTACTACTACTACTACCAGTTCAGTACATATTGAAGTCTTTTACAAATGATTTCATTTTATACTTTATTCAAAAATAAGCGTGCTGTATCTCGCTTATTTTTGAATAAAGTATAAAAGGTATTTTGTCAGTCATCCTGTATATTTAGTTTAGTTTATTTGCTTTACAAGTCTTACTAAAACAATGATACAAAATAAAATACACTCACAATAACTTTAAAATTTAAATCGCAAGACTTGAAGGCGGAGTTCACAGTGCAGTGTTCTTCCACTCAACCCATTATTCCCTTTAGCTGACGATGAATATCAGCAGGCGATTCTTGTCATTCAGGCTATATTTTTGCCATTGCTATCTTCTATTTTTGTTCCAATTTTAAGGTACTATTTTATGATATGTACGTCAATATGACATTTTATGTAAAATGTCATAAAATAACTCCATATAAATTGGGCACAAATAGCCACTAGCAATGGCAAAAATATTGCCCCAATGGTAATAATCACCTACTGATAATCATGGGCTATAGGAAGTAATAGTTTGAGTGGAAGAACACTGCCATGTGAAATCCGCCTTCATCTAAATTTTAAAGTTATTGTAAGTGTATGTTATTTTATCAATAAACTAAACTAATGATATGAATTGAAGTAAAATCAAATTTACCTTGTATGTTGCTATTCCACAAATATCTCTATCTGGTGCTTTTAGACCATTTTTCAAATACGCTAATAAGATATGCCTTTTAAATCTTACACATTTCTTAAATCTGCCAGGCTTTGAAAAATAGACAGATTACGCTTTAAGTAGTATGAAAATCTACTGTACCTTATCGTTAAATCGATTAATATTTCTTTTACAGCTCTTACTGCCTTTCCTCCCTTGAAAATTTCTTGCAGTTCTTTTAATACCGTATATCTGCATTAGTCTCGAACTGTTCTCTCTCCTTCAATATTGTCATAGTACTAGTTGCTTATTTCATCAATTTTGTGTTACCTAGAGCCTGTGTATTCATTAGTAAGTTGTCTTTAAGCAACCAAAAAAAAAATGGATAGGACTGTTTATACAATCCAAGAGTGCATATTTTAATATCTAAACATATTGTTTTTGTTGATGGAGTGAGTGGTGATTCAACAGAGTCAATTATTGCTATACAATTATTTTAATTATTATTCCAATTATCAAATAATAATGATTTAATTAATATTTATTTATTTATAAAAAAATAAGAGATAGGTATTATAATACATAAAGAGGTATAGTAAAAGGAAATCCATTATTTTTGCATGAAATTGAAGGCTTTACTTACCATAGTTAGAATGATTCGATTTAGGCCGATTTTTTCAATAACTTGTTGCCATTTTGAACGTAATTTCATTATGTCTCTCTCATACAAGACCTATTGGCAAACAATTGAGACTGTCGATTTTCACAAGCCTCTCTTGAAACGAATTTCTCATCAGCAAAATTGTTCGCCATGGACAGGAAGAGATGGTAATCACTTGGTACCAGGTTGGGACTATAAGGTGGATGCATAAGAACCTCCCAACCAAGCTTCCGAAGCTTCTGGTCGTAGGAGAGCAGCTCGTAGTAGATAATTCCCTGTCATCCCGCCAAACACATAGCAAAACGATTCGACCACGACCGTTTTCGCTTGACGTTATCGTAAGTAATCCACTTCACTTACGATCGTCAGTCAGCACCACTTCAGAAAATTTCTTCTTTTTGTATCCAGACTTATTCTGATGTTGTAAAGTAAAATACTTGTTATGTTCCATAATTTTATTTTCAGTCACCTGACACGTGTTTCGATTTTTTACGATATATTTTTACAATATATGTGGTATACTACAGAAATTAGTTAGTTCGTGGAAATAACATCGTTAATGATGTTATAAGTTTTGATTATGTCATTGTGGTTGTTTAATACGTAATCCCCTTTGCTATTTGCGGATCCTGTATTTCCAGTTTGATTTAAAATTGATTTCTTACGTTTCTGTAACCTCGTTTCAAAATTTCTACCTGTTTGTCCTCTATATATTCCTTCACAATTAAC
Source organism: Ontholestes murinus (assembly GCA_963969525.1). Taxonomy (NCBI): domain Eukaryota; kingdom Metazoa; phylum Arthropoda; class Insecta; order Coleoptera; family Staphylinidae; genus Ontholestes; species Ontholestes murinus. The sequence continues at coordinate 56,512,030 of OZ018389.1, read as the reverse complement.
ACAATTTATTTTATATACTCCTGATCTTTTTAATACATTTTTCGATTCTATTTTGTTAATTATTATTTTATGGCCTAGATTGTCTTTATTGACTATCATTGCTTTTATAGAATCGTAAAAATATATTAAAAAGTTCTGGAGTATATAACTTCATTTACCCAATTGGAAAAGTTGGTTCCATCAAGAAGTAGCGTAAGAAGTAATGAACACATTCAGATGCTTCCAAATGTTTTTTGTGCAATCTTTAGGTCTTGGGCAATCGAAACAGTGCTTACATAACGGTCGAACTCGACAATGTCCATGATTTTATCAATATTTTCGACAATTGGCCATCCAGTGCGTGGTGTACCTTTGACATCAAAATTACCGGAAAGGAATCAACGAAACCAAAATGGTGATTGGCTGTTACAATATTAGGACCATAAACACTATTCACAATTTCAGCCGCCTGGCTTGCGTTTTCTCCTTTATCGAAGAAAAACTGAGAAATATAGCGTTTTCTCTTAAAATTGAATCAACTAGATCAACGGAACACGATCAAACTTATACAACGCGAGATACATATATATATATACGAAAGCTATCTATTGTAGAAAATAATGGATTACTTTTTACTACACCTTTTATTTAAACAAAACTAAAATAAAACGGTTGACATTTGAAATTGTACCTATCACTAAAGATCAAAAAGTCGATATTGGGCTCTTAATTCCTCTATTTTTTTCCAAAATTCCAATACTCAATATTTAAAAAAAAATAATATTTTATTGTATAATTTTAAGTAAAACTTGAATACAAACATCTTATTGGTTTAATATCCTCAAATAATTTGTTTAATTTAGTAACGGCCGTGATGGCGAAGCAATTTTCTAGAAAACGAGCGCACCGGATTGGGCAACACGAATAAAAGGAAAGTCGATGTAATCTCTGCTGATTTGTTTATTTCGTTTTGGCGTTATCTAACGGTTATTGAAAGAAATTCACTTGTGTTGAATGAACAGCGGTGGTGAGCTCGCGTAATCCGCGAAAATTCCTCACCGGAACGAAATCACAACACCGAATGCGAAATCGCACTGCGATAATTAAAATTCTTGTATTTAAGACGCGTGTTACAGAAGAGATGAAAGTAGGAAGAAGGTGAAAATACTACAATCCGGTTAAATGAGTATGTTTACGTAATAATTATGTGGGTAATTTAGAGTTTTTAAATGACAGTTAATCACTACGTTAACTGAACGTGTATGTTTATGATGAAATTTTATAACTGGCAAAAAAAGTATTACGCTATAAAAGTATGTTTTGAACTTAAATTGAAAATTAATGAAATTATTGGTATTCTTTACTACCAACTAAGGAATTAGACAAGAACAATAATAAATGAAACAATGATTGATTATTATATTTTAAAAAAACATAAAATAAACTAAAAGAATATTGTACTAGTTTTAAAGAATGATACAAGAGTCTAATTTATAAGAAATAATCATTATATGCTACAATCATGTAAAATATGTAAAATATAAAAAGAGAATGCAAAATCAAAACTTCAAAAATCTTAAATTACGAGGGTCTTCTGGAAAGTAATACATATTTGGAAATATACAAAAAAACTAGTATATATTAAAAAATATTGTCGTTTTATTTATAAAGAACATACCTTAAACTATTTCTCTTCATAGTCACATCGCAAATTTGAACATTTTTCGTAACGTGTGACGAGTTTTTGTATCCCAGTTCTGTAATCCTCCGCCGCCAGTGCATTAAGTTATGTAATCTTTCTTTCACGCCAAAAAGTTCTTGAGTTTTGTAAACAGATGGTAATCTGAAGAAGCGAAGTCTGAACTATAGGGAACGCTCGTCATCAGACGACTCATCCATAACATTTTCTCCATACATATCAAAAATAGTATTATCAGTAAATTAAAGCAGGTATTTAAAATGATTAAAATAGAGTGGATCATAATTACAAATATCGAATCAGAATATAATAAACAATAAAGATGTAAACTTTCTGAGAACAGCTTCATAAAGATTTATATGATATGTAAGATTGTAATAGAGCATTAGCTAGAGGGTTGGAACTCGGTCACTTATAGCATGCAAATTATTATTCCTAATTTCCACTCAGGGGAAAAGTATTTATATAGAAAGTTGATTTATAATTTTGAATATGGAATTATAAAAACTTTAGGATATATTATAAAATAAAGCACTAAAAACCTTTCTTCGCACAGTTTATTTGAAATACCAAATATATATTTCGGACACAAAGTGACCATTATCAATGCAGACGTTTAGGATATATGTCTATGTAAATTGTCATATCAGTCACTCTTCTTTCTCCAACCATCAAAAAATCAAATAATTGAATCAGTAATTCACTGTTTAAACAGTTATCACATCATTTGATTCTTGAGTAGATAATCTGAAATTATCGGCACATTTTTCACAATTGTCAACTTCAGTAATGGTCGTCATAATTCCTACTTTTTGTAGTTATCTTTTTGTATTCAATTCATCAACTCAAAATTTTCCTTCTGAACCATTACATGTTTCTATGTAAATTTGATTCAGCCAAAGTGTCGGTTATTTAAATACAGTTATGAAAATCCAAAAGTATATTGAGTATGTCAAGTATTTTAAAACTGACAATGCATAAAGTCCTGAGATGAATCATGACTTGCTGAATGTAATTTCCATAAAGAAAAAGGTTCCTTATAGTTTTTAGAATTGACCAACCTAAAATTCAAGAAAAAATCATTTGCAGAAACATGGGAAAATATTATACGAATCCCTGCAACACTGGTTTGCTAAATGGCGAATTAAAATCAATCCCCACAAATCCCAGCTTCTAATTCCCTATCACCGTAACAATAATCCTGCCCACGATATTCATATCTCCTACATAACTGTTTCCCCTTCTACATCCATAAAATACCTAGGCATTACCATAGATCGAAAAGTCAATTTCAAACTCCATACAGCTTCAAACAAAACAAAAATCATAGCTAGAGCCAAAATGTTCAGAAACCTAACTTACAAAAAGAACGGTATATCTACAAAAACAGCGGTTAAAATATATAAAATATGCCGTCCTCTACTCGACTATGGTAATGTCTTTTTCTCCAAATCCTGCAATCCTACTATCCACAATATCCAAGTTAGCGAGCGATCCTCCCTAAGAACTTTAACCAAAATCCGCCACCCCAGTAATCCTCTACACAATCCCTCTAACCAACTCCTATATGACTCTACCTCTGTTATCCCCATCAAGGAACGTCTTCTATACTTAAGTGAAAAATTTTCCAAAAATCCCTTCAACCATCACATCCTTACCCTCTACTGCTTACACAGAAATCCTAACCTAATCCCAAATTTCAAAACCCCTCCATTTACTACTTTCGAATTCATCACATAACATCATCCATCATCATCATCAGAGACAGACTGACGTGACACATCGACAAGGACAAATCAGGGCTGAAAGACCGCCGGTCGATAGCCATTTAACAGACTAACATCCTAACACTCATATCATCATAAATGTATTATATTTGTCTTATCTGTATTTTGTTTTGTCTGTTAATAAAGATGTTGTATACATATATATATTATACGAAGTAGTTGAGAACTGCTTGGGGATTGGTAATAAGAATACACAGTGTATGGTGTAACGACGGGTACGATGCCATGTTACCCCCTTGATTAACGGTAATTTTACCTTGACTGTTTCTCACTGCCGCTAACAACACTAGCCAAAAAGTGTTTCTGTTTTAAACCGGCTAAATTCTGAATTAAATTATTTTATTTGAATTGACGAAGTGCTTCTTTTCTCTTTTCTATTGCCTTCAGGCATTCGAGATTCTGACATGGATAAAGAGTATGAGTAATTGAGCAAGATATTTTAGGGACTGTAATGTATCATTTTAATATTCAATGTGCTAAATATATGACATATCAATATTCCCAATTTGCAAGGTTTGATAGAATAACTCTCAATAATCAATGTCTAGAAGTTTCCATCAAATGGGTTTTTAGTTGTACTTGAAATATCAGAAATTTTTTCTAATTAAAATTGAAAAAGGCAAGAACAAGAGATGCAAGGGAAAGATCTATGCACCATAAAGTTCCATTTGCAGTGAAAAAAATAATTTATAGACTTGTATCTAATAATGGGGCATTGTTTCAAAAAAATTAGCTCTTCAAGCATTGTATGTCCAACATCTAGATGTAACGTACACCAAGATTTCCATAAAAGTCCATGGCAACTGCTAAGAGATATTTAATGCCTTACAACGAAGAAACTTCTTCTGGATGAATCATCACATCTAACTGAACTTTGGGTAATTAGATGGTTGATTAATAGTCTGACTGGAATGGCAAGTGAGACGATATAACAGCTCGGAATATCAGGGGTACACAAGAAATGTAGCCACCCAAATATGAATTACACATAAACCAAACATACTTCCATACCCTAGATGACTCTCTGCTCTGCCAGCACGTCCGTGAACGCGGAGTTTAGCCGATTGTTCCAAACGTATAAGAGAATCCAAGGCCAAAGTGGAGTGTTCATAAGCGTGCCAACAAGTAACGCCATCCCTCAGCCATCGGCAGCCTCTGTTCAACCAACGTTCGCAACACAAGAAAAACTCAAATGGGTCATATCTCCATAAAGGATCACAAGTCAGTACAAGGAAAACAAACCCCATAAAGTAGAGTAATTACTAATCAAAAAACGAAGCACTTTATGACTGGGATACCTGTAATCCTCCACTCGACACTCAGCTGATACACACAGATACTGGTAATTACACAAGAAATAATAGTAACACTTTCTTTCACAAAATATTTTTTATTCGCTATATGTAAACATTTCGAGTGCAAAGCACTCATTATCAATAGTTTACTACAGATACTGGTACTCATCGGTCGCCTTCTACGACCTGCTGAGTGGGCAGCGATAAAATTCTACCCAATCGCAGGGGTATTATCACTTAAATATTTAATATTATTTGTATTATAGGTCTAAAAGTGGATTCGGCAAAGATACTTATTTTAGGTGGAATTTACATTCTTCCTAATGCACAATTAGAAGACAATGAAATATTTCTCGCGTTCATGCACTATTTGATGATTATAACTTACCTTACGTGGCATGTAATAGTGGAGTCTTTATATCTGCAGAAAAACATTTGTATATATTTACATGATGTCCCGTTAATGTGTGGCTTTACCATTGATTCCTGGAATCGAAAGATGCTTATTGAAGACAACTTATTTATATCAAAAAGTCTTTTGAATGTTGATGATGATGCAATATAAAATAACTTGTAATCACTTTCCCCACAGTAAAGTTTTCTATTATCTCATTGGCTTCTCTCCTAAATGCAGTTTAGTTCTCTGATTCTATTCTGGCATTGGCCATTTCTACGTACGTTATAAACTGTGGAGAAAATGATTACAAGATATTATATAGTAGTATTATTCTTGTATATTAATTTTATTTTAACAATTGAATACTATATTCAAAAAAGTATTCAGTGCTTTATACAAAAAATGGAATTCTCTAAACTCGACTTTAAATTCAATTCAAGTAATATTTTATACTTCATAATTATTTTCGGATTTGGCAACAGTTTCACTTTCCAGTGCCAGGAAGAAACCTGCTATTTTATTCTAACTAAAACTAATTTGCCCAATTATAAAACCCTAGTCAGAAGAAATGCAACTAGAAATATTATATAAATGCCAGAAATATGAAATCAGAGATTGAATCATCCAGTGAACTGCAGTAACCAGTTTCTGCAAGGTCCTAAACCATCCTGGAATACTAGAAACACACATCAAAGGGAAGCAACGGAAAGACAGCAGGCTTTCTGCAAGATTTTTGATCAGTCTATTGAGGAATGTCGGAGAAATAAAAAAATCGACGGAAACCACAGAGAAAAAGAAGCTCCATTGCTACGGATGTAAGACACCAGATTGCATAAAGAGGAACTTTCTGCTCAAACCATCGGTGCTCACTAACCACCAGTAAGATTTGCGCCGGTGATGCTGGCCTATGAGTTAAGAATTGGCTAGCCTTATCCATAAAAATAGGCAACACACCCGGGAGAGCATACGTGGAAACCCGTACCCAGATAAGCGTCATAAGCGAAAAGTTGTATAAAAAAACTCACCTCACAGATGGAACCACAGAGCAAGGAAAGCTATACACGCCCAAGTACCAGTTCTACTACAGGGGAGATGGATTCCGACCATATTTACATATATGGCCGATATGTCGGTGTAGTCATTCACTTCAAAAATAAAACTTGGTCGTTCTGGGATAATCCAGAAATTCACAATTTTATCTAAAAAGATGAAAGCACTTCTGCGACCAGGTATGTTATTCGTCACCAGAAGAAAAAGAGGACGTTTTCGTAATCACAGCGAAGGATGTGATTTACAGAGAACTTGGAGTAACGCTTCTTCCAAAAACACCTCGACGTCAGGAGCAACTCCAACAATTCTACGTGCTTCAGACAGACCTCTTTGATTTTATGTTCAATGACGCTAGGACACAGATCGAGATGGTTTGGGATGTTGACTGAGCCGTGAAGATGATGCAGTATAAAATAACTTGTATTCACTTTTATGAGTTACATAAATATAATGCTTACATTGAACATGTTTACATCGTAAACCAAATGTACATTTAGCAAAATAAAAATAAACTGTGGAGAAAATGATTATAAATTATCTTATATGGTTTAGGATATCTAACTAATCACCTTGACCTCAAAGAAATCCATCTACAACTGGAGAAGGAGGCGACAATGCTAACAATCAAAGAGAGAGACGAGTTCAACAATTCAATTTTGGGGAACTTTAGAGAAATCGGAATCCTGATAGAAGCTGCAGAACACTTACAGTAATCAACATCAGGGATCATCTCCCGATAACGCAATTTCCCTATCGGTTATCTCCACAGAAGACGGAACTCTTGAAGGTTGGTATTAATCCTCAAGCCGAACGACAAAGTTAAAGTATATATTGATTACCGGGAAACTACCAGCTTCGTACGACTTAGTGCACTCCACCAGGTGATTAAAGATAATATTCACCCTCAGGCTGTATACCACCAAGTAAATGTATGGAAGGAGCACTGTGATAAAACATTTTGGATTATTACGGATGGAGGTTCAAATTAAATTACACTTGGTTTGTTTCACAATTTTTCTCTATTTATTCAACTAGTTTCGCTTTTTAAGACATTATTAAGAGTGAGTAACAATAGAAACTGAGAAGTTTATATATTTACCTCCATATCGGAACACCTCAGCGATTTAAAGAAGTTATTCCATAGAGTGCGACAGCTTCGTGTAGGTTTAATAGCCTTTAACCTGTTAGGGCCACTTCAAGAGGGACCCGGAAAAGAGAAATAGATTATAATAATAGAGTACACCGCGTCAAGATGAGTTGAGCTGTTCCCTTTAGAAGCTGCAACAGCTGTGGCTTGCGAAAGAACTCTAATGGATGAAGTATTCCTGTCCTACGGAATCCCCAGGAAATCGGTTAATCAGCGATATTGACACACAATTTGTGAGCGCCATTATGCAACAAATTACTTACTGGAAATCGACCACCATTTGAACCCAGCAGAAAGAAAAAAAAGCAGGGATCTGAAGGCCCAGTTAGTCCCACAAGTAGGTACCAAGCTCAGCAAAATTCCCGTAATACGCTTCATAATAAAAGTAGCGCATTGTGCGGGGCAGGGCTAGCAAAATTGCCTATAAACCAGCTGAAGAACCATCTGAAAAGATACCATATGCTCCTCAAGGAGCAACAGTTCTAATAATAATAATAATTAATAAATTGTGTGATAATTTTCGTAATGTCCCCTGCATATCTCACGTTTGGACGAGAAGTCAGAATTCCTTTTATGTTCAGTACAACATTAAGAAAATTGTGAAAATCTTCCTTCGCCTTACTGAGAGTGTGCGAAGTCACCCAAACTATTTCTCTTCGGCGTAGATTTCTTCCTCTTGGCATGACATTTTTTTCATCGCATGCCTTCTTATGGCTTTTTTCCGCCGTTTTCTAGCATCACTTCTAGACTGAGAAACCTCATCAACATTTTCAACGGCGAAAAAAGCCATAAGAAGGCATGCGATGAAAAAAATGTCATGCCAAAAGGAAGAAATCTACGCCGAAGAGAAATAGTTTGGGTGACTTCGAACACTCTCAGTAAGGCGAACAAAAAGATAACACCAAAGTTCACACCAAAACGAAATAAATTTAATAACTGAAAATATTGCAAATACATATATGTATTTTTATTAAAATTATTGCTTTGAATCGTTTAAAACTTTTTAGGTATAAACAGCCGATATAAATATACTAATTAAATTTAATATATTATAGACACTAATTAATTTACTGTATTTAATATGTCAGTCGTTAACTTGTTTGCAATGACATTTACTCAAATAGTTTTTATACCAAAATCAACTTAATTAACTAATTTCAAGTATCTCAGTAGAGCTATATAATAACATCAGCAAAAAACTAAGCAACAAACATATTATTGCATATTATAAAAAGTGGCTCACCATCGAGATGAATTTAAACACAAAGGTGTTTAAATTTGCCGTTTTGCGCCCAATCATATTTTAGCAATACACTTTTAAGACATGTTTTGAAACTTTAGAATAAAAAATTAAAAGTAAAAACTGTAATTATTAGTTTAATTAGATAATAGCTCTGCAATATTTTTATAATATTAGTAGAAGCGGTAATTAATTAAACATGTGGTAGATTTATTAACCGTATAATTTGTATTTTATTATGTGTGTGTAAATAAGCTTCTAACTTTAAATGATTCTTTCCTTTTTTTGTCAATTTAGTAGTTTTTAGAAATATAGAGGATCAATCTTGCTACAATTTTTAATTCTTAAACAACTCAATAATACTAGTAGAATAATTATTTCCTAGAACTCAGGAGGACTTTCCAAAATTTCTAGAACTAATGGAATTAAAAAAAAAACAAAGTGCAGAAACTAAAGTATGTCACTACACCAAAGAATTCTAAATTAGTTTCTTTTGATGCTATTAGCGTGTTTTCTAATATCGCTACAGATTAACACCTTCAAATAGAACAAGCTCTTTTAAACAAATCGACCATTAACACTATTGTAAAATCAGAATTATCCGACGCACGCGAACTTTCCTTCAATTAAATTACTTGCATAACAGAAAAATGTTTAACTTTTTTATACTACTTTTTATTTTTATACAACACTTTGTGACTAGTTTCGAATTACACAGTAATCATTATCAAACTAAGTGATAATGATTACTGTGTAATTCGAAACTAGTCACAAAGTGTTGTATAAAAATAAAAAGTAGTATAAAAAAGTTTAACGTTTTTCTGTTATTCATTAAAAGTGAACGCCTCCAAAATTCGAGATTTAAATTACTTGCAATTATATATAAAATGTTTTTAACAAAGCAACTGATTCGAAATGGGATTCCCTTGTTAACAGATATTTTCATGTAAACAGCATTCATTGCCTGCTTCATCTTCAAGCTTAAAGCCTCTGAATTATTTCCTATGGGCTATCAGAAGTCATTTGTTTACACTACTCCAATGGAAAATGTGGAAGACTTTTGAAATCGGATAATTGCTGGGTGTAACATCCTGGTGTTTTTGAAAGAGTTCGGCAATCAATGAGGAGAATATTGCATTATTGCATCCTAGCTGGAGGTAGTCATTCAACAGTTCTTGTAGATTAAAAACCTTTACAAGTACCTTTTGAGAATAAAAAGTATTTATTGTTGAAAATTTTATTCTTCGAAATAAATCGGGTTTTCAAAAATCATCGAAAGACAAATTTTTATTAGAATAGCTCAGGTAACAACCTCTTGAAATTATCCGTATGTTTATTAAGCAACCAATATTAATTACTATAGATCCGCAATAATATAAAAAGCTATCGCTAAAACGAAATTTAATCTATAATATAATAAAAACGCGTTATTTGCCTTACTCTAGTGATATTTTTTAAATTGTTTTAAAAGAAATAAAGCAGAAGAAATGTGCTTTAAAGCAAAAAAAATAAAGAGTGCAATAACAACAATGTAACCTAATTCCAAAAAAATGCAGTAATAAACTTATTACAATATAATGACAATGTCATAATACTAAATTGTGTATATGAAAGTTTTCAACATTGGATTTTAACCGGCGTCCTCGTAACACAAACTCAGCTCGTCTTCTGTTTACACCGGATTAGGCGTTTTTATACTTTCAACCTTTGCAATTATTAAATAATTCAGAGCCAATGTCAAGATAAACAGAGGACACTATAATCAAATACATAGCACGGAAATTAATTTTAACCACAAACATGCCTCATGAATAAATATTAACTTTTTTATAGATAAGGACCGTCGAGATCGAATTGCCAGATGGCAAGGTCAGAGGAAGGATCGGAAAGACGGAGTCAAAAAAGAGATTATTTTATGGATTCAGGGGGATGCGGTACGCGGAACCACCCGTTAGATTTGAGGTTAGTAATTAATAATATTAGATATTAATAATAATGATATATCTTTTATAACAATGTTTTATCTCTACTAAGCCATCCGTACCCGCAAGACCTTGGAAAGGAGTGTACGATGCCACTGACGACAGAGCAAGCTGTATTCAAATTCCGGAGTCGGAATCGGGAGTACCGGAATCCGAGGATTGTTTGTTTATTAATGTTTACACGCCCAAGGTAAGTTATCTACTAATTTCAAATTACAAACAAACATTGGCGTAACGCGACCTTTAAGCGCTTGGGGCAAGGACCGATTTGTCTGAGCAGAAAGAAAATATACAAATTAATTTTTATTTCCTTTTTCGAAATCCCAAAGGAAATGTTTGAATTTAAATATGAATGAAGTAACCGTTTCTTTGATCCAAGTAATTAAAAAATATTTAACTACTTGTAATGCATAACTACATCCATGAGGAAAATTATAAATTAAATTATAAAATATTTTGTTCTAGAATACAAAATGTTTGGAATTCATTTATTATTATTATCTTTATTGCATAAAACACGTTATAGGGGTCATGATTAAAGTCTCTGTCAATTAATTTGAGGTAATTTAATTACTCAGTAATAACTGAATTATTGCTTCCCTATCAACAACCAGTTTCGATAGTTGAAGACAGGAAAATCCATTACCTCGAAGTATAATCCGTAAAGCAAGTTAAGATAAGATGGCACCTTAATGAGGAAGTTAGTAATAAGTGATTTATCCATAATTTAATATTAAGATACAACGATTATTAGATTTTAAAATTTGGTTTATTTAAAACACTACATATGTTTCACCACACTGTGGCTTCTTCAGATGAAATGAATATACAAATAAAATACGTAGTATTTCTTATATACTAAGTTACATTTCACGGAGAAATGGAAGAGAGAATATTTTTAAGCGAAGATAATTTGATAATTTGTATTTATTAGTTGAGTGTGTTAATCTGTTAATTTTCAAATTTTCTAATATGTTTAGTGTTTGTCCTTTTCTTTCTATATGTAAGTTTCTGCTAGGATATGGTTTTTCTTCTGATGTGTTTTTATTTTTATTAATGAAGCATTTTAGGTGGTTGTTGATTCGGTCATCAAAGGTTCGCCCGGTATAGCCTATGTATTATTTGGGCAGTTCATACATCTTATATTACAGTACAAGGAGGGTTTATTACGTCCGTATTTTAATATGAACTCCGTCCGTGCTTCTTTCGTCCAAAATTTTATGTACGTTTTTTGTAATTTATTTGTTTTTAAATGTATTTTTTAAGAAAGCTGTCAAATAATAAATAAACATAAACATAAACAAATACACTCTAGAGTACTTGTTTTTATATGTATTGTATTTATTGTTTTCAAATACTTCTTTGATAGGCTGTGACGGTTTTGAATGAAACTCAGTTTCTTTTGATTCCTTACTAATTTCGTCGCCTAAGAGGCTTAAATATTATTGAAGAAAAATTGCTTTTAGGTTCTCGATGACAAGGAAATACCATATATTAAAATTGTACTGTTTTGTTTTATTAATTTGTTAATTATTAATAATCGATCTAATTTACTTTGTATTTTTTTTCTCACTTTTAAAGTCATAATTTTTTATAATTTATTGAAACAAGTTTATTTTTACCTAAACAGTTTTGTGAAAAATTATTTTCGCTGATTTTTTAAAAAGGCTTTAATTGTTTTAACAAATTTTCAATTTTTTTTAGAAAATATTTTTTTGTCAACTATCGAAGGTATATAAATAACGCTTGTAAAATTTTGTAAGTACTTTATGTTTGATAATGATCAGTTTATGATCGAAACTATAGTCACAGTCAATAAATAACTATTGTGATAAAACAAAGTTAAAAGTGTTTTATTTATTTGATTTTTATTGAAAGAAGATTTATTTGAGTTTTTTAGGATACTTTCAAATGTTTTTTGTTTATTTTAATAGGTTCCTTTTTAAATGCAACAGTTGTATATAAATTTTTCACTGATTTTCAATCATTTTTCACAAAATTACAATTATTTATAAGGCGGATTTATTTTAGGTTTTTTTGTCTGCATTAAATTTCTCCTGTTCTTCAACTGACTTTTTTTGGAAACATTATAATTACCTCTTTTATGTCAAAAAGAGTTTCTCTAAAATTATTTTGTAAGAAATGTTATTTTTTTGCAATTGCAATTGTTTTATGTAAGCTTTAATTTGTATTTATTTTGAAAAAAAATACAACTTTAAGAAAGTTCTTTCATTTATTTAAAAATTATTCAAATCTTTACGGTTTATATACAGGGTCAATTATAAAAATAATTCGTATTTTCTGTGAAAATATATTTATTCACATGGTACCGGTACAAATCCTTAAAATTACTCTCCCCAGCATCAATTTGCGGAAACGTGTCTGCCTTGCCTTGCCTTGAAAGGCACCCTGAAACTCCTCGACGGGAATGTCTCTTAGGAACGTTGTAACATGTTTTTGGATGTTTTCCATAAACTCCCAATGCTTTCCTTCCAGCTCTCTCTTCAGTCGGGAAAACTAAAACATCGCACAAGTCGGGACTGTGAGGAGCCTGGGGAATCACCGGAGTGTTGCTCTGGGTGAGGAAATTGGTAACGATGAAGGCCGTGTGGCTAGGGACATTGTCATGGTTGAGTCTAACAATATCTTTGATATCTGCCTCCATGCGCGCGACAATTCGTTTCAATCTCTTAAGCACCTGCAGATAAAAGGCTTTCTTGGGGTGGGGGGGTGATTTTATGTCATACTAGAACATCCAGGTTTAGTCTCCGGTTATTCATTTAAGCTTAGCAGGACATGATTATTTAGAATATAAAAAAACTGATGTATATAAAATTAAAAGAAAAACATACATAAAATTTTAACACCATGCCGAAGGGCGAAGTTCTTCCATTCAAACCCAAAACCTCTCTTTTACTGATTTGCAATACAACAGCTTCGGATAGATATCCTCAGCATTTATATGATTATTTTCTCTTTAATTGGGTGATGTACTTATGTCATTTTGACCTTGACATAAAAGAAAGTTACGATGGAGTTCAGCTTATTTTGAATCAAATCCAACATGAAACTTGAAGTTCTAATTGGTCTTCCATCAACACTTTCGGCACAAGCTTCGCACAGTCCGATTGCATTTTCAGATTCTCGATCACTATCGCAAAACTTCGTTCACTTGAACACGTTTTTGTCGGTTCTGGCCATTGTTGAGCGTCCAGAACAGGATTCGTCGGCGGCGATCTACTCCCGGCTTTCCTTTAATGCCTTGTTTCATTTCCTGGACTGTGACCCTGAAAGCCTTTTGACGCATCTGGAATGTTTCGTTTGTATTCTTTCCAAGCCGCACACAAAATTTGAGGAAAAGTATCGCTGTTCAAGCGGACTCTCCAGCCACTTCACACAGAGTCTTTCCATTCAGACTGCTCGGAGCAAACTGGCGACCAACTGCATTGGAAGGGCATTTCAATTATGCGCATTACTTTCATAATAGACCCTGTATAATATTTTAAAATATTATTTTCAGTACAAAAGGTATTGTTTTCTTTTCTTAGATTTTTTAGTGTTTTGTAAAAATATATAGTTACATTGTTTTTTTTTAGAAAGTTTTAAAAAATTTTCAATGGTTTATCACAAAATTAACAATTGATATTTGTAAAAAATTAATTGTACAAAAACAAAACTATTAAATATTTCCCGAAAAAATCAAATTTAGATAAAAACCTTTTCACTAAAAAGTTTTCCCGATAAAAAATTGTTATTTTTTTGAGATTAACCACAATGTTTTAACCGCTTAATTTTAATTTACAAATACCTGATTTTTATCAAATAGTTTAAAATGTAAACAAAGAGGAGATAATTTACTTAAAAATCAGTTAAAAATAGTTAAAATTTCCTTAAAATAATATCAAATAAATAATTTAGATAAACCATTGAAAACTTTAAAAGTAGCTCAAAATTAATACTTAATCAATTAATAAATAATACTGCAATTTTTAAAATAAGAAGCTTTCTAGAAAAAGAATCTCAACAATTAAAAATAAAGCTAAACATTTTCTAAAAAATACAGTTAAAAACAAATTTTGAAACAAAAAATAAAAATGTCTAAAAACTTTTTTGTGAAAAAAAAATTAAAATTTGTTAAAACAATTAAAAACTTTAAAAAAAAGAACACTTAAAACACGAATAAAATTTTACACATATATAAAATTAGAAATTTGTGTATAAACTTAAAGCAACTGTAATGTTATTAAAAATAATTTAAACTTTCAAATAAAATTTTGAATTTACATATCCCATTTTACTATTAAAAATTTATTGAAAAGCAAAAAAAGCTCAAGTAAGAATAGTTAATATTTTTTTGAACTGTTGAAAAATTAATTTGAATAATAATTTTTGTAATAGTTTATAAACACCTAAAAACTATCCTAAACAATTTTATATAAAGAATAGTTTCTAACAAACATAAAACAACTGTAATTTTATGAATAAACAATTCAAAGTTTTTTTAAAAGAATCAATTTTAACATTTAAAATAAAACTAAATAATTTCTATAAAAATAGTGAAAAAACAAATTTTAACATAAAAAGTACAAACGCCAAAAAAACCGTCTACTAAAAATAAATGAAAATTTATAAAGCAAATGTTTTCC
Source organism: Ontholestes murinus (assembly GCA_963969525.1). Taxonomy (NCBI): domain Eukaryota; kingdom Metazoa; phylum Arthropoda; class Insecta; order Coleoptera; family Staphylinidae; genus Ontholestes; species Ontholestes murinus. The sequence goes on along the minus strand of OZ018389.1, from coordinate 56,496,808 downwards.
TAACATACAAAATTACAAATTTGCTTAAAACCATCAAAATAATTTTATAAATTGCAATTTAATGGAAAATAATTCATAAATAATTTTAAAAAACCTACATAAAACCCTTTTTATTATTAAATATTTCCTGAAAACCAAAAATCTCAATAAAGAATATTTTTCAAACCTTTGAAAAGAAAATTAATTTGAATAGTCAAAATTTTTGTTAACAAAAAGGATAAGAATTTACTTTAAAACAGTTGAAAATGCCCTAATCAATTTTATAAAAAAAACAGTTCAATATACAATTAAAATATTTCTAAAAATAACAGTAAATAATTTACATAAAATCGATGCATTAAAAAAACATATCAAATATCTTTTAAAATTCGAAAACTTGTTCAAATAATTTAAATCAATATCAAAAATTTTGTTGTGTCTAGTTTTTACTACTATATGATTTATTATATTTAATTCTTCTATTAAAATTTTGAATTGACATCGAGATAGATATAGGTCGATCAGTGTGCTGCTAGTTAACGTTGGGTTGAATGAAATGATTTATTATTTATTGTACAGACTGTGTATATAGATTCTGAATGTATTTCAAAATCATGTTAATTTTTAATGTTAGTAATAGTCAGATCTAAAATGATTGATTTATTTATTTCCGAATCCATTGTAAAATTCAAATGTGGCTACAACAATTATTAACAAATTAATAAAACAAATACAAAGGGATATAATAAATAATTTAGTATTTCCTTGTCAACCAGAACCTAAGCAAAAAGCCTAAAGAAGAAGAATTTCAACATTTCAAAGACCAAAGCAGCCTATTTAAAATAATAATTGAAACAACAATAAAAACACATATTTATTAAGATGTATGAATTGCCCCAAATTATACGTAGGCCCGACCGGACGAACGTTTGATGAACAAATCAAAGAACACCAGAAAAGCTCCATTAAAAAGAAACCCTCCTAGCATAAAACTACGTTGTCAATCAGGACTTCGTGATCTTACATATAAAAAAGTATGACAACTAAACATATTTAAACATTTGGAAATACTTTGATCGCCACACTGGCCATCTTCTCAACGAACAAATAATATTATCTAATTCTAAAATATTCCTTCCACTTTTCCCTTGCCAACTGTAACTTAGTATATTATAATACATCTAGAATTTGTTGAACGATTTTATTGAAATTTTCATAAAACGTCTATTTTCATGAAACTAAGTGATGAATAAAATCTGGACAGTAATCTGTTGTTTTTTTTTTGTTTTTTCCTTTGCACTTAGTAACAATAACTTTGAAGAAATAAACCAGTAATTAATATCAATATCAATTTTGCAAATAGTTTTTTTCACGATTTGCTTCTGAACAATGCCAAACAACATCATTATCAATTTTTTTGCAACTAACCAATTTTGACTGTGGCCATATTATTGGCATGAGAGAGAAATATTACAAAGTTATTAAGATGTTGGTCCAAATGGTCCGAGGAAAGAGTTTAACAACGAAGCCTTGGACGTCCCCGGAGGACTACAGACCGCGAAGCACGTCACTTAATAGTTTTAACCATAAGAGGCAGATTTTCAACAACTCAATTGCAAGTAGAGAACCCAGCCCTCATACAAAGAATGATGATGGAGTGCAATATGTTATGGTAGCAGATCACCCTTAGTCTTCAGTGATAATAACCTAAACGCAGCTGGTTACGTTATCAATGCTCTGAAACCCGTTATGTTTCCATAACTTCTTGGCTGAAAAATCCTATTTACCAACAGAATAATATACGCCAGCATACGTCAAGAGCAAGAACATATTTTTTTGAAAGTAACTAACATTCCCGACCTCCCATGGTCTGCTAAGTTACTTGATTTGCCACCTATCTCCAGCTACGGATTCAAGAAGCTTGGAACGATATACCACTGAAAGCTCTATATCACTTAGTCTAAATTAGTGCAATACAAATCGTTATTGAAAAAACTTTTAACTTTTTGTTATTTTGTTTTCAAATTTATACAATTTATAATATTGTATTATTATATTATTTATAAGTTTACCTTATCTGAAGAAGCCACAGTGTGAACAACCATAGTGTTTTAAATAAACTAAATTTGAAAATCTGATGATCGTCTTTCCTCAACACTTGGTAATATTTATAACTCATATTTGTTTAAAATGTGCACTTTTTACAATTATGTTCTAATATAAAATTGCGTCAAACATATTTCTCAAAATGATAAGATTAAATATTTTACTAATTAAAAAAAATATTCCCAATATTTTCTTTGAAATAATATCATTTTAATTTTTTATTTTTATTTTTATTTCATTAAAATATATCTTATACTTAGCTGCCAAGCAATCCAAATGACTCATTATTACCAGTGATGTTCTGGATCCATGGCGGTGCTCAGATGAACGGAGACTCGACTTACAACTATTATGGTCCGGATTATTTCATGGAGGAGAACGTCGTGGTAGTAACCCTCAACTTCAGAATTGGTGTTTTCGGTAAATTTTGCTAACCTTTGTATAACAAAATAATAAGATAAATTAATTATGGACAAATGTGTGGAACCAAGCAAATATATCTCTGGATTTATTAAAGATATCGAAATGAAATTTGAAAGGTAGTAAACTGCATATTTGTTTTCATTTTTTAACCATACTGAACTTCTAGTTTAACCTGAAGTAATGTCAATTTTAAAATTTGTTATGAAACTTCATGTATATTATTTGATTTTTGGAATTTAAAAAAAATACAGATAAAGAATAAAAATATGAATGATGATTTGGTATCTGGATCTGGATGATGATTTGGTATTGGAACAAGAGAGGGACGCATCAAAGATCTTTTTAACAATGTCCATCCAAATCGTCGGATATCACGTTCAGTAATACAAAAACTGTGATAGTTGTAACACAAGTGAAACAGCAATTTGCAAAAAAAAAACGATTACGAAGTGCAACAAATGAAAATTTAGCTCAAAATATGGTTATATCTTTAGAAGAAAATACTCATTTATCCAATACTGAACGAAATTAGTCGTCGTTCAGTAAGAAGTATATTTAGAATATATATGTAGAAATAATTAAAAACAAATACGCAATTTACTCTAATATCTACCTTACAAAGTCCACGATGAATTAAATTCTCACTTAACCCGTGATAAAACATGTTTATGTTAATTAGAAGGTTGATTAAACACTTTGTTTTGTTTCACTATTTTTATATTTCTCTGACTAGTTTCGACTCAAGGAGAAATAGTGAAACAAAACCAAGTGTTTAATTAACCTTTTAATTGTAAAGTCCATTTCAATATATATCTAAAGATATTTACTTATTTCCACACATTTGCTCATCAGTGGGTCTTTATTTTATATTCCACCAAAAGGAGGATTTAAAAAAATCTTGCAGCATTTCCACCTGAAAATTTAATATTCTGAATAGAATTCCAAGTTGTACATGAATTTTTTATCAGAATTACTAGAATACCACTATGAAAAATTGTATCTAATAATCATGACAAAAATATTTAAATTTACTGTAAATAGGTTTTCTAAGCACCGGCGATCTTCTCTATCCGGGAAATAATGGTCTCAAGGATATAATTCTGGGTTTGAAGTGGACACGCAAAAACATCGATCGATTTGGCGGTAACCCAGAGAATGTTACCCTCTTTGGAGAGAGTGCGGGTGCTGCTATGGCTATGTATTTGTCTCAATCGTCACTTATTCAAGGAAAAGGTTGGAATATTTTTATAAAACCAACCCAAAACAGTGACAAATGATATTTTCAGGATATTTCAATAAGGTGATCGCGCAGAGTGGAAACACCTTGTGTCCGTGGTCGTTTCAGAGGAACCCCAGAGACGTCGCCAACAGAATAGCAGTAGCGACGTTCTGCGGACTATTCCTATTCGATAGCGATCTCATGGTTAACTGTCTTAAATCCGTTGATGTTAACGTGCTCAAAATCGCTGCTCTTGGAGTGTTTTTAGGTGTAAGTCAAATACTTAAGATTATATATTTTATAAAAAATAATAATCCTCAAGAAGAAAATCGAAAATAATTAATTTTGATAACACAATACGGTGACTTATTTCAGAAATTAATAACATATCAAGGCATTGAGAAGAATCCTTGTATCAGAAAATATATTTAAGTATATATCTGATATATCCAACAGTATTATTTTTACAGTGTTTGCTAGACTGTTATAAAATTTTATACCATAGTGATTTATAACATTTTGATCTAGATCTAGATAGACTTTGATAGTCTAGACTGCTAAATTCACCTTATCGTGTACCGTCGCGATGACCTTGACGCTTTTGTTATAAATGCATGGTAATGTTAAAGGTTGTAGGTTAATAAATACGTGTTTGCATTCCGTTCTATATTTAGTAGATGCATATATACGAATAGCTCTAATAGACTCTTTATAAAATTTGAATGACCCCGTGATAAGATTTCATACGTAAAATGGGACTCATAATAGGAATAATATGTATATTTATATATTAGCACACAGCTTTTTAAAGATCTTAGTAAATGTATATTATAATTGACCCTTAAGGTACTTCTTGCCTGACTTAATTCGTAAGTAAAACGTTTGCTACATAATATCTTTTTATCTTTATAATTTTTTAACAGCATCCTCTAATTTATGTTCCAATACTTCACATCTCTTAAAATCAACAGCAACAATATATCCTCCGAACATCAACATCATAAGTGATTTTTATTTAACAAATAAATTCAGAAACATTTTTGGAAATTCAATTGTACTCGTAGTTTGTAGACATTTTCTATGTTGAATTTATCTAAGTTCTAAGATAAAATTAAAGAAAAATATGTTGGAAAATCTGTTTGCGAGAATCAAGTTTTAGTTTGGACCCGCGCCATTTTCTTTCCAAAAGAGATAGAAAGCTTTTGTTAAATCATCTTTAAAGTTTCATTCAATAGAAATATGTATATATAACTTCATCCTAATTTCATATTGTATTTAATTTTTTGCAGTAGGTATTTTCAGAAAAGTTATAAAACTTTTGTTAAATTACTTATAAATCTTCATCTAATAGAGTTATTCATACATAATTTCATCCAAATTTCATATTGTATACGCGAGTTATAATCAATTTTCTGCAATAGGTCAGTTTGTGTGACTCAATGTTTAGATTGGACCGACGCCATTTTGTTTTCAAAAAAGATAAGACAACTTTATTTAAATCGTATATAAAGCAACATTCAATAGATATATTAATACATTCATCCAACTCTCATATGCGAGTATACGAGAGTTATAATTAATTTTCTGCAATAGGTCAGTTTATGAGAATCAATTTTTAGTTTAGACCGTCGCCATTTTGTTTCCAAAAAAGTTGGAAAACTTTTGTTAAATCATATATAAAGCCACATTCAATAGAATTATTGATAATTAATTTCATCCAAATTTCATATTGTATACGTGAGTTATAATCAATTTTCTGTAAAAGGTCAGTTAGTGAGAATCAGTTTTTTAGTTCTAACAGGCGACATTTTGATTCGATTAAGATAATTTTCGTAATTCCTAGAAAAAAAATAGTATAATCAGAATGAAAGAAAGAAGAAATACTGAAAAAAATCCTTTTGAAAATGTTTCTCTCAAATTAAAAAAAAAGATCCTAAGAATTTAGAAAACTATTGTAAATATGTTATAATGTTATTGATTAGACAACGCGAGAAATTTTAGAAAAAATACTCCAAAATCACGTCGAAATTGTTGGATTTCTTTAAAAATCATTTTATAATATTGAAAGAAATTTCTTGAAAAATTAAAACAAGAAATAATAAAAATTCTGGAAATCTAGAAACTATTTGAAAATTTGAAGAGCTTTTATATATCAAGAAAAAATATGGTTGAATATTTCATTATTCTAAAGAAAAATAGCTGAAAAATGGACAAAAAATATTAGCAAATACTGGAGAAGTAATTGGTGTAAAATTATACAGACCATTTAGGCAATTTTTGTGACAAATAAATTCATAAATATAATCAACTACATAAAAAAATATGCTAGAAATCTAGAAAAGGATGCTGGAAAATTATAGGAATCTAGAAGAGCAATATCTTAAAAAATTCTAGCCCCTTTGGAGAATTTTACTTACAGTTTAGATAGAAAGACATGAAAAATGATAAAAATACAATAATAGAATAAAAGTTATTGAACAAATTTCTGACAAATTCCAATAAACTTAAGCAAGAAACATTAGAAAATTCTCGAAAACTAATAAATATTTAAATTTAAGTCCATTCAGATCTTTAAAAAAATCTCTTGCTGAAAATTGTAGGTTTCTAAAACAAAAGTGATTAGAAAAGAAGTTTCAAACAAGAGATTATGGATTCTTATAAAACCATAGAATCTGAATATAGTAGAAATTGTAAAACCTTTGAAGAAAATTCTAGAAATCTAGAAGAAGAGGACCTAAAAATTCAAGAAATCTGCAATAAAACTTTCTAAAAATAATACCTCCTTTGAAATTTGGATGAGAATGATCAAAAAAATTTGCAAAAATGTTGAAAAATTATAGAAACCTGATGAAAAATTTATTTAGATAAAAAAAGTTTCGAAATTTTTCTAAAATGAGAAACGATGAAAAGTTTATTTACTTATTAAACATTTTAGGATTCGGGTTTTCTAATTGGGATTCTCAATGGTTTGGCGTTTGCCCCCAATGTGGAGCCAGAACATTCCGGTGCTGTTGTCACCGAAAAGTCCTATGAATTATTAACGAAAGGTCGGTTTCCTGATTACCCATACATCGTTGGTTTTAATTCCGAGGAAGCTTTGATAGTCGCAGATAGTAAGTAGCAATTAAACAAGATTTACGTGGTTCATTAACATTTTATAATTTTAGATTTGACTTTGCTAAGGCCTCTACTTCTACAAGTGGATGCTGCACCAGCGATTTTGGTTCCAACCGATATGTACGCAAGTTTCATTGACTCAGTATTAAACGTCGCCACGCACATCAGGAATTATTACTTCGACTTTGCTCCAATAACGTTAAATAGTAACGCCAAAATTATAAAAGTAAGTTTAAGCTATGTCTTATACACGAAAAAAAATCAAACCAACGCTTCCCTATTCCTTTCGAGTCTTACAAATCTCCCTCAAGGTTATCTCTTATTGTCTCTTAAATACAACATATTCTGTCATGATATTAATAATCCCGATCCCACGAGTTTCAACTCTTTGCAATATTCCTTCCTTTCAACAGATGACATCGTCCTTCATGCTCATTCGGACATAGTTTATCAATGCTAATTTATACTAGATAACCTAAAATAATTTATATTTATATATTCGTACCTTTTATAAAACCTTTATAAGCCTTGTAATATTTAATGACTAACGTAAAATTTTACTAATCGTAAATCATAATCCTTGTTATACCTACTCAAACTCTCTTATAATTTGTTTTACCTTGAACCTACGTTATTAAATTTTATATAACTATTAGTGTATGTTTAATATTATGATTTCATTTTAGTACTTAAGTGATCATTTGTTTGATCGACCTACGAGAGAACTGACATCTCTGCTGTCGAGGCGAGCACCAGTTTATTTCTACAGGTTCTCCTATTTTGGACGTCTGGGTTTATCGAAAACCAGCATTGATGGTAAGTCCTGAAAATAAATTCAAATGCATATGAAAACAAATGGTATTCAGGTTTAGGCAAGGTGCAGCATAGCGCGGACCTTAATTACCTGTGGAGGACGAATACCAAGAGCGTTAACAACACCGACCTATCACAGTTCTCTAAAAAGGACAAATTGGTCAGAAGCAGGCTGATTAGGATGTGGACAAATTTCGCAAAAACTGGGTAAAATCAAATGATTATACTACAACATAAACACTAACAAATAATGTCGTCTACTTTAAAAATAAATGGTGATAAGGCCATATTGTATTTTGTCTGTACAGCTCATTTAATTGTTCCTAAAAACAAGTTATTATAAAACTTCATTTAACTAATTAATATTCAAAAATTGTCCAAATTTATTTCTTAATATAATGTAGACATAATTTAAGTCCCACTTTTTTCTGTGATTTTATTTTTAGAAGGAAAATTACACCTACTCTTTCAATAAACGACATTCACTAAGGGCTTTCCCTCTTTTTGCAATTTCTTCCTAGTTTTTGTTGATTTGTTATAGCAATTAAAAATAAAATATTTAAATATCGTGACTCATAATACATGAATACTTTTACTTTTGACTTTTTTTTAATCATGCTTACTCAACAATTGTATATATGGTGGCAATAAATTAATATTTAATAGCAAATACACGGTGAAAATATTAAGTTAAGTAATTCAACTATTATTATTTTATTTTAGAAATCCAACACCAACTGAAGACATCTTATTGGAGAATAAAATATGGCCGGAAGCGAGGATAGAAAACTCGACGAGTGTAAACTGCCTGGACATCGGTGAGAACTTACGAGTAATCAGGGATCCTGAAGATGATCAATACCAAATGTGGAAACAATTGTACCGCCAGTACGGAAAACCTGCAGATACCTATTAAATTGTAACAATTTTCTTTTGTAAATAAACTATTTTTTTATACATATGGTTCGTTTCCTTAATTTAAAGTTGGAATGATTAATTAAATTAGTACAAAGATTTGTTAATTTAAAAAGAAAACATAATTATATTTATTATCAAATTACATGTATCAAAAACTAAAATTACATTGTTTTTTAAATATTTAATATGTATCTTTGGGATGTCCAAAATTGTTGTACAAATTACGCCACATTTTGTAACCAATCTCCTTTGGATTATCCATCATCTTAAGAGTTTCATCTATTTGCAGGCATCGAATATTTGTGCCATTAATGAATACTTTAGTCCAATCTACACCATTTAGTAATGAATCGTTCGTATTAGGTGTGGGATTACTACAATTATAATTTAATTCAAATAATAGTAGTACAAAAATAATTTGAAAACTAATTAATTAACTATTTGATATATTTGAGCACTTAAGGGCATTTTATGAATATACTTACCCATATTTTGCAAAATTAGTCCACAGTCTCACCATTTTGTCCTTTATCTTAAAATCACGGTCTGACAAAGAAACCTTCCCAAAATTTTTCCATAAATACGGCAGCTCTTCCATGTGTCCGACTCTTTCTATAACTATTATTTATTTATATATATATACAACATCTTTATTAACAGACAAAAATAAAATACAGATAAGACAACTATAATACATTTATGATGATATTAGTTTTAGGAGGTTAGTCTGTCAAATGGCTATCGACCGGAGGTCTTTCAGCCCTGATTTGTCCTTATCGATGTGTCACGTTAGTCTGTCTCCGATGATGATGATGATGATGGATGATGTGATGTGATGAATTCGAAAATAGAAAATGGGGGGGGTTTGAATTTTGGGATTAGGTTAGGATTTCTGCGTAAGCAGTAGAGAGTAAGGATTTTATGGTTGAAGGGGTTTAAAGTTCTTAGGGAGGATCGCTCGCTAACTTGGATATTGTGGATAGTAGGATTGCAGGAGTTGGAGAAAAGGACATTACCATAGTCGAGTAGAGGACGGCATATCATTTTATATATTTTAACCGCTGTTTTTATAGATATACCGTTCTTTTTGTAAGTTAAGTTTCTGAACATTTTGGCTCTAGCTGTGATTTTTGTTTTGTTTGAAACTGTATGTTGTTTGAAATTGACTTTTCGATCTATGGTAATGCCTAGGTATTTTATGGATGTAGAAGGGGAAACAGTTATGTTGGAGATATGAATATCGTGTGCAGGATTATTGTTACGGTGATAGGGAATTAGGAGCTGGGATTTGTGGGGATTGATTTTAATTCGCCATTTAGCAAACCAGTGTTGCAGGGAGTCAATTTGCTGCTGGAGGGATTGAAGAGCTTTAGGAACGGTGGGTGCGTGGGAAATTACGGCTGTATCATCTGCAAATTGCAGGAGATATTTAGAAGGATTGAAGTAAAGAGGATCAGGATTGTAGATGTCGAAACAGAAGATGGAGATAGAGGGGAACCTTGGGGTAGGCCTTGTGCAGGAGAAAAAGGAGGGGAGTAAGAGTTGTTGATTTTGACTTTAAGGGATCTGTTTGAAAGGAATTGATTGATAATGAAAATAATATGGGTGGGAATTTTAAGGAGGTAGCATTTATACAACACACCTTGATTCCAGACAGAGTCGAAGGCTTTTTGAATATCTAGTAGCAGGACGGCTGATGACTTTCCTTCAAGGTGTGTTGTTTGGATGTTTGAGGTCATGATAGTAAGAGGAAGGGTAGTGGAACGTTTTGGAAGGAAGCCAAATTGGTAGTTTGGGATACGGTCTTGGATGTGGGGTAGTATTTTGTTTTTAAGGAGTGATTCGTACAGTTTTCCTAGGACGGGAAGTAGAGTAATTGGACGATAGCTAGAAATTAGATATGGAGGATGGTCGCATTTGGGGATACAAATGATTATTCCTAATTTCCATTCGGAGGAGTAATATTTATTTTGGTAAATGAAATTGAGGATGTTGAGGATATGGACGTGTATGTGGGATGGTAAGGATTTTAGTATATGTCTATGTACTAGGTCGTATCCAGTCGCTGTATTTTTGCCCTTTTTTAAAGTGTTGAAACAGTCCTCTTCTGTAAAAGTGTCCGTCGGTTTTGAACTGTCATTGAATCTAAAGAAATTATTGTACCAGTCGTTTACAAGTTGAAAGGTCGATTGGTCAAAATTAGGGTCCTGTGTCTGTGAATAAATAGAATTGAAATGGTCTGCAAATTTACGTGTGATAATGTCTGGGTCTGTTATAGTCTCGTCGGTGATAGGGTCGTAAAGTTCTTGCAGTTTGTCCGTCTTTTTGTATCTACTAAGTTTTCTAATTTCAGTCCAAAACTTTTTACCTTTTGAGTCGTTAATTTTCCTACAGCTATTGATCCAAGTGTCCGTCTTATATTCCATGATTAGTTTTTTAATGTCTTTGTTAAGTTTGTTGAATTTTTATCGAAATTCAGGAGTGTCCGTTAGTTGAATGTCTCTGTAAATTTGTCTTTTATGTTTGATAAGGCGAAGGATAAAATTTGGAAGAGGGTATTTATAAAATTGTTTCTTGATTTGAGGAGTATTTTGTTTGATTGATTTATATAGGATATCGTTAAATTGGGTAATGGTATTAGGATTGATATTGGGATTGGAAGCAATAAATTGTGTCAGGTCTGTAGCCACTGTCTTTGTGTCACATTTGTTAAAATTGTAAATGAGGTTAGGAATTTTATTTATTTATTTATTATTTATTTAATTTATATTTATTTATTATTACATGAAATTCCAAAAATTAATAAAAACAGTGAAATAAACATATAAATTAGATTATAAAAATCATAGGCTGCGTTCGCACTCTTTCAACTGATCTTCCACTCAAACACTGATTTACCATAATACTCTCTACTATGCCAGTAGCTTTTATTATTTCACATTAAATTTATTTTTGAAACAAATCGCTCTATATATTATGTCAAAAATACAGCACTTTTTTATTTTCTTTTAGATGTATAGTCATAATGACGACGTAATAAAAGTATAATTATACGAGTAAAAATAGAAATGGTGCCATCATAGTAATTCCACTGCACTGCTCGGTTTATTATTTACTCAAAACTAATTGTTATATAAACTTAATGTAATTCTAATGTTGCTTAAATATTATTTTTCATAAATTTAAATTACTCAAGCATTATCATTAATTTTGATTACTTAAATTTGTATTTTCTTTTTCATACTTGGAAATAAAAATGGAAAATCTAAAAAGCACTTCGTGTAAATATCCACTTCTAATTTCACCAGAATCACTTAAGTTTTTAGGGAATATAATAAAAATAAAGTTTTATTTGATAAACTATTTTAATTTAATAGGTACATATACCCAAAAACCTGCTGCTTTACAGATCGAAGAAATTAAAACAATTGATGATGAACCATCACAGCACTTTTCATGTCGTACTAATTTTATTGTTTGTTAGATAACACTTGATAATGATGCAACTACACTTGACGAATTTTTGTCCCTCATTTTAGTATTCTTTTGAATCAATTGTTATATAAACTCAATGTAATTGCATTTTGTTTCAAAAATTTGATATAAAATTTCCATATTTAGACAAACAAAAAAGAAGAACTTTCATAAAACATTTAAGCAAAATTAAAAAATACTTGGTTTGTTTCACTGAATTGTATATTATTCCACAATGTTTCACCAAGAGGTAAATGAGAAAATCATTCAAGAAATATTTAGCCAAAATTTTTAGACAATTTAAAAGAAGCTTAATATCAAGTTGTTTTATTATATTTGATCATTTCTATAGTTTGGAAGTGATGTGCTTCAATCAATGCGGGATTATACACCTTAGATAGTCAGAGAGATCAAGTTGATCACCTTGCTTCGTAACCAGATCACTTACTACAACATACTGTGGAGAAAGAGTTCATAAAAAAAAGAGAAATCGGACAATAATCCTTAATTTTTAAGAGTGATAAACAAAGAATAAAACAAATAAATAAATAAAAAAAACAATAACTACAAAGAGGCTTTGGAATTTATGATATAAATTCAAAGAATTGTTAAACTTATGAATTTACTGAAATCCAGATGGTTACGTTACTGGTTAAACATTCCACGGTTTTGATAAAACATTACGTCGAATCTTAGTCCAAACAGCACGATTACACCTGCACCTTTATGGTAATATCTTACCTGACGGTTTACCCGAAGAGTTAAATACTCCATAGTAAAAACTGTTTCCCTGTTTCCCACTGCGTTACTCTCATGAGATCCAAAATAGATCAAAACCGATCCGAAGCTATTGTTGACAGAGAACGATAATTAATGTTTAGGTTAGAGAACTTAGAAACAGAAGTGAGAGAACGTGGACAATGCGATAGGAACGGTTATTAAGCTAAGGGAAAGAACACGCTAAACTCATTTAAGACCATTAAAATAGCAATAAAAATGATCAAACTAAAATATAAAAATATTTTGATTAAAACCTTACACGTTTTGCTAAAAGAATATTTTAATTACTAATAAAAAAACACTAAACACGTAAAATGATACGATTACCATCTCTGTTGATAGTTTCAGATATTTATTTAGTGGAATATATGGATTTTTCAATATGTCCGAATCTTCCGCTCTCCTTTCTACTTATTTATTAAATATTTCCTTATAATTAACATTATTTTTTATTTATTCTTAGACTTCTGAGGTATTTAACGGCATTAACTCCGAATTATAGTTGACTGCTTAAATGCACGAGCTAACTAAATATCAATGCCCCTTAAATCTCTTCAAATCATAAATAGTAGAAAATTATAAACAAAATAGATGAATGTTGAAAAGCTAAAGGATAAATTTTCTTAAGAATCCTGCGAAAATATATTCGTCGGGCCGAAAGGCCACCGGTGGATAGCTAATAGAAAAACAAGAGGAAAACAAGAAGAGAAGAAGACATCAGGTACACTAAGCTTAAATTTCTCAGATCATGTCGCAATATTTTGTGTAAAAAAAACATAGCATGTCCAACAGAAAGCGTTATTGATCATACAAGAATTTTAACGAGGATTTATTCTACGTAGACATACAAAGAATCAAATTCTACAAAATGTTTGATATTGATGATATAAATGATAAAATTATTTACTTTAACAAATGTATAACATCTATTTTTGATTTTCTTGCACCCTATGGTACATCTAAGTTTACCAAACCATATTCTCCCTGGATCACAGATAATATTAAATTTATGATGTCGTTGCGTGACAGAGCTCTTAAAAAGTACAAAGAAAACAAAAATCCAAGTACTTTTTAATGAATATAAACAATTGCGAAACTTTATCACCCAAGCGAAAAAAATGAAAAGAAAGCCTTTCTTAACTATGAATTCAAAATCTGTAAAAATAAATTATTGTATATAAAGTTACGGCAGTGTGATATTTACTCTAAAACGTGCAATGAAATACCCGAGGAGTTCCTGAAGGATGTGGAAGGAATAAGCAATCATTTTGCAAATGCCCTTTCTTCGAAAGGTAGTGATGGTAGTGACTCACTGACCGGAAATGGCTGGCATAACAATATAATTAATACAGATACAACATTAAGGTTTGAGATCGAGGACGAGGTCACTATTTATAAAAATATTAACTCGATAACAACAAATGCGGTGGATGGGTATATCTTTACATATAATAAAACTTTTCTGTCCCCACATAATAACCTATTTGTTGCATACTGTAAATGTGTGCTTAATCCGTGGATTGTTTCCGAGTGCTTGGAAACGGGTAATTATAATACCACTGCCGAAAGTAAATTAACCATTAACCATGTCATGGATTTAATACCAATAAGTATGTTGCCTCTTTTATCTAATATTCTTAAGAAAATTATATCAATACAAATTAGAAACTTCCTAAATACGAAAAATATTCTCCCTGAAAAACAATCTTGCTTTCGCAAGGGTTATAGCTGCAAAACAATTGATGATATTCTGGTAAAAAAAGACAACAATCAGCTTACAGCTTTAATCCTTTTGGATTATGATTTTGGTTTTTGACAAGCTGAATCATGCTACCCTTATCAGGATTCTCAAAAATATTGGATGCAGCGAGGGAGCAGTTGACTTTATCATATTTAGAGGACCGCGTGCAGAAAATTAAAGTGGATGATATCTTTTCAGGTCCAATAGCTACAAAGGCTGGTATAATATAAGGATTGATTTTAGGACCACTCCTTTTCACCATTTACACTTATAATATATTTAAATACCTACAATATAGCATGATGCATCAATATGTGGATGATACACAAGTGTATTTATCTTTTCCTCTAGATATGTCAGTTGAAGCCACCAACAAACTAAATCGTGATCTTAGCTATATGTGTGCCCAATCTAAAGAATACAATCTAGTGATTAATCCCATGAAGACAACAGGAATACTATTTGGACCAGTAAAACATGTCAGTTCAAAAAATCACAAAATCGTCATATTGTGTTTTCATACTTCTTTACCCTCACAGGCATTTATTAAGTAAATAAGTAAGAAACTATGCTGTGTGAAACCCTGGTTTTGTCTCATCAAAACTTTTGTATGTCGGTGTATGGACCTTGTTTAAATATGATGGGGTAAAATAGACTGCAACGAATACCGAATTCCTGCTTGAGGTTTATACATGGCATTTGCAAATTTGAATCGTATTACACATAAATTAAAAATAACAGGGAAAGGATGGCTATACAGGATGTCCCGTTAATGCGGGGAAATGGCTGGACCATAGATTCCTGAGGTCAAAATATGGCGATTTAACGCAACTTATCTATATCCAAAAATTTACGGTTAAGCCGGCATTTGTCTTCAAAGTTTAATTTTTTTTTATTTCTTTTGTTTATAACAATTGAACGCTTTATTTGATTTAAATTAAATTTATTTTTAATAACTAACATAATATAATACATCATTTCAGTTATTATGACTATTATTGGTTAACAAGAAGTATAAGAAACAGTGGACCACTTAAAAACTAAAATATTTTTTTATTGGTGGATCGAATAAAAACTAAAAAAATACTACTTGAAAGAACATTCAATTTAAAAACTTTTTCATCTCTTAATAATATTTGGTATCTTTTACGGTTTTTCCACAAAAAAATAAAATATATATTTTTTATCTAGTAAAAACAAAATCTAGTTTTTCATCGAATCGAAAATAAATGTTTTTCGTGGCCGTCTTTGTTTAAAAAATGTAAATTATGTATAATAATAATTATTTAGTGTCTTTTAACAATTAATTTTTAACTTTATTATAGTTCATAAATATTCATATTTGGAACAAACAGATATCTTGTTTGTATTAGGATTTTGCAAAGAAAATTGTTTGAAAAGTGTTAGATGTTGTTTTGATTTATTTTATTAATTGATATTATTTAATTTTTATTCAATTGAGTAAGTTTATTTACTTACTAATGAGTGCATAATGAGTATACTATATTCATATTTTATTTTTTTGTGCAAAAACCGTACAAGATATCAAAAACTAGTAAGAATCAAAAAAGTTTTTAAATCTAATGCCCTTTCAAGTAGATTTTTTTGGATTTTATTGGATGCACCAATAAAAAATATTTTAGTTTTTAAGTGGTGGTACTACTGTTTTTTTATACTTCCTGTCAATCACTAATGGCCACAATCAGTGAAATGATGTATGATATTATGGTACTTAATAATAATAAATTTCATTCAAATCAAATAAAGCGTTCAATTGTTATGAACAAAAGAAATAAAAAATTTTGAAACTTTGAAGCCAAATGCCGGCTTAACCGTAAATTTTTGGATATAGATAAGTTGCGTTAAATCGTCATATTTTGACCCCAGGAATCTATGGTCCAGCCATTTTCCCGCATTAACGGGACATCCTGTATATGTACAATCGTAGGTTATTGCATAGCGCTGTTATTTCACAGAATAATTACGACAAAAAGACCCAAATATTTATATGATAAGATTGTTCTTCGCAGCGACGTTCACCAACGCGTTACATGATTTAGAGACTCTATATCTACACCTAAGCACATAACAAATTGCAAATGTTTACATCAGATTGTCATCGCAGTTGAAGAACTCATCTGTGCCTCGATTCAAGAAATTGTATAAATCTATATTAATGTCCTGCTAATGCATGAAAGGATATACTAGATATGTGGTATATATGTGGTGTATATCTATGAAATGTACGCGTATGTATATAAAAGGTTTAGTAATTCATACTATCTTGCGATTTAATTATTTCAATTCGTCTACGCATGTAAATGCTTGAATGAATATACATGTGTTTATGTATATACGTATGTATGTATGTATATATAAATATATTTTGTGTTATTTTATTATACACTAGGTTAGGTGGAAGAACAGTGTCTGCCAAACAGGTACACAAAACTGAACCTCACCCTTTTCTGCAAGAAATAAAATCTATTATTATTATTAATAATTTAGATACAGCTTCTCTTACAGCTATTATTTTTATTAATAGAAGTAGGTAAAAGCCAAAATTTTAAAGTCTCAGAAAGTAGGCTACAAAATAAAATAAAATAAAATTACTTTCAGAAAACCTACAATATATGCACTATAAATTATCATTTACTATAATGTTTGTATGTTTTTAGTTATCTTCAGAGAATTAAAGATTTGCTTTACAAATCATATTTTTTCGTTTTAAAAATGTCAAATGTATATATCTAATATTGTTTATATATTTGAAACAAATAAAAATATATTTATAATATAATATGATTTGATTGATGTAGTTTCTTTTAAAAAGATATATATTTGTAAATATTTATTATTTTTTTGTGTTATTGGAGGATTGACTTTTTAAAAGGATATTCTTACTTTACTATTACTACTATTATTTTATTTAGTTATTTCAATCCGTATTTATAGTTATTTTATTTTTTTATTGTATTTATCAATATATTTCAAAAATGATTCATTATTCAGTGAGAAAATATTAACCCACATAAATAACCTATTTTATAATTAATAAAAATATATTTTTGATAGGTTTGCTTTTATTTTTATAAATAATTAATTGTGTTCGAAAATTGGGAACTAATGTTTTATAAAAATGTCTTGGTTTCTTTCAAGATAAGTAAATTGACATTAACTCTCTTAAATAAGCTTTAAAAGTAACTATATTTTCTAATTTCAATTTCTTTAATCTTTCAATAGCAGATGTCTTTTCTTTTTCTTTTCTTCCTAAGGGATATAAACAGCTTTTAACAATTTTTATTCGATTATTTTTTAGGGCCTAAGTTAGAGGCAAATAACATTATTCAAGTATGAACTCCGTCTCTTAGCTTGCTGGCGAAATTATTTGTAATTATTGTAATTATTCTTCTTCTTTTTGAAAACTAAAGGAACAATAATCTAAGTTACGCGAAATAAATGTGTTTTTTGAGGTTTTTATCTTCTTAATTTTTTTTCAGAGAATGAAAAACCAAAAAAAATGGTTTGCAAATACATATAAAGGGTTTTATTTGATTGCAATAATAAATCTGGATAAAACAAAAATACGTTTCCTTTTCAAATATTATATTTTCCAGCTTCTTATAATTTTTTAAAGCTTTGCTTTGCTTTTCTTCTTTCGAAAGATAAAATGTTTTACATGTTATATTTTTTGATCTTACTCTAAATACACAATTTTTTCAAGCAAATATCTAAAAAATCATTTTTAAAATAAAGAAATCCAAACTTTACGATATAAACGCGTGTTATTTTTTGAGTTTTCGTTTCAATTTGACATTTTTTCTTCTTGCAAAAAAATAAAACTTTTTAGTTTATTCCCACCTATATTAAACCAAAAATGTTATTTTTTTAATATTTAAATTGCCAAATTCCTTTGGTTTTATTCCTACAAGTTTAAATGAATAATATACTATTTTAAAATACTGTGGTGTACTTGTTACTGTGTAATCGGATTACGATTGATGGGATAATTGGGCAGTTTGGAGAGTCGGGGCGTAGTTAACTCACATGTTGATGCCAGGTTTTTTAAATTTGAATATTTAAATACACTGTTGTTGTATAAATCATGCTTTTTAAATATTTAAATTAAGAAAAAAAGCTTTACCATTTGCAAACTGTTTTTATATCATAATTTGATTGAATTGGCTTTTTATTGTTGAAAGTTAATTTTAAATTCACTGTTAGGTGTTGTAACTAAAACACAAACTTTCAAAGAGTATGCTTTTATGTTTCGCAACAATTGTTTCGCCACACTGTGACTTCTTCAGGCGAAGAAGGTTTTTATATCAGTAAATAATCCTCATTGGTTTTAAATTTAAAAAAAAACATATGTCTTATTAATTAACTTTTCCTATTATTAAATATTTAAGTGTTTATAAAAATATAAAATTTAAGTAATCCATTTAACAAGAAACTGCAATTTTTTAATATGGGTTTCTTTAAGCTCCAATTATTTTCAGAAAATTACTATTTTTACAAATAGTCGTCATGTTTTTTTTTTAAATTTAAGCAAGCAACTTTCTTTCTTTTTCTCTTTCTCCAAAAAATGTAAATTGTTTTATTATGTGATATCCACGTATTTTTTTCAATTTTGCTTAATTTCTCAATTGTTATTAAAGAGTTGAAGAAAAGAAAGTTTTTTTAATTTTTATCTTACAGGGAAGGTTTACTATTTTATTTATAAATTATTTTAATTTTAATTAGAGGTTAATTAACCATCTGGTGTTGTATCACATTTTTATATTAGTGTTTAATTAACCTCTAATTAAAATAAAAATGTTTCACCATACGTTAAGTGAGAATTTAATTCATCTTTTAATTTTATTTTCAGTTTTATTTTATTCCTACATTCTTACACAAGAATAACCGTCTTGTGTTATAAATAAATTCACCGCTAATATATGCATTATTTCTATTGGACGATAATGATGTGTTTTAGTAGTTTCATTTTATTCTTGAAAATTTAAATAACTGTATTTTTTACATTTCCATTTCAATTTTCGACAGAAATTTGTGCAAAAAAATGATTTAAAATTGTAACTGTTTCGTGCTTTACAATGTCTACAAATAGTCGACAATCCTTCAATTGATGATGAATATCCCAAGGTCGCACATTTCTTGGGTTGAAAAATCTAATCACAGCCCTAACTTCCCAACTGACAGCGTTCTTTATTCTCTTGAAGATAATAAACACTGACATAAACAGGACAATCAATACTAACGAGACGTAACTGCACATACACAGCTGAACTAAAACTGAACATGTTAGCACAAATCCGAAGGCTACTCTATTCGTTATCCGCATGGTGCAAACGGGTACTACTTTCCGGATATCCCTCGTACATTCTTTCAAAAATAGTTTCATATTATAAATTCTAAAATGTAATAAAAATACTTACACGCTTGTTCTGGATGTTTTTCACTGGGGTTTCCGACATATGAAAATTGATAGCAATACATAGGCATATAACCACCCACTAATGTTAAGAACTCTCGGAAAGGTTTATTAAACATGGCATCACTTATAAACTGAAAAACGAAAATTTAATATTTTATTAAATTATAATTTAGTCCATAAATCTTAATGAATTATGTCCCATTATATAATGTAATAATACCAATTTAAAATATATATAAAAAAGGCAGCAAAATCATCTAAATATGCAGAATTAATATTCCATACATAACTAATAGCTAAAAGGTTTTACACTTATTTGTAGTTGTTCATTTGTTATTGAAGAAATATAAACAAAATATTTAACACAAAAAGTACATTTGTCAAAAAATCATGTTATTTTGTATATATATACAGGGTGTCCCGTTAATGCGGGGAAATGGCTAGACCATAGATTCCTGAGGTCAAAACATGACGATTTAACGCAACTTATCTATATCCAAAAATTTACGGTTAAGCCGGAATTTGGCTTCAAAGTTTAAATTTTTTTTATTTCTTTTGTTTATAACAATTGAACGCTTTATTTGATTTGAATGAAATTTATTTTTAATAACTACTATAATATAATACACCATTTCAGTTATTATGATTATTATTGGTTAACAAGAAGTATAAGAAACAGTAGTACCACCACTTAAAAACTAAAATATTTTTTTATTGGTGTATCTAATAAAAATTAAAAAAATATTGCTTGAAATATCATTTAATTTAAAAACTTTTTCATCTCTTAATAATATTTGATATCTTTTACGGTTTTCTCACAAAAAAATAAAATATATATTTTTTATCTAGTAAAAACAAAATCTAGTTTTTCATCGACTTGAAAATAAATGTTTTTCGTGGCCGTCTTTGTTTAAAAAATGTAAATTATGTATAATATTAATTATTTAGTGTCTTTTAACAATTAATTTTTAACTTTATTATAGTTCATAAATATTCATATTTGGAACAAACAGATATCTTGTTTGTATTAGGATTTTGCAAAGAAAATTGTTTGAAAAGTGTTAGATGTTGTTTTGATTTATTTTATTAATTGCTATTATTTAATTTTTATTCAATTGAGTAAGTTTATTTACTTATTAATGAGTGCATAATAAGTATACTATATTCATATTTTATTTTTTTGTACAATAACTGTACAAGATATCAAAAACTAGTAAGAGTCAAAAAAGTTATTAAATCTAATGCCCTTTTAAATAGATTTTTTGGATTTTATTGGATGCACCAATAAAAAAATATTATAGTTTTTAAGTGGTGGTACTACTGTTTTTTATACTTCCTGTCAATCACGAATGTCCACAATAACTGAAATGATGTATAATATTATGGTACTTATTAATAATAAATTTCATTCAAATCGAATAAAGCGTTCAATTGTTATAAACAAAAGAAATAAAAAAAATTGAAACTTTGAAGCCAAATTCCGGCTTAACCGTAAATTTTTGGATATAGATAAGTTGCGTTAAATCATCATATTTTGACCCCAGGAATCTATGGTCCTCCCATTTCCCCGCATTAACAGAACACCCTGTATATATATACATAATGGGCCACGAATAACGACCATTAAAAGTTTACGGGGTTCCTGCAAGAGGAAAAATCTGAAAAAATTCAACATTGTATGGTTGATTGCGATCTCCTCATGGAAAATATTTTTGACTTTCTATCACTTCCGGTTGTACCGGAAATGGCTACCAACTTTGTTATTTTAAATAGAACATACTGTATATTATTTTATTTTTAAATTCCTTGTTCGATTGCCTACCTCTCCATATGGGTTTATGTCCACTTAACTTTTACAGTTTTTGATTTAAAAATTTATTTGTCAAATATTAACCTCAAATAGGCGTTTAGAAAAATGCCTATAATTTCTAGTAGGTACAAGATAGACACACGAGCGGCATCTTGTATTATACCTAATGGATTCCTCTACAAAGGAAAAAAATTGATATGTGGCAATTTTGACAGTTGGTATTTCAAAAATATCAATATTTCAGCGCCTACTTAAAAACATATTTCAATTTTTTCAAATGGAATGACCAATATTTTATCTCATAGTGTTATTCGCAAGACCTTTTGCTACAAAAAAGTATTATACATCTCTATATCTAGAGCCAGTAGTTTTTGAGTTATTTCGAAATTAGTTTCTTCTCAGAATTTTTATTTGAATGATTCCTGTTCTATTTACACGGGCACTATAGTAGGCTTCTGTCAATATTTGTTGAATCCAACGTATTAATATTTGTGTACGCTTCTTTCGAGTAATAATAAAATAAATACCTATACCAATAAATAAATTATGAATTTATTTGTCATATATGGCCAGTGCAACAGAATTGTTGAGAGAACTTGCAAAACTTTCAACGAAACTTATCCACACTTACCGCCGATGGGTAGAAAAACAAAACGCAGAAAAAAATCAACTAAAGCTAATAACCGAGAATGAGGAAATTCAAGTAAATGTTTTGACTTATTTTCAAGCAAATCAACGCGTATCAGGTTGCTAGGAGGATTTGAGAGTAAGCAGAACCCCACTCCAAAGAATTTGGAAAATGTATCGGATGCATAATTATAAATATAAGTTATTTTCTCAAGATGCAGAGAACAGGATTGATTTTTGTGAGTTGTTGTTGCTTAAAATTAATATAATTTGGACGAACGAATCAAGTTTCTCTCATGAAGGTATTTTCAATAGAAAAACCAATCACATGTGTGTCAATTGAAAATCCACATATATCTTTGAGGTCGTATAAAAAATAAAGTTTATGCAAATGCCGACAATACCAGAGAAGAATTGGAAGAAAGGGTGCGAGCACCCTGCATTCGCGGAATCTTAATTCAGAAAAAATTAGGCGAGCAACATAAGAGGGTGACGCAACATGTGCTGCACAGTGTTTACATGTTAATGGCTATCATTTTAAACAATTGTTATAATTTTTTTTCTGACAACTTTTTTTAGTTCCTGCATTTAATTACTTATTTAAACATTATTTTATTCCAGTCTTCTTGCTTCAGTTTTATTTGTAAGTTGTAACTGGGGATAATCATTTAAATAATATTCGGACGAATTTTTCCTAATTCGATTCAATAAATATTGACAAAAGCCTACTATAGTGCATGTGTGAATATATGAGGAATTATTGAAAAGTGAGAGGAAATAAATTTCGAAATAACTTAAAAACTACTGGCTATAGTGATGTATAATACTTTTTTGTAGAAAATTGTCTTGCGAATCACCCTATAAGATAAAATATTGGTCATTCCATTTGAAAAAATTGAAATATGATGTTTTTAAGTGGGCGCTGAAATATTGATATTTTTGAAATACCAACTGTCAAAATTGACACATGTCATATTTTTTCCGTTGTAGAGGAATCGATTAGGTACAAAAAAAGATGCCGCACGTGTGTCTATCTTGTACCTATTAGAAGTTATAGGCATTTTTCTAAACGCCTATTTGAGGTCAATATTTGACAAATACATTTTTAAATCAAAAACTGTAAAAGTTAAGTTGACATAAACCCATATGGAGAGGTAGGCAATCGAAAAAGAATTTAAAAATAAAATAATATACAGTATGTTCCATTTAAAATAACAAAGTTGGTAGCCATTTCCGGTACAACCGGAAGTGATAGAAAGTCAAAAATATTTTCTATGAGGAGATCGCAATCAACCGTAAAATGTTGAATTTTTTCAGATTTTTCCTCTTGCAGGAACCCCGTAAACTTTTAATGGTCGTTATTCGTGGCCTACCCTGTATATATATATATATATATAGGGTGGGCCAACTAGTGGTTTCTTTTTAAATCATAGATTATTTTGATACTGACAGCTTTTTTCCGTTCGAAATCTTGACTGAAAGTCAGTATCATACGTCCGCGGTATGAAATGAGTCGATTTACGCTTGAACAACGTTAAGAAATATTCCAAACTTATTTCCAAAGTGAGTGCTTAAAAATCATTTTTTCTGACGTGGCACATTTTCATCTTGGCGGGTACGTTAACAAACAAAATTAACGCATCTGGGGACGGAAAACCCCCACGTTATTGTCGAGAAGTCAATGCAACCACAGAAATTGAGAGTTTGGTGCGAATTGTGGAGTGATGGCATCATTGGACCATTTTTCTTCGAAAATGAGGCTGGAAACAACGTTTCGGCAATGGTGAGCGTTACGGAGCCATGTTATCAGAATTTTTTTAACTGAAATTGAAGACATGGATTTGGATGACCCCTGGTTCATGCAGGATGGCGCACTATTCCACACAGCCCATGCCACAATCGATCTTTTGTGCACCAAATTTCCAAATCGTGTTATCAAACGTCTTGGCGATGTCAATGGGCCGCCTCGGAGCTGCGATTTGACCCCTTTGGATTTATTTTTGTGGGGAACCGTGAAGAACCGATGTTATGCCAACAATTCAGAAACGATACATGCACTTCAGGACAATATTATCCAAGAAATCCGTGAGTTATAGCCCGAAATCATCAACAAGGTCTTGGAAAATTGGAATGACAGAATGCGCTACTACGAAGCCAGACGAGGCAGCCATTTAAACAAAGTTGTGTTCCATAATTAATGGGAATGTTTGCTCTTTTTAATAAAGCCATAATACATGGAAAAAAATTAAATTTTGTGCATTTTATTGCATTTTTAAAAAGAAACTTGTATCTGGCCGACCCCGTATATTCCAATATATATTTTGAAAATTAATTCAAGTAATATGTCAATACTATTTTTACGATTTTGTAACTTGGTGACAAAAAAAATAACTTATATAAGCAACCGGAAAAATAATACTTACCCTAATTATTTTATTATCCGAAGCAGTGACTATAAAACTAGCATCCAAGTAATGATTCCTGATGGCTGGCACAATGTGATTCTCTTTATCTTCATCCGTAGCATACATATCAACAGGTACTAAGATACTTTTATGAAAATCAGCTTGCAGGATAAAAGGCCTAATAATCGGGAGCGCTGTTGAAACAAGTATCATCAATGAGGAAAAAGTACATATCAATTTACGAACCTCCCTGCAGACCGACGCCCTCCTCAGAATTAACCCCCATGATCGTTGGCACTCGGGGATAATTACCGTCCTTCAAAAGCGTATAAGAACCAACCACCAAGGCCGCTTCAGGACTCCTCGTCTCATAACAGGGAGAAAATGAAATTCCGTTCAGGATATCAATTCCCACAACTGCATTCTAATAAAATATGTCAAATATTAAAAATAGAACATTAATTAGCATTATAATATTTTTTTTTATAGTTTACACCCCTAAATCCTTCTCATCTTAGGTCATTATTGTCAAGGAACTTTACACTTAAAGAAAAATTATTTATTAACTGATGAGGTTGTTATTTGTTGGAAATTTATCTTCGCTTTATAACGTTAAAGTAAAAGTAAAAACACTTTTATAATTGCATGAAAAGCCAAAAAATTTTTTGGTAATTGAAGATTGTGTTTTTTTTTCATTCAATTTTATAATAATATGTAACTTTTAACATACCATTCCAATAACAGTAGTTTCAACGGCGACAATTGATTCAGTGCTGATTTGTTTTAAGCAAAACAAATCCAATCCGATGAATTCGAGAAGTCCACAAAACGAGGCTGCGTTTACCTGTTCATAATTCTTTTCGTGAGAACGCTGCAATGCCCATGGTGACAAAGCATTTCCACTTTCGCATATTGCTCGGATGAAATATCCTAAAATAAGTCACACCTTCATCAGCACTTGAAGAAATTATTAGCTTATATTACCTTTATTCCGCGTTAGAGGTGATATTGTTAAATATGACACAAGAGCAGCCCCAGCACTCTCCCCAAAAATGGTCACCTTAGTTGGATCCCCGTTGAAAAACTTGATATTTTCTTGCACCCATTGTAACCCCAAAATTATGTCCTTTAATCCGTTATTTCCTGGAACCCGATCATCACCCGTACTCAAAAATCCTAAATTTATCATTTTTGTTAAAAAAACTTAATCTTTAGCGTATTCCTCACCAAAAATTCCAAGGCGATAATTGATAGTTACCACGACTACGCCGTCATCCAAAAAATAATCAGGACCATAAGTGCTGGATTGGGAATTTCCGATAATAAATGCACCACCGTAAATCCAGAACATGACTGGAAGCATGGTGTTGTTTTCATCTGGTAACTAATTAAAATACTTTTGTTAATATATTATTTTAGAATTAAGGCACAATACTTTTTTAATACTATATTTAAATATAAATAGAAACATAGTGACAAAAAGAAAATATTGTATCTTAATTCCAAATAAATTGATATAAATTTCAGTCTTTACAATGAGAGCCAAAGAAAGTTAAATAAGCGTGACACGAGAAATAATTATAGTGCAATAAAAAATTAAATTTACCAATGGTGTATATACATTGATGAAAAGGCAATCTTCAGAAGATTTTGTTGCATGATTATTTCCAATTTGTATACACATCGGGCTATCCTCCGTTGCATTATAAACACCCTCCCAAGGTAGCTTTGGTACTGAAGGCTTAAACATATTATTTAATCTCTAATTAGTAAGAACAGAAATGCTCTTAATTAACTAACTATTAAATTTTTACAAACCTCAAATCGTCGCGGAACTTCGGCGTATCGAATTCCCCTGAATGAATAATAAGAATTTCCCCTAGGTATGGTTTTAGTTTGTATGCCTAAAAGCCGACCCGGTGTTATATCAACCTCGACATATTCACTCTGAAACTCACAATGTTAACTTAATTTTAAACACACCGGATAGTTTATAATACCCCAACAATAATAGGCAATAAGATGATGGCGAGGAATTTCGACATGATCTAAAATTTGGTTTTTAGCCACAGAATGCCACCAGCAGAGGGTTTTATAAACTTTTCCGTGTACATTTTTACAATCAAATCGTCAAGAATTTAGCAACGTAAACAAAGATAAAACTGAATGTCACGAATGTTCGCGTTAGTTGGAAATGGAATGTTTTTACAACCATACAATTGGATAATTAAGGTAATTAAAATTATCAAAACCATAACAAAACGCAAAAGAATAACGAAATACTTAGAAGATATTGATGTCAAATATACTCATTTTCAGTAGTTAAGCAAAACTATAAATAGGGATTTCAAATATCTGCTATTAGCACCATTCAAATCAATCAAAAGATAGATTAAGAGAATACAATAATCACAAACTTATACCCTAAAAGTATATCGAATGCTCATATGTCCTTATCAAAGCCTAGAAAATTTGACCTTATTTCTAATTTTGAGATTATTTTAAAATATTTAAAAAGTAGTTTCTTATCTAATTAGTACAAGACTAATAAACAAGGAAATGTACACGGTCGTGATAGTGGTATGTATTTGGGTAATTTTTAGTTTCATGGTCAAACAAATACAATTTTGGCTCTTTCAATAATAAATCTCACCACACTTTTATGTATAACTAAATATTTATACAAAAGAATATTATTAAACGCATTATTTTAATAACATATGTTTACAATGCAATGCATAAACATTTTTTTTAGTTTCTCCATTAAAAAATGAAAAAATAATGCATACCAGTGGCGGTTTCAGGGGGGGTAATTGGGTAATTACCCCCCCTAAGAATTATTTATTCGCTTATTTTGTTTATTCTTAAAAATTACTAATATTTCCAACAAACAAGTTAACTGTTGGTAATTCTAGTGAGCGATCTATGACAGTGCATTTTTCCAAAACAGGCAGGCCATGTACACAAATTAAAATTATCTGCGCAAGCACCGTTAGAAAAGTGATGACTTCCTTTGCACGGGGGCTCCCTTTTCTAATAATACCCGATATTGATACTAATCGCCTCTTTGGTATCGTAAATCGTTACGTTGTTTTACATTAAAAGAGCGCGATTCACATTTCTTAGTTTAATTTATAATATTTCTTGTCTTACTTGGTTTAAATGTAAAAGATAGAAACCGAACTGTTTACACGTCGCATGTAAATCCTAATTTTTTAGTGATTGCTGAGAAATTACCAATTTATTATAATTCGATCAATTATACATAAGGTATTTTTTTGATTTTAGGAATAATATATGCATTCTTTTAAATTAATTTATTCCTGATTTTTGTTGTAATTAAATTAGTAAATGAAAATTGATAATCCACGTTGGATTCATTTGTTCAGAAAATTAAAAATAAACTGACGATTCTTCAACAAATAAAGATCGATCTATGTCAACAGTCAATTTAAATCATCCATCTACATCTTCATTGACATTTAGCAGTAGAAATCTTCACTAGGTTGTTCCCAGCATGAAAAAAGGAGCATACAACATGTACATATAGTAGTGTTGAAATTTACATTCATGTAGTTAAATTTAGTAATGTTAATGAAATTGAGAAATTTCGAATTTTAAATTGTAAAAGAAAACTAAATGATACTTTTGTTTTACCCTATTTTAGACAATTTAATTGGTTAATCTTTTCTATCATTTAAACAGATTCTTTTGCAAATATCTCAGACAGTATTTCAATATTCTAAATTATCAGGTAAAAATTTTGTGTTATAAAAATATTACCATAAAAATTCAATTGTTTATGCGAAATTGTTTTATAAAATCACGAGATATAAGAAATAAATTAAATATGGAAAGACTTCGACAAATTGAAGAAAATAGACATAGATTAAAACCAATAATCAAAAGTATCATATTTAGGGGAAACAAAATATTCCCTTACTAGATCATCGTGATGCTGGTTCTCTCTTAAATACAAAATCTATTACAAACGAGGGCAATTTTTGTGAAATTCTACTTTTCGAATTGCATCTGGTGACAACTTTAAAAAATCATTTGGAAAACAATTAAACATACTTCACAAATGTTTTATTCAACAAGGGGAAAAATACTGCCAAATCTTTTAAACAATTTATAATGATGCAGTCAATATTTTAAACGAATTACAAATTAAAATGACAAAACCGCGAATTACCAAATGCAAGAGGTAGACCAAACCTGGATCAACCTATTATAGCAGATTATTTTTATTTATCTTTTCCCCTTTTATCCATTATGGGTGTCCGACTTATTCTCTACAATATGTCTCAGTTAATTTCTTTTACACTTCTTTCCATTCTATTCCTTTTCTTTCCGCTGTTTGATGTACTTGCTCGTTCCAACCCTTCCTCGGTCTTCCTAATTCCCTCTATCTTTCTTAGGTATCTCATTTCCATTGCATTGGTTTTTCTGTTATTACTCTCTGTGGTTACTCACGATTCACTACTATAGTCCATCCGTTGGATCTTCTGTCCTATGTCACAAACTATCGCTTCAAAAAACGACGAAAGTTTTACAGTGCGTTCTTTTTCTAACGCATTTGGTTTACTTTATCAGACTGAATGTTTTTGTGTCGTTTCTCGAAGCGATATTTTGTGACATAGGACGGAAGATCCAACGGATGGACTATATATAGCAGTTAATGTCTTTTATATACTTTTGTTTTTATCGTTTTTGTAATCTCTTTTTTCTCTAAGAATGTTTTCTTTATTGTGTTGTAGATCATTCCTACTTTGCCTAGTTTTTCATCTTTTTCTGATTCTATCTTCCCTGTTTCCTCTAGTGTTGATCCCAGGTATTTAACCCTATTTTGTGATTGCTCTCTTTTGATGATATTATATTTATCTTTTCCAGCTCTTTTTTGAATATTTCCAGGTTTTCTTCTGAATCTGCTATTAATGTTATGTCGTCGGCAAACATTAATACATATTTTCATTTTTAATAGTTTTTAATATTTCTATTTGTGCTTTCGGCTCTTTGTTTGCTATTTCTTATTGCTTCGTCATTAAGTGATGTAAATAGTAAAGAGCTTAATATACAACCTTGTCTCAGTCCTGTTTTGGTCTTGAACTCCTCTGATTATTTATTTCCTATTCTTACTTTATTTTTGTTATTTCTTTATTATATTTATTATGCTTTTTTATCCTGCTTGTTTCAAGTATATGCCATATGTCCTCTCTTCTTACCCTGTAATACGCTTTTTTAGGTTGTAATTCTTATCCCTTTTTAATCATCTTTTCTGTTAATTGTCTCATTATGTATATTAAGTCTTGTTTGCTTCTATTTTTCTCAATCCGTGTTATTCTTCTCCCAGCTGTTGATCTAATTATCACATATTTTTGTGTCTCCTTTTTTGTGTATGGATATCATAATCCCCTTGTCCCATTCCTGGGGTATCTTGTGATTTTTGATAATGTCATTTACTATTTTCAAGAATTCTTCCTTCCCCTTTCCCCATATATTTCATCATTTCGGCTGTAATGTCATCTATACCTGGAGATTTTCCTAGTTTTATTTTTTTGATTGCTGCCTCCAGTTCTTCGATTCTCATTTCGTTGATTCACTTTCTATATCTCCGTGATGGTTTGTTTTGGTTATTTCATTAAAGAATTATTTCCATCTTTCGAATATCTTCTTTTCTTCTGTTATTATATTTACGTTTTTATCTTTTATACTTGGCTGGGTTAATGAATTTAATTGCTCATTTGTTTAATAGTGCTATTAAACATCTTTTTGTTTTCTGTGAGCGTTTCTTTCAGTTTCTTAACGAACTGCTCCCAGGATTGCTTTTTTGCTATCTTGAATTTTTGTTCCACTTTTTTATTTGCTATTATATATCTTCTATAATCTTATTCTTTCCTTGTTTTTATGTAAGTTTTCCAATTCTCTTATTTTGTTTTTACAAATTGTTTTACCTCTTCTGACTAGCACCTGTTTTTCTTCCTCTGTTTGTTTGATATAGTGATTGTTTCACAGCTTTCTTGGGCTGTTTCATTTATGATTTCTTTGATCTTTTTCTATTTGCTTTCTGCTCCTTCTATTTTGTTCGTCTTTTTCTCTATTTTTGATTGGTATTCATTCCTAGTTTCTTTCTTTTCAATTTTTGGCTTATTGTGTTTTTTTTATTATTGTTTTCGACTTCGTATACTTCAAGTGTTCAGCTTCTGTGTTAATTTATATTTTTACCAAGTAGTGGTCGCTCCTTATTTCAGCTTGTCTTATTACTTTAACATCTTTCACCTTTTCCATTCTTCTGCGTCTATTAAGGAGTAGTCTTTTATTTCTCTTTTCTTGGTCTAACTTCTCTAGTGTGTTTATGTATGTATTTGAATTTTGTGTTTGTCACAATGAGGTTGTTTGCTATACATAATTCTATAATTGTTTTTCCATTTTCGTTTCTGTTCTCATCTCCATACTTTCCACTGTATCTTTTTTGTTCTCTCTCTTCTTTTAGTTCTTCTGAGTTTTTTGTCATTTCTCTCATGGAGTCTTTAAACATGCTCTTTAATTCCTCCATTATCACATCGTTCTTAGATATATTTAAATTTTCCTTCTCCGTGAGTTTTTTTTCTGTTTTCATCTTCCTTTGTTTTATTTTTGTATCCTGTTGTTATTACAATGTTTTGTTTCACTGCTTCGTTTTTCTATCTTTTTCTATTCTCCATTGCCCATTTGGAATCCTTGGAATCCATAATTAGGGCTGTCGATATATCTTTCTCTTTTTGTACTCATTTGTTTCTTTATTTCCCACTTCCTTTTAGTTTTATATATTTTAACACTACTTATTTACTTTTTTATGGACTTTTGCATGTACGTGGTTCGCTGTTTTAAGTTCCTCTGAACTGAACAGAGGTTTATTATCGAATTAATATATATTTACCTCCCCTGAATAATATTATTACAGATCTGCAATACATATTTAATAAAGACACGATGAATTTGTTCAAATTTAACACAACAATACCTAGTGTTTTATTGATAACAAACTGGCGAAGATTTAGATCCCACTTCAAAATCTGTTGCAACATATTTAAATAAAATTTTACCTGAAAACGTAACATGTGCAATAGCAATTAAGTCTGAATTGGCATTTTGGAAATTACAATGGTAAAAGAAAAATAAAATCAAAGAACAATTACCAGAAAATGCTTTAGATGTATACAGAAAATATGACCCGAATATTTACTGAACATAAAAATAATTTTACAAATATTATGTACTCTTCCTGTTAGCGTTGCTTCTGCAGAAAGAAGTTTTTCTGCACTGAAAAGATTCAAATCGTACAAAATATATTATGATGATTTTATATGTGCTATATTTATTTCGGGTGTGATATTATTTTGTTTATATTTAAAAATAATAGAATTATATTTTATTTATTTATGGAATTAAAAAAATATTTTCATTTCTTCAAATTACCCCCCCTAAGCCAGTAGACTGGAAACGCCCTTGATGCATACTTTTATATGACAGGCAGTGGTAGTAGTGATTAGCTATCGACCAACTGATCCTTCCGCTGTGTTATTTGTGTGAAAAAGAGCTGGGTGCTTTGAAGGAGTGCTCCCGTCAATAAATATTATGATTGTAGATACTTTTATGCAAAAATGCTTTAAATAATTGTGTTTAATATCACGTTGTTTTAAATTAACCGTAAAAATCAACCTAACTTATCTATTATTATCTATTTACACTAACAACTTTTTGCTCTTCATATAACAAATTATAACTTTATTAAAAAATATTCATTTTAAGTGCAATTTACATTATTCAAACTTTTGGTGAAGGTGCCGGACATATACATTTGGGAAATGGGCTTTAAAATTACTAGTACATATTAGAAAATATTGCAAAATAAATGCCTCAATTATAAAATGGAGTAAAATAAGTCGTGCGTGTGGTTTCGACGAATTTGAATAATGTTCATATAGGATGTCAATTATAATGTTTGTTGCACGATACATCTTACTGCCCCTACATATCCACATATTCACATTGTTAAATTCAGGTTAAGAGAAATTGCATATCACTTTTATAACACTTGCAGTTAACGGTGATAAACTTACCAAATTCATTTTTAAGAAGTCTAATAATATTGTCTACCTAAAAAATTGCACTAGTTATAGATTGTAGATTAGAAGCGTTCAAATATGTAGGATTTTCCTTACTACCATAGCATAATAACAAAGACGATTTTTGAGCAAATCTAAACTTTCCAATACCTAGTCAGCAGAAAAACAGTTTTATCTAGTCATTAACTTTTAATATGCTGACTTTGTACTTTTGCACTAGTTATAGGTAAAGTTTGCCAAGTCAAAATCAGAGTTCTTGTATGCAGCATGGAATCTCTAGAGTTCTCAGACACACTTACAGCAATGTTATTTGTGTGTGAAATTTAAAGAAACATTTAACATCAAATGTTATAAAGTTGATTTTAAAGGGTCACATCACTTCCTATAAAATTAATGCAAAACGCATCAAGTGCATCAAGCAAATACTCAATTGAACATAAACAATTCTTATACAGATACATCTTAATAAACTGCTTATATAAAGCAGTGTTTAAAAACAAAAATTCATATACCTGCTTTTCATCACACCACATTGATAGGACATATATGTTTTTTTCCATCAGTGTACCTAAATGTTTTAAAATTATATAGGAAAAAAATGAAATTCATGTTCCAGTTTCGAATATTATAGTTGCATTAATACATATATAATCTTTAGTTATAATATATAAAAAAACAAAGCACTGTAACCCACAAGCCAAGGTGCAGAACATCTGAATAAGTTAACGATAGCTATTAGAAAAATATATCTAAGGGAAAAAACTTGAATAAATACTTTTTTTATTATATACGTATGGCGCATGCAAAACCATAAACGAGAAGGAGGATTAATTTTGGAATAGGGTCCGTGTGAAGTCGATGTAGTCGAGGGCGCCCGTAATTGGTCGCTCCGTCTTCGGCTCCAGGTAAGGCTTCATTCGCGCCACACAATAATCTGCCATGTCCTTGGTAAGATTCTGAAAATTAAACATTATTAGATATTACACAATATTGTAAAACACTTGTTTATTTTTTAAACAAAAAACATAAATTTAATGGATAATATCAATAAAAATAGTTATTATGAATGTAATTTATTACTTCCGACATTACTTTGAATGTCAACGAATAAATATAAAATAAACTTAATTACACTTACAGCATACAGCTCTTCTTTGGTAACATAAGGGCGATCACCAGCTGTGATAGCTCTGAAAGCTTTCTCAATTTCCTCAGAACTCTGTACATTTTCTGTTTCCTTGCTAATCATAAAGGCCATATACTCTTGTAGGGAAACATAGCCATCTCTATTTGGATCTACCACATCTGCAAAAGAAATGTTTACAATGAATTAATTTCTCACTTATCCCTGGATGAAAAATTTGTGTCTTAATTAAAAATTGATGAAAACGCTTGGTAGTTTAAAAAACTGCTTATTATTAATTAATTCTTACCTAATATTGCATCAAATTCTGGGTCTGGTTGTCCTTCTTCCACCATTGGTAAGTCATAACCCAAAGCCCTAAGACAAGACTTGAATTCTCCATGATTCAACTTTCCAGATTTCTCCTTGTCGAAGTGCTTGAACATCATCGAGAATTCCTTCAGAGCATCCTCAGATACACCTAGAGAGAGACAATAGGTAATTATTTAAATTTGATTTTTTTATATTATTTTTGTTTAAAAATGTGAATCTTATTGTTAAGTTGACGTTTTTGGTTACAAAATTATTTAAAAAAAAGAAATATGTATAAATTATTAGTTCAATAATTTGCTCACTTTATCAATAAAGAAAATTAAAATGATTTCTTACTCTAATACTTAAATTAAGAGCATATGTGTTTTAACTGGAAAAGAATGCTAATAGAATTCTATGAAAAATTCTTAAAAAAACTAGTCAAAATATTTATAAAACCTAATAAGACTGTTAAATAGACTTCATATCTGAAAGAGTTATATTTATAATTCTGCACTAAATGAATAAAATTACAGCCTTTTATTTCAAAATTACCTGATTGATTTCTAGCTTGTATTTGCTGTTCAAGGTTGTGCTGCATCCGCATGCCAAGTTGATCAAGTTGATCCCACTGCTGCGCTAGACCAACGGTTGAATGTTCTGTGTAGCGGTTGTCCAGAATCAGGTGCTCTTCCAGAATAGCCCCTAGGTCCTCAATCTTCTTCAAATCAGAACGCCTAGCCCTTACTTCAGCGGCCTTGCGCTTTGTGGCCTCAAGCTGCTGCTCCAAAGAACCTGATCCTTCCATCATAGAAGTGCTGAAAATGTACATTAGAGAATTCAAGTGAACATATAAAAGAAACAACCACAGACACTGATTAAAGACAATAACTGAGTTGACAAAAAGGCAACACAGTGGTGCAATGGGTAAGAAAGGAGCCTAAGCTAACATGTTTGTTTTCTGGTTAATTTCTAGCACCCCCTTCTCACCCTCTGACCATAGAAACTAGTTGATTAGCCGCAAATTAAACATGCTATCAGTGGTTAAAGTTTAAAACAAATCTTGTTAATACCACTGCAAAACAATTATTTACCCGTCCCAGCCTAAAATTCGGTAACTGAAAACATTAAAAGTCAGACATTTCTAAAATGATTTTGTAATAAAACACCCATTCATTTATTACAACATTACATTATATTCATTCTACAGATATAATTAATGTCAATAAATATACTGCACCATTCTTACTGGCCTATATAAAAAAATCGGAAAATTGGCACTTATTTATAATTTATTGTTAACTAAAACTCATTAATTAACCAACTACCTCATTGTACTTAACTTGTTGGCTGATTAGCTCTATTCAGGTTATACTTCCTTTCTGCTAATTACAGTGAAATTATCTAATCTCGTCTAATGCGCGCTGTTCATTTATTTCCTTAAATGAAACTTTGAGAGGTTAAACTTTTCAGGTGGTGTCACAATTTATATTTGAATAAATTGAACATATGAAGATTTTGGATGTTTTTGCTACTCTGACTGTAGAATGAACCTTTTTATAACAAAATGTAATAAATGAATGGTTCATAATCATTATAAGCACTTACCGGGTTTCTGTCAACCACTGATGGAAAGCATTGGCGTGTTTAGCAAACTCCTTTCTAAGTTTGTCATTCTCTTCTTGCCTCTGAGCTTCCTTACTAAGTTCAACGTCGCGCTCGGCAATTATTTTCTGCAGATTACGCCAAGTCTCTTCTAACGCTTCCATGTTAAACCAAGTGTAAGGGTTAGGGCCAACTTGGAAACTCTTGATCTGCCTGTCCAGCTCTGCTAAAGCGTCAAAATCAGCTTGGGCACTCGAAAGCGACGCCTGAAAGTATTATTACCATACAAAATTATTCAAATTTTATTTAGTGAAAACAAAAAAATTTTTGTGACAATTTGTGTAAATAAGAAAAATAAGTATGCATCCACTTTAATTGTATTAATATTTGAAACTTAATTTTTTTCGAAAATATGCACAGGTTACATTACCTGGAATTGCGCGTGAGCATCACGGAGAGCGCGAATTTCTTCGATGGAATTGCACCTGACGGGATCGGTAAGGTCTTCTTCTGCATTCTCAAACCAGGAATTGAAAGCGGAAGCACGCTTAGCAAAGGTAAGGAAGAGCTCTTCTATCTGTCTAAATTGCTCCTGCATACGTAAAAGACGTTGCTTTCTAGCATCTGAGTCCGCCAAGAGTTTCTGCCATCTAGAAATTTATCATGACAGATTTATATAACATATTTGAAAATATTCTTATTACCTTCCAATAACATCGGCGTGTCTTTCAGAAATAGCTTTACTTTGATCGTGGTTAGCAGCTATCAACTGATCCCTTAAGGCAGTAATGTTCTGAATACCTTCGTGCTCAAAAGCAGTAAGGCCTAAAAAAAAATTAAAAACTAATTACTAAAAGTTCTAAACACAATTGGGTTAACAATTGTTCATTTAATAAAAATACAACACTCAAACTCTCCCATATAAATTGTATATAAAATATTCTTTAAACAAAATTAGTTATAATGCCTTAAATTTTTAAACTAATATTACTAAATGGTACTAACCAGCATCAAATGTCTCTTGTTTAGTCAATAGGGTCTGTACAGAAGATAAATCCCTTCCATATTCTTCACTCTTGACATGTGTTTCCTTATCGGCAATCCAGCTTTCCACCACGTCGGCCTTCCACATAAACTGCAAATAAGCCGAGTTGTCGACGAGCTTGGCTTTACGCCTTGCCGCCAAGGACGCGAGGTGATCCAACTTCGTCTGAAGCTGTTGACATCTCTGATTGATGGAGTCAGCATGATGATTGCCGTCAGCCATAAGTTTCTTCCCGGCCTCGCTGATGTGATTACAGCGGTCACGATGAGCCTGGAAGTCGGTTTCGAATGCATCGTGTTTCTTTAATAAGCCTGTAAATAATATCATTAATAAAGCCAATATTGGAAATATTTTCAAAGTAGCACTTGCCCTGTACAGCTGCCATAGTATCTCCGTAATCTTCAACACTTAAAAGTTGTTGTTTCTCACTTATCCAAGCCTCCTCCTCTTCAACTGTTGCCAGGAATTGTTGGTAAGTTAGAGATTCATCTAACTTCTGGCCCCTTGTGGCGGCCAACTGTTTCAATTCAGCCCAGGCTTGATTTA
Organism: Ontholestes murinus; assembly: GCA_963969525.1. Classification (NCBI taxonomy): domain Eukaryota; kingdom Metazoa; phylum Arthropoda; class Insecta; order Coleoptera; family Staphylinidae; genus Ontholestes; species Ontholestes murinus. Next base: position 56,459,220 of record OZ018389.1, on the reverse strand, counting down.
GAGCCTTCAATCTCTGCTCAATTTCTGGAACGCCCAAGTTGGATACATCCATCAACTTCTCACCTGCTTCCTGGACAGCTTGGATAGCCGGCTCATGAGAACCTAATTCTGCCTCAAGACGCTTATGCTTTTTCTTCAAGTTTTGTACACCGGTCAAATCACGGCCATAATCATCTGATCCCACAAGAAGTTTCTTTTCTCTGTATTACAAAAACCATAAAATAAATATTTAAATTGATTGATTAAGAGCAAATACCAAAAGGATAGCTGATTTAAAATAGGTTTTTATAATTTACAAAAGTAATCGTACTTACTTTATCCAAGATTCCTCATCAGCAATATCTCTAAAGAACTGATGGAGAGTATTTGCTTCATTTAACCTTGCTTGCCTGTGAGCAGCTAAGTTCTTAATCCTTTCATACCTTTCATTAATGGATTGCCTCTTCTCTTGAATGCTGGCAGTATCAAACTGTCCACTCTCTATTAGGGAGTCAGCTTGGTCATTCATATCTACACAAAACAAATTATTATTCTGTAAACTTCTTAAAATAAACAACTCACAAACCTTTAATCCTATCTTCATGAGCTTGAATATCAGCTTCAACTAACTGGTGTTTTTTCATAAGATTTTGCACTGAAGCTAGATCCTTGCCAGCATCTTCACTAGTTAACAAACTTTCCACCTCCCCAAGCCAGAAGTCAAGATCTTTAACGGCAGCGATGTATGTGCGTTGTTTGTTTGCCTCCTTTAATTTTAATGATTTTTCACTGCTTTTCTGGGTGAGGAATTCCCACTGATCAGCGATCGAAACGAGACGCTTCTGCACAGCTTCTTCGGAACCCGCGCACTGCCGCTTATCAATCAGCGTATTGCCGTTAGCGAGGACAGACTGTATCCTGTCAGCATTGGCGGCCAGCTCAGCTTCGAAAGCTTGATGCTTCTGGTGCTTCGATTGTATATTGGCGGGATCCTTGTAGCTCTCTTCCGTAGCCAGCTGAAGTTTTTCTGCGATCCAGTTTTCGATTTCATCGGCATCGCGCGAGAATTGTTGTAAGGTTTGACTTTCACCTAATTTCGAACGTTTTTCGATCAAGGCGTCTTTGAGATGGCGCCATCTGTCCAAGACTTGTTTACGTTTATCGTCAATTTGTTTTGAGGCATAATGTTCGTTGCCAATCAATTGGTCGGCTAAAATTTGAAGCGCGGCTATCTTTTCCTCCTACAGACAAAAGAAAGAATTTAAATGATAAAATTAAATAAAACACTAAAAGCATTTAACATACATGTGCATTGATAGCTTTATCGAAATCTTCATGTTTTTTGATCAACGCCTCGACGTTATCACCCTTTGAGTCAACTTCTTCTGATGCCAAGAAAGCTTCTCGATCGGACATCCAATTTTCAGCTTGCTCGCAATCGCGGTAGTAGAGGTTCAAGTCCAAATTTTGATCCAATTGGACGCGACGTTGGATCCATGCACTATTAGAACATTACCAGTAGATATAATTTCAATTGAATCATTATTTGAAAAACGAAATATATTAAATAATATAAAATTGAATAAAACGATTCATTTGGAAGGAAGAAGATATGTTTTGAATCAATAAAATCCTAAATTAGCATGAAACATACCGTTCTAACTCCTCCCTAGCCTGATTGAGTTGTTCTAATTTTTCCTGAATTTCAGGGCTGGCGTAATGGTTAGAATGCAGCAACTGCTGACCAAATTGTTCAAGTGCTTGGAAAGTTCCTGTACGGGCATCGATTTCTGTACGGTGCTCCTGAAAAACCATCCAATTGTTTAAAACACAAAATTTTCAATGTAATGCAAGTGCACATATAAAGCTTGAGTAAGCTCAGAAATCTAAATAAATTAGTTACATCAAAGAGTGTAGGAGTAAAGAAGAGGAGCTCAAGCTGGGCAGGTTATGTACTACACTCAAAACTACCTGACTAATAAATCCGTAACGTGCATCTAACTCAGATCTGTAGCTCTAGAATTAACAACAAAACTGAAAGTGTGAGTAATAGGTGGTGGAGGACTGTGTTATGTTTAAAATAATAGATGCCCACCTGGTGTCTTTCGATAAGAGCTTCAGCACCGGTAACATCATTCGCTAGTTCTTCAGAGCTCACGAGACCTAACATTGAATTGATCCAGGCCAAGAGGTCACGATGATCATTGAGGAATCTTTGAAGATCATAAGAGTCCAAAAGTTTTTCTTTGCGACTGTTGGCTTTGGCAGTTAGTTGAGTCCATTCTTCGTTGATTTCTTTCTGCTTGGCAAAAGTGGAGTCAGCAGTTTCTGGGTGAGTTTGCATTAGCCGATTGGCTGTTTCATCCAATTGTCTTATCTAAAATAAAAACATGTATTTAAAGAATATTAAAAATCAAATTCAAACCAAGTAGTTGATTTATCAATCTGGATTTCATGTGAGTTACAGTAATGTAACTTTACTGGGGTACCTTTGTATTAATCAAAAACGTATAATTTTCATATAATTACCTTGTCTCCTAATGCTGCTAAATCTCTTTCAAGACCTTCATGTTTTCTCTGCAGAGCTTGTACACTCCTTAGATCTTTACCCAGATCATCATTATTCAAAGCCTCATCTTTCTCTTGAATCCAATCCTTAGTTTCATCCACATCTCTGTGGAATCTTTGTACCTCATGTGCAGAACCTAGCTGCTCGGCTCTTTCTGCTGTCAGTTGTTGCAGTGAAGCCCATTTAGTGTTCAAGTCCTATAAAAATCATAATAGATAAAACATTTATTAAGAGCACTTATTCTTGTAAATTATAAAAATAAGCAGTCAAAACTTAGCAGAAAAAATCAACACTACTTTTAAAATTACTTGACTTACCTCCATCTGAGTCTGGATTTTGATAGCAGCCTCAGTCTGTCCCAATGTCACTAATTGCATTGCAATCTCGTTCATTTCAGCTAAGCGCACTTCATTAGCCTTCAAATCTGTCTGGAAATCATCAAACTTCTTCTGCATCACTTCCACCTGCTCCAAGTCTTCACCGACATCTTGAACTTGTGCATGCATTTCCTGAAAATCAATTGATTAGAAATAGAAACAGTGATATTGAAAAATTGCTATATTACCTTATCCTTAATCCAAGTAGTTAATTCAGATGCCTCTCTGACCAGGACATATGCTTTAACCGTTTCGTTGAGTTTGTTTTCTCTTTCACGAGCTAACGCTAGAAGTCGATCATACTGTCCACTTATTTGAGCCTGTCTTGCAGAAATAGAGTTGTTATCCACCAGGTTCTGTTGAGAGGCGGTTAAACCGGCCTCCATCTTCTTAACGTACGCGGCTGGGACAAAACCCTGTCTGTCGTTTACTTCTACCTTCCACCAATCCTAAATTTGATATTAATAAATATACAAGTTTTCAATACTTTTCAAGAAATTTTAAGAAGTTAAAAATATAAATTTTATGGCTTGTTTTAACAGTCTGAACTAATGTAAATTACCTTATTATTGGAGTTAAGCAGTGTTAACAAGTCACCCTTTTTCATGGAAACTTCACGTGGGGATTTCTCTGTATAGTCATACAAAGCTACAACAGCTTCCTTGCCAGTAACGTCAACAACAGGCGGTTCTTGTTGCTAGTAGGAAGAAAATTTTATTTTAATAAAAGTATATGATTTGTAACAAAATAAGCTATAAAGCTTAGCTAAATAAAATTGAAGATGGAACCTTATACTTACTCTACAATCCTGTGCCTGTTGCTTGAGACATTCGATTGTATTGCCAAAGGCAATTAAGTCACTCATCAGTGCTTCGTGTTTCTTCAACAGGGCTTCAGAAGAATCTTCGTCCTTGCCATAATCCATACTGCTCACAATTGGCTCTTTCTCCTTCATCCAGGACTCTGCTTCATTGGCATCAGCATAATATTGATGGGCTTGAAGTGAATCTTCCAAATCTTGTTTACGCTGAAATGAATAAGTTAATTTATATAGAAATTTGTTCTTGAGTTACATAAAGATTTATTAATAAATGTGGAACAAAACACTTTCCTTATTTAAAATAATAATCGTTATTTTGTGATCGAAATGTACATCTAGCTCAAATAAAAATTATTTGTGATAAAATATTTATGACAAAAAAAGGAAAGAGTTATTAAATAATACCAACCTGGCTAGCTTTTTCCTTAAGATGCTCCCAATGATCATTTAAAGCCTTGACTCGATTGCTAATTTCTTCACTGGCAAAGTGTTCATCTTCCATCATTTGTTTGCCAGCTTCAATTACTGCTTGGATCCTCTGTTCATGGTTGTGGATTTCTGCTAATACAGCTTGATGCTTCTTAATTAAGTTTTGTACTCCAATTAAATCACGACCTAACATAGATTGAGACATTATTTAATATTTCTTTAAAGTAGTGCAATGTTGTTTTAATTTAATAATTATAGCTCATTATCCCCACAATAGGAGTTTTTATTTGAATTTATGACCTATATACCTCGGTTTGTGCTAGCAGCAATTGGTTCCTTCTCTCTAATCCATGCTTCTTCATCCTCAATATCTCTAAACAATTGCTGTACTTGTAAGGAATCCAACAATCTTTGTTTACGAACTGCCATCGGGGTTTGTAAAGCTGTATATCTGTCGATCATTGTTTTTTGCTTATAAGCAATGTTATCAGCATCAAAATGTCCTCTTTCCACGAACTGGTTTGCTGCCGCTTTGATACCTTCAACACGATCCTGATGAGAGCCCACATCAGCTTCCAACAGTGCATGCTTCTTTTGCAGGTTCTGAACCGAAGTCAGGTCCTATAATTCATGGAAGATATGTAAACATTAATCATTTATAATAAATTGTATCAAAGAATAGTAATTTAAAAATTCGAAAACAATTTGAAGATTAAAAGAAAAGAAGATAATTACAAATTATATACCTTGCCATAATCTTCAGACATCAATTGCCCTTCAATTTCTGAGAGCCAAAGTTCTACATCTTCAATAGTACGGTTAAACTGTTGCTGTTGGCTAGCTTCCTGTAGCTTTGAACCCTTCTTATCAGTGGCCTGAACAAGAGTCTCCCATAGTTTCACAATCTCTTCCATACGTGACTCTATGCGCGCTTTAAGATTAAATAATACTTTAATTAATTTGTCTAACAATAACACTAATTTTTTAAACAAAAATAAATTATAATGAAAAGACATGATGACTTTGTTTTACCACTTTATTTCAAAGTTGTACCACAATTTAAAAATAAATTACTTACGTGCAGCATAATGTTTGGAATCAATTAACTTCTGTGCAGTGGAAGTAATTTCTTCCATTCTTGTCTTATTGGCATTGAGTTCCTGCTCGAAATTTTGATGTTTTTGAACTTTGCCACCCAAATTAGTTGGATCTAAGTAACTTTCGTCGGTGGCAAACTTGAGCTTCTCATTGATCCATCCTTTCGTCTCATCACAGTCTCTTTCAAAGTGCTGCAGTTTATTAGCGTCTTCTAAAAGTGCTTTCCTCTGGGCCGATTTTTCCTTTAACTCAGATCTTCTCTCCAGCAACTACACAAATAAATCAGGAGAATTACAAAATGTTTTAAATATTGAAAATTTACGTTTTTTTAACTTACCATCGATCTCCTTTGGGCAACATCATCGGCCGCATAGTGTTCTCCATCAATTAACTTGGTAGCAAATTCATCTAAAGCCTTGATTTTCTCTTCTTGGGCAGCCAAGGACTTTTCAAAATCCTCGTGTTTTTTAATGAGAGCCTCAACGGAGTCCAATGAATCTCCCAGATCTTCATTTGCTAGGAAAGCCTCTTGTTTTGCCATCCAAGTATCCGCTAATTCTGTATCTCTATAGAATAGCTGCAAGTCCATACATTGTTCATAAAGGATTCTTCGCTCTTCCCACAATGCTGTAAATAATTATATGTTAAATGCTGTACTTTAAATATATAAGTGTGTGAGATCAAAGACCTACAAAAGTAAGGTATACAAACTGTAAGTAATTAGACTAACCTAATAAAGAGTTCTTATCAGATATGAGAGTTGATAGTTTCTCCTTTACTTCATCTGTAGCATAATGACCACGCTCAAGTAATTGCTGCCCAGCAGCTGTATTGGCCGCGAAGCTATCTTCACGTGCATCAATCTCTCCTCTATGTTCCTGGTGTCTCTCTAGCAGAGCTTCTGCGCCAGACACATCTTTAGCTAATTCACCGGCCGAGATAACGGCCTTCATATCGTTAATCCAGGAAACCAAGTCCCTGAAGTCTGCTAGGAAACGGTGTAAGAAATAAGACTCATCCAGCTTTTCACGCCTTTCCTAAAATAAAAGAAAGACATATTTTATTCCTATTTATCATCACTTTCACTATTCTTTACTACAATAAAAGAGGATTTATTTAGGTAAAGAATGGGAATTTTATTCAAACTAATTTTGACTATAATATAAACTTTTCAACAATTTATTAGATGAATGAAATTATTTAAACACTTATTGACACAAACCTTTGCTTTAGCTGTTAAACTCTGCCAATAGGCCTCAATCTCTGCACGCTTTGCCTGTATTTGTTCGCCATGGTCAGCATGGATTCCACACAGTCTGTCTGCTTCTTTTCCAAGGGTGGACACTTTGTCCTCTAATGCTGCAAGATCGCGCTCAACGCCTTCGTGTTTTCTTTGCAAAGTTTGCACGCTAGCTAAATCCCTTCCATAATCATCTGATGATAGTACGACATCTTTTTCGGCGATCCACGCCACAGTTTCATCGGCGTCACGATTAAACTTCTGAATTTCATGCGCGCCGTACAGCTTGCCTTCGCGCATCAGCGCCATCTGTTTTAGTTTCTGCCAAGCTTTATTAAGTTCCTGAAATTAAATAATTATACATAAGAACATGTAGCTGAAATTTTGCGCGGTATTTACAAATCAATTATTTTTATTATATGTTACTTACCTCCTTTCTTGTGACAATAGTATCTCTGTCTGGATGACCGTCCAATAACAGTTTTTCGGCTTGTTCATTAACCTCGGTAACACGATACTCTTGAGACGCCATGTCCTTCTGAAACTCGTCGAATTTGCGCTGTAAAACTTCGACGTGCTCCAAATCATGCCCAAATTCCTCGGTTTGCAAAACTGAACCCTTGTCTTTGATCCAGAACATAACTTCATCGCATTGTCTCAAATATTGAACAAGAACCAGGGCTTGTTGTAGTTTCATGCCCTTTTCCGCCAATTTGGATAAAAGTTGTTCCCATAAACGATGTAGTTCCTCTAAAAAGTGACAAAATAATTAATTCCCTTCCTTGATTAATAAACATTTAATTAAAATAGGATTCTCTTTTATTTTTCAAATTAATTTACTTAAGTTAAATTAAAATTCTCTCACCAAGTCGCTTTCGAATGGTTTCTGATGCATAATGATTTTGATTAATCATTTCCCGTCCGGTGTTGTCCAATACAACAATCGCATTGCTATGGGCAGAGACTTCTGCCTCAAATGCTTGATGTTTTTGAATCTTGGCCTAAAAATTTTAAAACACAACAAATGTACTAAAAAATAGTTTGTTACAAAATGTTATATTAAAATACAAGAATTAGAGAAATCATTCTGATGATGATCATGTTTAATTATACATCGTATAGTCAAAACACAACACAATCATAGCTTTAATAGTTACTGAATAACATGGAATTTTTATTTTTACATTGTAAAATAATCAACAAAAATTTTCTATTTACCTGTAGATTTGTAGGATCTTTGTAGCTCTCATCGGAAGCGGCCTGAAGCTTTTCGAGGATCCAGGACTCGAGCTCGTCGGCGTCGCGCTTGAAGTATTGAAAGCGGCGCGCATCTTCGAGCTTTTCTCGTTTAGCGCGAGCATCTTGCTTGAAGTGATCGTACCTTGTTAGCACCTGCTGTCTTCTTTCCTGGATATCCTCCGCTGTCTCCAGGATCTTCACCTCCTTAGGGGGCGGAATCTGATCCATGTTTCGGTCGTTCGCGAAAATTTATTCTGTAATAAAATACTTACAGTCAAACAAAAATATTAGCGCATATTTACTTTAAACTATGAAATTTATAGAATTAGAAATTTTGGAATTCTCTTTACATTAATGTGTATTTGTGAGTTATGTGAGTTTATATGATATATAAATCAATTGTAATCATTCATTTTAATACCAAAATATTATTATTTTTTTAATAATTTAATAATATTTTGGTATTATTTTAATATTTTTTTAATAATTTAATAATTTAATATCTCTATATAGATTTTAGGCTTTTAGTAGTACCATTAAGAATAATTACACATGAATTAATATATAAACATGAAATCATAAATGGATTAAATTATTGCTGATTTATAGAAATAACTTATAAGATATCAGATATTGAAAATTAATTTCCAATCTCTACAAGAAAAATAAATTAAACAAGGCTTCATAAAGTTTTTATGTTAACATATAAAAAAACGATTTAAAGCAGAACTATTTCTTTTACATACACATACATACACAAACAAAACAGATAGACCCCGTGATTGATAGCTAATAACTACTACCTACCACTATAATTAGCAAAAAACATAGTAGGTAGTAAAACAAAACAAGAAAACGCATTTGTTTACAAAATATTAACATAATATTTTACACACAGTGTATTGATATTAAACCACAATGTGGCTGCTACAGCGATAAGCAGAGAATATAACCAACACCGTCTTATATTACAGACCTGGAAACTGAATACTTGCTCACGGACGAGGGTCAGCTTTTCGGCCTACCAAGCGGGAGACAGCAAAAACATTAGTATATTTTCTGCTTAAAACTTGATTAAAACACTAACACTTTCTTCACAAATAATTTTTATTTCGCTAGATGTACATTTCGGGTACTATGCACCCATTATCAATAGCTTATAAGCTATGAGTGCAGTACAGTACCCGAAATGTACACCTAGCGAAATAAAAATTATTTGTGAAGAAAGTGTTTTAATCACGTCTTCTCGTAACTCAACAACAAATTTCTATATTTTCTGCTTGGTATTTCACTTGCTTATTATTTTGAAAGTTCGAATTAAAACCGAACGAAAATATGGCTACAAAGTATCCTAATATAAAACGTTGTTGATATAACAGAGTTAAAATAGAATTTAGGTGTCGAATTAACATAATTTGAAATAAATAGAGACATAAATCGGGGAAACCCTATTGTTAATGACAATGAAGAGACATGGACTTCCCCTATACTTAAGCACTTATTATCTGAATTAAAAAAACCTGCCAATTTCTTTAATAATCACTCTTGATAATGTAACAAGCGAAACTAGTCAAGTAAATATCAAAAGATACTTCTTTTAGAACAAACTTCTTGCAAACGTTTTGATTCGGCACCTTGTGCACAATTTTCGCGCGGGCGCACTAGCTAAATAAAAAATTTCCAGAGATGTAACATCGGAACAATAAAATAATATTTAATTAATAAATGCGCCTTAGAGAACACCAATCATGAAGACAAAAACATATAAATTCAACATTAGCCAATGTTTTGTCAAATATACCTTCAGCAAAAATAAACTTACAGTGAATAAAAAGGTGTTTTCATTTCGCCGTGTTACGAGGGTCGATCAATAATAAAATGTATGCAGTACTATGATATTCAAGAAATTTTTTAATTTCCCGCATCGGCGCAGTATCAAATTTGGTATGTTATACGTTTTAAACTTGATTCATCGAATATAAAGCTATGCGTCCCAGCCAGCTATCGACTGAATCGACTGTGTCAGATGGTAAATTGCCCCCTCTTTGCTTTTATTTCTTGGAATATTTCTCCATCAAAAAATAAAAAGCTATTTACGAACCGATATGTTTCTTTTATGATACAACTGGTTGCATAACTAGCCTATGAATCAGTGTTAAATTTAGTATGGTGTCGTGGCAGTACACGACGGATTGCCGTTATTAAAAAACATCTCTCCGCAACACTGCCAGTCTTCACACACTGGTACTTATTGATCGACCCTCGTATTTGCATATGTATAAATGAGATCGTTACGAATTGGTTCAAAAGCGCCATTATTTATTCCAATGGTGAAGAGTCGCTCATTCTATTAAAATGTTTCACTTTCGCTGCAGCTACACTCACACATCTATCAATTCAGACGGTATAGATTTATATGATTAATTACTTCAATTAATGGGAATCGGAGACACAATGGGGAATCGTCGATTTTTTAACGACTTCGCACGGTGGTGGCTCAATATCAGGAAGAGTCTCGGCTCCGTCCGCACAGTGCAGGGAATCCTATATTTATTAGAGAGAACGAGGAGAAAGCCGCAATCTACTTGCCGCATCATTCTATGTTGAGAATCGATTGCCGTAGTCCGCATTTATTTATTGAATTTGGCGAGCTTTCAGAACAACCGTTAATTAATAGAACGGCAAATATCATTTCGTTGGCATGGCACGAGATATGATTTCTTTTCAATGGAAAAAGTCCTTGAGAGTTGCGTCTTTTAAGAGTACAAATAATACTTACTTAAACTATATAGATATGTTTTAATTTTTACATACATGTACCTTTTAATTAATTATTTATATATAACCTAAGCTCTTTTTCTGTGTTTACTGTAGATAAATTGTATAATAAAATGATTAACAAGTAATTTGACTTTTCATGACATTTTTAAAATACAAAATCTCAATATTTTTTATAGATAAGTATGCTTAGTTCTATATCAATCAATCAATATGGCCATAGCCAATTACCTATAATTTATTTATTTAGAAAAATGTTTAAAAGTTTAAGTGAAAATGCAGCTAAAATGAAGTATAATAATATATGTGAAATAAAGAAGAAAAGCATGGATGTTGTCATATGCAGATGATATAATGTTAAGTGATTGGAAAAAGTTAAAAATGTTAAAGAGAGGACTGTTTGTGGGAAAGTAAAATGGATTAAATTTAAGGAAAAAGAAGAGAAGGCAAGAGTAAAATACTAGAGTGGAAGAATGAGGTAATTAATTTAACATAGTTGCGTATTTAGGATTTATTTATCAAAGTATGGATCAATACATGGGATATGTAAAATGAATGCAAGAAAAGGCATGGAAAGAAGTGACAAAACGGTTAGTTAAAATGTCATGTAAATTGTGTGATGTATGGAAAACAAGTATAAAGGAGAGTAGATTAGTTTCTGAAACTGAGCGACTATGCAAAATGAGGATTTTGAAATGAAGATGTGGGGGGATTAGAGAGATTGTAATTTACATATGGATGGAAGATTGTCAAGGAATCTAAAAAAACTGTAAATTAAATAGGGAGAAAAAGGTCATATTTGCAAGAGGCTGGAAAAAAAGAAGGAGAATAGAAAGTATGGGAAATGTGTACTTTGTATGAGTAAAAAGGATTCTACATACAAAACTAACAATGCTTGAGTATTTACTTATTGTAAAAGTACAAATGTAATACCATTTGCTACAAAGACATAGCCCTTAAAAAGTCAATTTTATTGTCAATATAAATTAACTTAGCATTAACCTCATCCTGAGAAGTAGCTTCTTAGCTAGCACGTGTTTTTGTAGTGCTGTTACTGAATGCTCAAGTAGTTATGTATTATTATAAGTAGACAAATTTTATATTGACATCGAGGTAATACTAAGTCAACACTTGTCAGGATTTTGCACATTTTCTCCATTGCTGCTGTATAATTTAAAATATTATTATTTTTCTTGGATCTTAAACATGGAAACTTAATCAACCTTTGAAAGATAACATACCTTTTGCCAGTGAAAGATTTTGTTTTAGTTTATAGATTTTATCAAATAGGTGTTTCCATGTAGAGTAAAACTACTACTAAACATCTTTATTTACAGAAAAAAAATTAAATAAGACATACGTAACAAATAAAATAAATTCTAATGTAAGAAACGGTTTAATTTTCTGTTCAACGGCTATCAACCTGCGATCTTTCAGCCTGGAATTAACTGTCATACAAATGTCAAAATTACTAATGTCTATTTTAGTTCACTGTCTATTGTTCTTCAGATGACATGATCGCTAATGTCATTGTGAAATGAGGAAATAAATTCATAATTGGTAATTTCTGGATGTTTATATCAAGGTGGTGTTGTAAGGGAATTCAGAGGAATACACATATGGTTGAAAAATTATTTACCCTAACTTATACCATGAATAATTAATATATCAATGATATAATAAAAATTCAGTTATTTTGTATCTCCCCGTTACTTAGTATGTTTTGTTCAAATATATATTTGTGCATAATTTGCTTATGGTATACTTGTTTCCGATATTAATTATTAAAAAGAACCTTCAGCAACGAAGAAATCTGCAACTTCTGAAACATTTTTTCATTTCTTTTATCAGGTATTGGAATAAATTCGTAGCGTTTTACAAGAGATGGTGTGGGTATTACAGTATTCTGTTTTTACCTTCAGAAACAAATTTATCATAAACCAGCTGTTATTAAGTGTTATTTTTACAACATATCTTAATTTCTACTTTTTAATAATAATAAGTTACAACTATTTGAATATATCACAATTTGTGCCAAATAAAGTGTTTTTGCAGTGAGTTTTACTTTATTACTTTTATATGAATAAAAGTGCTGCAAAAAGTCATCGGATTTTGGAAGAAATTTATGGGGATCATGCTCTAGCTGAGCAATCATGTCGAAGGTGGACAGCCAAAATAGTTTGGAAATACTGAATTGCAGGAGTTGTTAGCAGAAAACTCATCTCAAACTCTTGAAGAGTTGTCTTCATCTATGAGTGTTGATTTATTAACTGTAGGAAAATGCCTTAAAACTTTTCGAATGATCCAAAAGGAAGGGAATTGGGTCCCATATGAATTAAAAACGAGGGACATTGAAAGGCGTTTTTTGACATGCGAGTTACTGCTTCAACGGCACAAGAGAAAAAGTTTTTTACATCGGATTGTTATTGGTAATGAAATGTGGATACATATGACAATCCTAAGCGTAGAAAGTCATGGGTTAAGCCCGGATAACCATCATCATTAGTGGCAAAACCTAATATTCATGGGTCTAAGCTCCTTACAACCCAACGAAACCATCACTGGGGATCGTTATCAATTAAAATTGATGCGTTTGAGTCGTGCATTGAAGGAAAAACAGCCGGAATCGAGAGAGGCATGATAAAGACAAAACCAGTAAAAAAATATATAGAAACTCTGAAATGTGAAATAATGTATTTTTATTAACCCATTTAGACCCAAACGGTCGAAAACGACCAGACAACACTCTATCCCAAATGGTCGTTTTCGACCTAAGCCATAAGTCCAAAAAAAAAAGTAGCATTTAATAATTTTCTTTTATTTTCATCTTAGATTGACTAGTTTTATTATAAGAAATAATGACAAAATCAAAATAATTAAAAAAAAGTTTAGGGCACATGGGAGTATAATATTTATCGAATTACAGGTCTAAATGGGTTAATTATTTTTCTCTAAAAAAACGCTATGAATAATTCCAACACCTAATAAACACTTTAACACAATAATTTTACAAAAACGAATTTTAAGGAATATCTTGCCAAACAGCAGATTTTTTTTTTGGTTCTCAAATGTTTTTGTTGTTACTTGGGAAATATAGAATGGACATAAATACGCCAGGAATGGCCAAAATAATGCTTGTATGGAAAAATTCCTCGTTGAAAGAGAATTTGATCTTCTGAAGAAGAAGGAGTCAGAGTGGAAGAACACATAGTAAACCCCACCTGCAAGTTCTGTGACCTAAATTTTAGTAATTATTAATGAATAATTTATAATTTTTAGATAATAATATAAACAGGATATTGTAAAGTGCAATATAAAGAAATACACATTCTTCATCATTTCTAATCCCTTATAATATATCGACATATACCTAACTGCCTATAATGAAGCATTCTAGAATGTGTCTTCTTCTCTTATGAGCTTAAGTAAACAATTAAATTAAGAAAATATTTAATTAATTGATTCACTAATTATTGCAAATTACAATTCATTGTTATAATGTACCATTTTAAAGATACTAATTATGAGCAATAAAACATATTATCACCGACTGATACTACATTTGGATTTTATATGCAAAATTATGTACTACTATGTCAACAGGGAAGGAGCTGCAATTTCCATAAATGGGCCGAAGCCTACATGGAGGCTATCAAAATCACAGAGCACAAGGGTGTAGTCCAAGAGCGAGAAAAAATGCAAAACAGTACTCTAGATAAACACAGGTCAAAGCAATCCAAAATATTTGTAACACATCCTATGTTTGTGTGTAGCACTGGCTTCCACCAAACAAGCCCTAACTGGAGAAATGGCAATAATGACAGAATTAATCAGGGCATAGCTTCCCTAAGAAGTTGGCCTTACCAAGGTTGGGTATAAGTACAAAAGATTTAATCTAATTTAATGTTTTAATTATTATTCTTTCTTTCATATAATAAAAAATAAATAATAACAAAATAATTTTGGAATTTTCATATCATAAGACTTTCGAAAGCTATACAAAAAAGCATTCTCAAAATTAACAATTACATACTTTATTTACACAAAACATTAATAGTCTGTAGGTAGCTATACAAGTGAAACTTGGTGAAAGTTTGTATTGGAAACAATTATACAATTGGAATTTTGAATAAGATTGATTGTATTCCTAAATGAAATTTTCTTAAAATACTAAACTAACATTTTTCACAAAATGTTTTACTTCATTATAAGAATTAGTATAAGTAGTTACAAGAATAAGATACTACTAATGCAATTGTTTTTCTTACATAGAAAGTAATAAAAATATAAAATGTTTAAATTGAGAGAAGTAATGAACTTGTGTTCCATATATATTGAAACTGATGCATCTTTCGATAATTACAGATCATTATCAATGTTGAAAATGTCAAGTGACAGTTCCAGGGACACAAAAGGTGTGGATATATCTCCAGATTAAAAAAAAAAATTAAAAACCTAAATATTGACAGAAATTTTTTAACTACATGGTCAATTTTGTTTTTGATTGTACCATCAAATAATTCCTTTAATTACAACTTTGGCTGTGATAAAAAAAATATATAAAACCCATTAAATTCGGTTATATTTTCAAATAAAAGAATTTGAATAGTTGTTAATTTTTATTTAATCTTTAATTTAATGTATTTATTTCAAAAAAATAAATTTAATATTTCTTATCATATTACTCCCTTATCTTGATTAAGTGTTTTAACACAATTCAAAAATGTTTCATCACAGGTTAGGTGAGAAATTAATCAACCATAAAGTACTTTAATCTTTTCTATCAATTATATTAAAGAAAGCTTTTAAATATCTGATGAAATTTCTTTTGCTCTTTTAAAGACTATTAAAATGTTTAGTAAAGTTCTATTATATATTAACATTCAATCATTACTATGAAAAATGCAACTTGCCCACATTAATTAATTCATAATTAATTAATATACAGGGTGACTGACGAAAAACCTTTGGTGCTGTATCTCGTTTATTTTTGATCCGATTTGAATAAATAAAACATCAAATTAAATGATTTTTAAAAGACTTTAATATGAATTGTACTGATATTTTTTCTTGCATCCAGTTTTTGACAAAAGACGATCAACTTTTTTTTTTCAAATTGCACTGTATATATATTTTGTACTGATCCGCAAGGAGATTTTTTTCTGAATCTAAATTTGTAAACGATTTTATCCATTCATCAAACCAAAGTCGAGAAATTGAGGATTAAAAAAAAAATTAAAAATCAAATACCCATAGTAAACAATATACAGAGCCTATTCCAAATGTCAAAAGTGACAGTGTCAGTCATTGGTACAATACTGCAATGATTTTTAATAATTTCATAATAAAAATGTTGCAAGATTTCAAAAACTGAAAAACGATTTCTGTAAAAGCACAAAATTCTAGTACAGTGTTTGAAATATTGCAACATTTTAATTATGAAATAATTAAAAATCGTTGCAGTATTGTATCAATGGCTGTCACTGTCACTTTTGACATTTAAAATAGGGTCTATATATTGTTTACAATGGATACTTGATTTTTTATTTATTTTTTTAATCCTCAATTTCTCGACTTAAGTTTGATGTATGGATAAATTTGTCTACAATTTTATATTCAGAAAAAAAAATCTCCTTGCGAATCAATAAATATATATATACAGTGCAATTTAAAAAAAAATGTTGATCGTATTTTGTCAAAAACTGGGTGCGAGATAAAATAACAGTTCAGATCCTATTAAAGTCTTTTAAAAATGGTTTAATTTGATGTTTTATTTATTAAAATTGGATAAAAAATAAGCGAGATACAGCACCAAAGGTTTTTCGTCAGACACCCTGTATATACTGTTCACAATTATACTACTTTTAGAAAAATAATACACTACAAGTAAATATATAAAAATAACAAGAAATTAGAATGAATTAATTATAAACTGAATTACATTATACTACATTTAAAATGAAATAGTAACCATGTAATTGGTTAAAAACAGGAACTCTCAAGTAAACTAAATAACAAAACTAAGATGAATATATGTTAAGTAGGTGTGACCCTGCAGCTTTGATACAACAAATTACTCCTAATTGAAATGGCATTTGAATTATGAAAAAATGTAGCCAACCGTGCCTTCTCGGCTCATTTTTTACTCCTTAAAATAGTACAAATAGAACAATTGTGACTTACGTAAAACATTTTGTTTCTTACATCAAATAAATATTATTATTAACTTCCCTTTTATGCACATACATTGCATAGAAGCAGAAAATGTCAAAAAATTAAAGGGAATATAAAACATCAAAAAAATTGAATTTGTTATTAAATTTTACAATTTAATTACAGGTTTTTAATTTCAAAATAGCATTAATTTATTATTTATTTTATCGCAAAATTCAAAATTCTAAATCTATAAAAACATAATCTTCAGATTTTTCTTTACAATTTAGGAGTAATCCATACAATATTCTGTATATTATTATTAGCTTTCAAGATACTGAATTTTAATATACTCTAATTATAAGTAATAATAATTTCTAGTTTTATATGACTGATAGATAATATTAGATAATCCAATTAGAGTCTTGAATTGGACCGCATTTGTAATAGCTAAACAGATATCCACTTGAGTCAGATAATTGACATATTTTTGATTAAAGTCAATTATTCTAGTTTGAGTTAAAATCAATTTTGGATTACAAAAAATTAACTAAACTAAGCCTATTTATAATATACTAAATCACTTTGGATGCATATTGCATTCCTTCTAGAATTAAAAAAAAACATGAATTGATTTAAATATATCTATGACAAAGACAAATACAAATAAAATATGCAACTTTTCATTTCATACTAAAATATTAATTAGTTTAATCAATGACTCTATACTTAGTAAATAAACTAATGACTTGGGTAAATATCACTAGGGTCTTATCTCATCCCAAAACATACAATCATCTGATAATTTTTAGCCGACTAGGCCAGCCTAACTGATAACACACCAACCTATTACTTTCAATTATGGGAATTAAAGGACGAAATTCGTAACCGTTCCAGTAATAAAGATGACATAACAGTGTGGGAGTGAGTGAACTTCCAGCGGGTCGGACATTAGGGCTAATCAATAAACAGGCCGGAGATATGTACCGCAATGCTACAGCTGGACGAATACCGGAAGTACGGAAATAAAAAGACAAATAAATTAAACAGTTATTTTCTAAAACAACATAGTTATCGTGTGGAGAAGAGAAACAAACTGCAATACGTTTCGATGTTTATGTGAAACGTCAGGGTGTGGCCATGCTATAAAATCTGGAGACTTCTACACATTAGTACGACGAATTTATTAAATGGATCACCAACCTGTGTTTTGCTCTTCGATTCTTGTATTTTAGCACGAATTCCTCAGGAAAAGAGCACAATTCACCTTCTAGTCGCAGGGAAAACAAGATGGCTCGCGTCGTCTTCGTCGTCACTATTCGACTGAATTCCGCTAATGCGCGAGCCGCTGCCCTAATTTAATACCCTCCCGCGCATGTCTGATGCAAATAATTAAACTTCATTCCATTTAATTTATTATTCAGTCACCTAATCGTTTAATTTTTTGCTTGTGATAAACCCCTTTAAGCACGTAATGTGCTTAAAATAAATAAATAATATTATTGTATTTAAAATACATTATTTCTGTCAAAAAAGTTTAAAGAAAGTTATATCTTCATTTCATCAGAAACAGTAAATTTTATGATTTATTTTTAGCAGTAGCATTTTTAAGTCAAAACTTTTAATTTAATTAAAAGAGAAGCAGAAACATAAAACAATCAAATTAAGTTTACAAAAATAACTATGACTATGCCAACTAGCATTACTTCTGCGCGAACGTATTAACTAGAACTCAAAATGTTTATATCCTAAATAATCAATTAAAGTTAAACTTGAATCTCATTATCAACTTCGCCGTATTCTAGAAATATTTAAACTAAAGATTATACTTATACTTAATTCCCATATTAATCTCATTATCGTAATTCCTAACCTCATTTTTCATGTACATAACCACGAATTTTAAATATGTTATTTAACACATTGTTAGTACTTATTTGTACTGTGTTTACGGTAAGCGATTCGTTTGAACCACTCTCGATAACCTCGGCAGTAGTTGCCGGGGGTAGTATGGTATGGAAATTCATGAGTGACAATACTTACTGCAAATTAACCGAGTGTTGCAATGAGTTACATATACCAGCGGATTTCAACGGTAAGGAATCTAGTCAGCGCGGAATTGATTTGTAAACTGTCTGTGTTCAGCTTTACAGGAGGAGCTAGATAGACGTGTGTACGGGCAACACTTGGCTAAAAGGACAGTTGTCGATGCTCTTCGTGCACACTGGAACAGCCCACACACGAAAAAGGCGCTCACGTTAAGTTTCCACGGCAGGCCAGGTACTGGAAAAAACTACGTGTCTAAGTTTATTACTAGCAACATGTTCAAGAAAGGGGGTAACAGCCGATTCGTGCACCATTTCATGGGTCGTATACATTTTCCCGATGAAGACAAAACTGAGGAATACAAGGTAACCTAAAACATAATATAAACTTTTATGTTAGTTATTTTATTAGATATGATTCTGTAAGATCTACATGATTTGCAAAGCATATATTTGTATAGAGAATTATACAATGCCGTCCTGACCAGCACGAGAATTTTTATTGGTTTGGTTTTACGATATTATGGCCCTAAACTCATTAAGGCAGTCAAACGGTGAAAGGCCATAAACGCCTTATATCTTTGGGACAACTATAGCAAGATATCATTTTACAAATAACAAAATGTCTAAACAGTTGATGTGCGACATGCATATAAAATATGATTTATATAAATAATAATTGCAAATAAAATTAACTCTTTAATTGCAGAAAAATTTGTACTCTTGGATAAAAGGAAATGTGAGTGAATGCAGTTACCAGGTGTTCATTTTTGACGAGGTGGATAAAATGCCAGCAGGTGTTCTTGATGTGCTGAAACCCATAATCGACTATAATGAGAATATCGAGAAGGTTGACTATAGAAAGACAATCTTTATCTTCCTCTCAAATACGGGAAGCAAACTCATAATCGATGAAATGATGAAATTGTGGAGATCAGGAAAATCGAGAGAGGAGATCAAACTAAGCGACTTTGATCAATTAATTTCTTTAGGAGCATTTAATGAGAAAGGTAAAGATTTTATAACCTATTAAATAAACAGAACTTAATCTTTAAAAACTAAAAATCCAAACAACCTAATTTTAGAATAAGATAAATTAACAATTAGAACCACCTCAAATGAACAAATCTTTTATTTGTGAATAATAAACCACTTTTAATAAAGAACATTATGATGTATCATTACACCAATATAATTTTAAAATATTCAAAAATCCGTACTATTCTTCATTGCATTTGAGATATTTACAACATAAATACTTTAATAGTAATGAATGAAATTAAAGATTCACGATTGAAGAACAGTGAGTTGATAGCTGTTGTACAGAAAAATAATCCATTGTGTTTGAGTTATGCGCAATCGATCTCTGCTAATGAACAATTGCCATTTTAGGGTAGGTGTTTTAACTGAACTTTGCTAGACTCCCTAATAATCCATTGTCTTATATTATAATTTAATTTTATTAGTTACATATATTGTTTTATGTAAATAATTCCTGAATTTTTTTAAATTTAGTAATTAAAAGTATTGTAAAACTGCATAAATGATATGTGATTTAAATGTTTGTAGGCGGTTTTCATCGTTCAGACACAATCAGGAGTAACCTTATAGACCATTACATTCCATTTCTCCCTATGGAAATGGAACACGTGAGGCTGTGCATAAGGGATGAATTCGCTATAAGGGGTGTGAGGGATCCTAAAGAAGAGCATATCAGGTATGTGTTTAATGTTTACTTTCCCTGTATGAACAAAGGACAATTTTTCAACCAAAAAAAATCTGAGGTCCCTAAATACCATAGTAACAATTTTTAGAAAAAACTAGTGTGTAATAATAATAATATTCTTTATTTAGCAATTTTTGCCATACAATAACATAGATGTATATATTGATATGTATTTCTTTATTTTTGGATAGTAAGCTATAGAAAAATAAACATAAACAAGATACATATAATATAATAATACTTTTTATCACTATACATTTATACTTATTGTATTTAATTCATCTAACCTGTATATAATTGTATATAAAAACATATCTACACCAACACACAACCCTTCCACTTGGCTCAAATAACATATTGCATCACCCCTGTACACTAACTATTCTTGAAGATTCTTCAAGTAATAGAATTTAAGAGTAAAATTTAAAATAGTTTTTTCAAGAGAAAATTAAATAATTTATTGTCTTCATTTTTTTGTAGGGAAGTCACTGATTTCATTGTCTGGGGTCCGGAGCCAGAAAATAAATTCTCAAACACGGGATGCAAGCGGTTAAGCCAACAAGTGGCTGTCATCGTGGAGAAGTCGTACCCAAAGTTGACATTGAACTGATACTAATAATGGTGAAGGCTACCTGTGATTTACTAGATAAGTACTTATTTTTAAAACAATTATAATTTTTTAACAGCACACACTAAACTAATTAAATGTACTAAGCCTATAAATGAACAAATCGTGAAATTTAATTTTTAATCTCAATAATGTATTGTATATTTTTCTTACAATTATTTTTTGTACATTGATTTATTTAAAAAAATAATAAAATACAGTGATTTAACTGAATAACATTTTCAAGTTTTATTTATTTTTAAAACTAAATATTAATATAAATACAATGTTTGTATTGATTGCTTATCAATCTCAATTTTTAAAACTGAAACATAATGTCTTATATTACCTGGCTGTCTACCTAAAGTTCTCTTATAATTATAATTATTATAATTAGTGTTACTTAAAAGTGTTAGTAAGCATAAATCTCGATTAAAAAAGATTCATTCTCATGCGGGCCATTCACGTGAAAAGACCCATTAATTAAAAATTAAAAAGACCCCAAAAACGCACCGGCGGAGACACGAAATTTTGAAGGTATTTGGAGAAAAATTGAAGGAATCGAGCTTTTTTTATATAACTCTTTCTAAAGTTAAAATTTAGATTTAAAATATTATTCATATTCTAAAATTTTTAACATTAGTTCTAAAATATTTAGAGACTTTTTAACATTAACGTATAGTATTATGTTATAGACAATTGTGTTTAATATTAGATTGATTCATGTAATAAATTATTTAATCTTGCTCGTGAAATGGCGTAAAATTGAAGTTTTCTAAATCGATCAAGTCTACGCGTTTATTGCAAATAATATAGTGGGATAACACGCCGGTGGTGGCGCATTCGGTACCGGCCTCCCAACCAACGTGCAGCAACGTTGGTTCGGGTTAGTAGTTGGATGGGTGACCGGTACCATTCAATATTGGGTATCCCAATTAATGATGCTTTAGAGTGACAGGGGCGATCCTTTAAAGTAACAAGCTCATTTACACATACACAAATCACACGGCGGAAGGACCACGTGGTCGATAGCCAAACACTACTACTATTTATATTTATTAGCTGTAACATTTATAACAATTAAGGATTTTTAAATCATCATTATCTTAGGCGCGTTTACATCTATGTTTCGCAACTTATATCCACAAGAAAATGAATAAAAACACTTTATTTTGGTTGCAAAGATAATAATTGTGGTGCACAAACTACAAAATATGTAGAAGATATATATATATATATATATATATATATATATATATATATATATATATATATATATATATTCCCATCTTCAAAGAAACTGAAATTTTATGGCAATTGAACACCTAAGATATCAATCCCTCGAATCTCAATGCCATTTTTTGACGAGTCTGTTTAAGTCATTACGAACGATTTTTTAATTCAATTGCTCATTAACGTATATCCTATAGAATTACTTTGAAAATATATAAATAGATATTGTTCATGCTGTATATATGCAAAATAATTTGTTAAAATGTTCTTAAAACCTACTCCTTTCAGTTTGTAAATTAATCAATTAAAAATTTGAAACAAAGTTAAAGTTTGCTAATATAATTAGGAAGCGGATCATGCAAATAGATTTTACCATCAATTAATTAAGCGGAAGTGAAGATAACATAAATGTTTATGTTTAACATTGGAAATAACAAATTGTTTCGATACTTCGTCACTCTATTCTATTTATAGTAGACAACCTTATATACATGGCTGTAATATTTGTGAATTTTTAATATAGAGAAAGTAGAAAATACATACTGATTGTTGCCAACTCGGTAGTAGAATTACGCATTCACCTCATTCTTTTGTGTTTTTCATGACGAGTACCTTGATTTAATTAGACAAAACAGAACTTAATTAAGAAATACATAAGAAATAAACATGCACCTGTTACAATTCGAAGTAACTTTTTTATCTAGATTCTATTACAAGGTTAATATAAAAAAATGCCTTATGCTTTGCTGTAAAAGGTTTAAAATCAATTTTTAAAAGGATATAAATAAGAGTTACTATCTGTTAATATGTGAAAATTAAGTGGGGAAAAATGTTACACGAAACTAAATAATATATTTATGTTATGTACTAATATATCACAGCTTATATCTTCGCTAAGAGAGTTCTCTACTTAAGGTCTGATTCTTAATTTAATAAAATACTAATATTGGATGTATACTAGAGGTGTGTTCAGTTAAAAAATTTAAAAAAATATAGAAAATACCTACCTTATTATACAGGGTGTCCCGTAAATGTGGGGAAATGCTGACCATGGATCCCTAAGATCAAAGTTTGATGATTTAACACAGTTTATTTAAATCCAAAAGGTGAGGTTCAGCAGGAATTAATCTTCAAATTTCCAAAAAATATTTATTTTATTTATAACAATTTTATTCGATCTGACTGAATTTTATTATTGATGATTCTTATAATATAACACATCATTTTAGTTATCACTGATTGACAAGAAGTATAAAAAAACTATAGTACCACAATATAAAAATCAAAATATTTTTTTATTGGAAAAATCATTTGAAAGTTTTTTATCTCTTAATAATGTTAGATATCTTGTACGTCTTCTAAAGATAATAAATTTTTGACAGTTTTTGAAAGCTTGTGTCCATTTTTTATTATTTCTCAAAAAATAGAATTTTACTACTTCAACTATTTTTTCAAACTACCTTACAAGTTTGAATATTAATTCCAACTTGATTTGATAACACTTATTGAAATAAAAAATTAACTTTCTTTTTCTTAGAGATTTTTAAAATATGTTCTGCCGTTTTTCAATAATGAATTTTAAGTGGTAAGTTAAATTTGTACTGAAACCTTACCTACCCAAATATGCTACATATTAGTCAACGCTAAGTCTAGCGTTCTCTTGATGTGCCAGGACAAATTATAAACAGACAGAATGCATTAAAAAAACTACAAATATGTCTATACAGAAAACAATTGATACAGACACAAGTAAAAAAAAATCAAATTGAAGGTTCACGATTAAAGAAAAAATTTTTAAAAATGGAGAAGAAACAATAGTAGAAACATAAGAATCATAGAGGACAGACAGAATTGCAAAAAAAGAAAGATGGGACAGACAAAACAAAAATTTTAAAAAAAGACACAGAAAATATAATCGACATACTAAAGGCAAACAAAATATAGATAAAATACTGACTTTAGAAAGATGATAAATAATGAATTCAAATAACTATAGATATAATATAAAACAAAACGATAAAAAACGGATTACATTTTAATGGGCGACCGTCATTGGGATACTATTAATGGCACTTTAGAGTAAAGACGGAATTTCTTAAAGTAACATTTACACGCACATAAATACACAAAGACAAAAGAACAGACGTTGACAGGATGCTAAAAATAGTCTAAAAATGTACGTAAAAATATTAAACGAGAGCAAAACACACGATCCCTAAAATCCCACACACGTAGTATAGATATGTTGATGATGTTCTTGCCATCATAGATGACGACCAAAACTAGTGATGGGCAAGATCGATCATCTGAAGGATCGATCAATCAATGATCGATCAGTTGAAGTATCGAGCCGCTCGATCGAAAAGATCGAGCCGCTCGGAAAGATCGATCCGATCGAAAAGATCGAGCCGCTCGATCCGATCGAAAAGATCGAGCCGCTCGAAAAGATCGATCCGATCGAAACGATCGAAAAGATCGAGCCGCTCGAAAAGATCGAGCCGCTCGATCCGATCGAAAAGATCGATCCGATCGAAAAGATCGATCCGATCGAAAAGATCGATCCGATCGAAAAGATCGAGCCGCTCGAAAAGATCGAGCGGATCGAAGAGATCGAGCCGATCAGAAAGATCGAGCCGATCAAACAGATCGAGGGAATTCAGTTGATCAGAAAATCACTAAAAAAAAATAAGAAAATAAAACTACGTCATGAAACGTATCTGAAAAATTACAACCCCTCTAAAAAATCTTCTCTTCGAAAAACAGCTCCTTGTAAAATAATTCTTGGAAAATCACCTTACCCTCGTGGTTGTATAACGTTACAAAATTACTAACGGTGATTGAGAGCAATAATTATATAATAATTCTAATCATCACTACTAACAAAAATCACCCTGGTGGGGAAATTAAAAACAAAAATCCGTCATGGAAAATCATTCCCTTAGAAAACTAGGTTGTGAAACGTATCTGTAAAATCACAACTCCTTTCAAAAATCACCCCTCCGAAAAACCATCCCTTGAAAATCAAATAAAACATTGGTATTTGTAAAATCACAACCCCTCTTAAAAATAACCCCTTCGAAAAACCACCTCTGTAAAATTATTCTTTGAAAATCATACCCCCCCCTAAAACAAAACACCCCCGCACAAAAAATACCCCCCAAAAAATAACATCTATAATACATATTTCATCCCCGAAAAAAAATCATCCCCTTCGAATATATGATACAAATTCTGTGGCCTGTTATTTTTTACTAGATTAAATCGTATTATCGCCATTATTGGCATTACTTAAAAATAATTATTTCGTAATAATGAAACACGTTTTAAAAATGTATATTAAATTAAATTAAAAATTAGATACTGTAAAATTAACTTTTAAGATGAGTAACTATTCTGGAATAATTTCAAATCAATATGTTAAAAAGTTAAGTAAATAATGCTGAACGTTAAATACATCTTAAAAATATAAAGAAATCGACAAGGCCGCAAAAATGTGGACGTCGACAGATTCATCAATTTACACTCACTCAACGAAAATGAATTACGAAAGAATTAAGAAGACGGCTTTTATTACATTAATTACTAGAAGAAATAACTTATTGAATTTGTTATTTTCTACATATTACATACTGTCGGTGAGTTTTATGCGTACGTGAAAATATTTATTTAATATTTAATTTTCAGTTTGCTATTGAAAAATGGTCACTTTGTGACCGAAATGTACATTTAGCTATAAAATAAACCAAGTGAAAAAAGTGCCAAACTAGTGTTTTATTTAATATTACATACTGTATTTCTTTTTGTTAAATTATAAGTATATTTAGTAAATAAATAGCTATTATAAAATGAATCAACATAAATCTTTATTAAAAATGAATACTATTTAGTGACCATTATTAAATAACGTTAAAAATAACTAGTTACTTCTTAGTATACCCGTTATTGAAAAGTAATTATTTATCTCACCTCTACTGTCCAGTTATATTTTTAAGTGACCACTTTGATGAGAAGTACTATTTTGTTCATTAAATTAAATAATTACTAATTTCTTGAATTTAAATACGAGTAACAGTTGTCTATTAAATAGTTTATTACTTGACAGTACTTAAATTAATAATAATAAGAAGTATTTTTTAATCATATTAAATTAAAAATTAGAATCAGTAAGATTATCTTTTAAGATAAGTAACTATGAAAATTATGATACATCTGGAATAATTTTCAAATATTTATTTTCATTATCGTGAAAGATTAACCGTTGCTCGCTCTTATAGCCTAATAAAGGCTGCATAAAAGAGAATAACTTAAAGAAATAGTGTGATTCAATTATCGATCTTTCCTAGGCCGATCCACTCCAAAAAGATCGAGCCGTCAAGTGGTTTGAAATGATCGAGCCGATCAAAAAGATCGAGCCGATCAGAAAGATCGAGACGATCGGAAAGATCGATCCGATCGAGCCGCTCGATCCGATCGAAAAGATCGAGCCGCTCGAAAAGATCGATCCGATCGAAAAGATCGAGCCGATCGAAAAGATCGAGCCGATCGAGAAAGATCGAGCGGCTCGATCACTTGCAAGTATCGAGCAGTCGATCTTTTTTGATCGATCTTGCCCATCACTAACCAAAACATAAACCCTTTTGTAGACCAATTAAACGGTCTCTCTATACGATAGTATTAACTTTACATTTGAACTGGAAAAAAAATAACGAATTACCATTTCTGGACACCATAATTTACAAAAATAATCATAACCTAAATTTCAATATTTACCGTAAACCAACACACACATTCAATTACATGCATATAGACTCTTGTCCTCCTCTCAAACACAAATTTTCAGTTTTTAACAGTATGATATTTAGAGCAGTAACCATGCCATTAACTGAAGAAAAAAATAATAATAATAATTAAAATTCATTAAAACAATTGCAGCATCTTTAAATTATAATATTAAAACCGTTAAAACAGGTTGATCAATAGACACTCAAACAACAAAGCCACCACATTGGAACCCATCATTGATAATAGCCACAAAACATACAGCAGACTACTTTACATACCTAACGCCAAACAAAAATTTAACAAACTGTATAAAAAGTTCAATCTGATCCCAGACTACTACACCAATTGAAAATTAAAAAATAACACATTTAGTAAAGATAATGATTTACTTAAATCCGGTATTTATTCAGTGGGTTGCTCTACTTGTAATAAAATATATGTAGGACAAACGCAGAAAAATATAAACACGGCTTAAAGAACATATGTACCACCTGAAATCCTTAAACGAAGAAAAATCAGCAATTGCGGACCATTCAATAAAAACTGGACATACATTTTCAATTAATAACGTCAAATTATTAAAACACTCAACAAGAAATAACTTAAATATGATGGAAGCGATACATATGAAAAAACATAAATCGCAGTTGCTGAATTTTGATTTAAGCCCCCTTAACACTTTAATGTATTGTTAGGACTAATTAAGGCGTTACTACCGCTTCTCCCGAATTGTTAATCCCTTCAGAAGTAACACGATTTACCGCCTAATATAAATAATCCGGAATTACCCATCACGGTCACTTTTGTATAGCTATTAATAAAGTTTACGTCGTAAACGAAATGTACATTTAGCGATTAAAAATCAACTGAGGAGAAAGTGATTACAAGTGTCTTATTATTACTGTTTATCTTCACGTAACTCAACAATCAATATTATAAAAACGAAACCAATTAGAAATTAAAGAATACTAAAGAAGAAGAATATAATTCACATACAAAAAAGAAAGACAAAAGGCAGATAAAGGGGCACAATAACATAAAAAGAAAATAAATACAGACAAAAGATGCACACAAAGAATAGACAAAATATTTACCAAGCAAATGCTAAGAAAATAAGAAACAAGAAATAGGCAAATAAGGGAGCGATAAAGACAAATTTAAGACAGAAAAATATCTAAATAAAAGACTTGATTGTGTAAAGACACAAGACATAGAAGACAGACAGTCGGTTAAACAAAAGATACGAACAAAAAGGCAGGTACATAAGAAACAAAAGATAGTTGACAGAAGAATAAGAGATTGACAAAAGATAAAACATTAGTCAAAAGACAGCTAAAAGACAATCAATAGATAAAAAGTAAGACAAAATTAAAACAAAAAGAAAACAAGTAGAAAGGCAGGAAAAAAAATAAACATACAGGAGAAACACAGTCGAAATAAGCCAAGGTTAAATAAATATAAATTATTAAAATACTAAAAACAGATCAATTATAAGATAGATTAATAACTTAAAAAATGTAGATAATTGAGAATTAGACAGATGAAAAACAAAACACTAGACAAAACAAATGAAAAAAAAACAAACACCAGATAAACCACAAATGAAAAACAAAAAAGTTAACCAAATATAAAATAATGGAAAAAATGTGATTCTGAGATAATGACCTGCAAAGTTCTAAACTATAGTTTTTAATGTACTTGTATACAGAGTCCATTATAAAAGTATTGAGTATTTTCTGGGGAAAATATTTTTATTAAAATTCTTCAAAATACTCTCTCCAGCATCAATATCCCTACACCTCCGTGTGTATGGACTGTAAGGGGACTGAGGGACCATCGGTTTGTTGCTTGGGTCAGAAATTTTGTAGCGATGAAGGTTGTTAGGAATCCTCGGACGTTAAGAAAGATAATGAGCAAAGTTTTGATGCAAGACTTGCTCATTCGCTCTTTTTTGAGGTTGGGGATGATTTTATGTGTCACTCGCTGATCTACTTTTTCGATTCTGGGTCGTGTTCGCATACAAAACTTGACTGCGTATCGTTGTTTTAGCGAACGCTCCATCGCGCCATATTACAAAGTAGAAGAACACCCTTCACACGGGGGTACGTTTTCCACTTAGACTGCTCCACATATCCCGAACCGTTTTACCCTGCTGCGATGGGTAAATTCATGCGCATTACTTTCATAATAGACATTGTATATTTATGCAACACTCTTTGTGATTGTAATCACTTTGGTAAATTTTCGTAAATGAAATACGATAACACTTTCAAATATTTATTTTGCCGTTCGCGACAATTGTTTCGACACACTGTGTCTTCTTCAGGCAAAGAAGTGTGCGGTGGTGAGGTCGGACCGGTGTTAGAATAAGTTCAATAATGGTGAGTTGGACAGGTCCATTTGATCATTTAATAAATTTCCCGTTCTTTTTCTTTTATTGATTTCCATCGTTTCCAGTGTATCCAGTTTTCTTCCTTTATTTACTATATGTAATATTCTAAAGTCGTTGTTAAATTGGTGGTTTTCTTCTATTAAATGATTAGCGTATGTTGAATTTGTTTTATTATTTTCATAGTTTTTCTTATGTTCTTTTATTCTGTCATTAAATGATCTTCCGGTTTGTCCTACGTAATTTTTAGGGCAGTCATTGCAATTCAACAAATATACTCCACTATATTGAGTTCTGTTTATTTTGTCTTTGTTATTTTTAATTATTTTTCCTATGGTATTGTTTGTTACTCTAAATTGTGGTATAAAACATTGAAGTGTCTCATTTTCTATTAAATTGAATTACCAGTAACGATCACTACCATAATCTTTATTAAAGACAAAATACAAACGAAAAACAGAAAATGGACGGTTAAATTAAAAATGATACGGAAAACAGAATGAGCAGAAAAAGGACAGACATTTTAGGGAAACAACGGATAAAGTGGGATTTATTTATTCATTTGGATTTTTGGTCTCTTTTCTTTAAAATACATATAAAAACAAATTAATAATTAATCAAATAAAAGGTCGATCATTTTCGAACCACTCAATTTAATCGATACTCCAACTTCTCGATCATCGTATTTAGTAGTAGTAGTAGTAGTGTTAGGCTATCGACCACGTGGTCCTTCCGCCATGTGTCATTTGTGTATTTGTGTGTGTGTAAATGAGCTTGTTACTTTAAAGGATCGCACCATTAATTGTATCCCAATGGTGAATGGTACCGGTCACCCATCCGACTACTGACCCGAATCAACGTTGCTGCACGTCAGTTCGGGGCCGTAACCGATGCGCCACCACCGGCGTGTACATCGTATTTATTTTTCTAAAATTTTCATTAATTATTTGTAATTGCAACTATACAGGGTGAGCCGTTAATGTAAACCAGCAAATTCTCATTGGTCTCCTACTTGATAAATGGTTAGTTAATTCAAGTCAGTTAGGATTTCACTCGGTTTAGTATGATACTTGTTCAAGATTATGTTAATGGCATTTAGTTCATTAGGGTATGTCATGAGTAAGCTAGACTAATTGAGCAAGCAAGATAAATTCATACCTGATTTATGTTCTTATTTAAGAGAAAATCCACACACACACACATAATTATAAATACGAGACGTCGGATTCTGACAAAATAATCCCCTCCCCCTCGCCGCCCTCCAAATCCCTGGGGGAGCCGGGAAAGAGGGTCAACTTAAGAATATTAAATGCAAACCCTTATTTTTATTGCAGATTCCAAAAGAGCGTAAAAAATATGTTAATTATAATCCGTTATTATTCTTGTACGCCCAACAGGTGGCGCTATAATAATCATGAAAATACGATTTATTTTCACAATGTTACGTATTAGTCAACTTATTGTCTAGTCTCCTAGAATCTGGGAGAAAGGTATTTTGTCAGAATCCGATATCTTTCTCAAAACAATGTGTGTGTGGACTTTTTCTTAAATAAGAACGGTTTTATCTCATCTGAATCAGTTGAAACATGTTTTTTCAAAAAAACAATTTTTTACGATTCTAGTGCCATCTGTATGGAATTCGAAAAAAGTCGCCAGATAAAAGATGTACATTTTTTTTACGCTCTTTCCGAGTCTGCTATAAAAAATAGGGGTTTTAATTTAAGATTTTCAAGTTGACCCCGTTTTCCGCTCCTCCCCTCTTGGGGTCTGGGGGGACTATTTTGTCAGAATCCAATATCCCTCTCGAAACTATGAAAGCTTTCATTCGGCACATTTTTCGTTATAATGCATTGTTATTCAGGACCTTAATGTAGAATGGGACATTCTGTATATAAATACAATACAATATCAAAACAACTGAAATTTTATTTTGAAAACATTGTAATTTTATAAAAATTAATTAAAAATAATATTTTGTTAAGACATTTATCACTATACAGGGTGTTTATTAAATATAGGGTTCAAAGGGTTATTCCCTGAACTATTCTAAAAAATTTTTCCCTTTGAAAATATTTGAAAACTCACGTTGTTTGGAAATATAGGACAAACAAAATCTTCGACATTGCTTTAAATTTCTTAATCTACAAGAAATGATGAAAATAACTACCTCCCGCTAGGAAGCAATCATCCAATCTTCTCCTCATTGACTGCCGAATTCTTTCAAAAAATAGAGTTGTTTCTTATTGTATTACATGGTGTAACTTACACCCAGCACCTATCCGATTTTGCAAGTTTTCCAGCCTTTCCACTGGAGTATTGTAAACTAATGATTAGAGAGCGGATAAAAAAGCTTAAAAATGTGAAAAAAAGGCACCAAATTTAGAGAAAAAAGCATTAGAACAGGCAAAAATAAATTTTTGAAAGTGGATAAGTTTCTCTTCATTTTAAATTATAGCTGGATACATTTGAAAATTGGGAACATTGTCGCCACTCAAAATCAAGTTTACTTTATTTATTAATAAAAATCCTTCATTTTTACCGAATATTTCTTCCGATATTATTTTGATTTCTTGGCCAAAGCGTCCAGGTATTTTCTAACTTGAATATAAAGATTTTATTGTGTAGCTCACAAAATTTTAATTTTATGTAACTAAATTATTTTGAAGCTCTTGTTTCTTAAGAACTGATTGACAATCATTAACTGATTTGCTTGTCGCCTCGGGAAAGTCGTATATAACCTTATTATATCCATCAAAATTGTTCGCTTAGTACATCGCAGCACCTAGCCAAGTTCCCCATCTTGTTAGCACTGGTTCATGAGGCAGTGAGGTATCAGGTAATGTATCCTTGAATAATTATACTCAAAGAGGAGCATAAGAACTATTTTTCCATTTTTAATTAAATCTACCAATGGAAATTTCATTCTTACAGTTACAGCAATTCGTTTCAATCCATGTGCTAAACTTGTACAATGTATAAAATGCATTATTAGTAAAATTTTGTAACTTGGTATTGCCTACGGCAAAAATAAGGTAGTTAATCCATCATTTATGAATTTTGCTATAGTGTTATTATCAGTTTTCTTCAGGTCTTTTGAATATATCAAAATACTGTTGGTCGGGATGTATTCATGCAAAATTCCTATTATTAAATTAAATAAGCGTATGTGGTTTTATCCATACCACAACACATATAATTATTGTTAATAAAATCTTTAATTTTTTGTATGCGCATTTTACAATATTTTTCCAAGAAAGATTTAAATGCATTATTGTGTAATTTTCTTAAAGGGATAATGGAATTTAAAAGTGTTTTGCATAAGTCTAAATTACACTTAAATTGTCCATTGTTTGCTAAAGATTGAGAAATTGTCTGCTGTTTTTTAATTCAGCTTTGAACTTTCAATATGAAAATTAATGAAAACGATATATCATATTAAAAACGGCTACAAATTTTAAACAATTATATTGTCAAAAGATACGAAGAAAATATGTCATAAAAATATAATCTATTAATGATGGGGTACAAATTTTTATGAAAATTCTCTATATTAGCACATTTATTTATAAGCAGTGTAAAATTTTTTATTAAATATTTATTAAGAGTTTAATGTTAATGTCCTAAAAATGCATTGTAATCCAAAAAAGAATGCAAATAAGCACAAAAAGTCAAAATAAGCACAAAAGGGCAAAATAAGCAAAAAACTCTTAACGCCAAGTAATCACATTTTTCAAGATTCGTATACATATTTAGAAATTTTTTCGATGCTATAAATATTAAGGATAAGCATATTGGCTAGAAATCCGCTCTCTACTAATGATTTTCGATAGGCCAATAGGAAATAATCGAAAGGGTTTTGAGTCCAGGGATTGAGTAGGCACTTAACATTGCAATTCTTGTTACCAATTATACATCCTCTAGAAATTGAGATAGCGTTTGTTCTAAAAATTTGCCATACACCTCGGCAGTAAGTTTTCCTGGTAGATATACTAGTTCAATTAGCCAGTTATCTACAATTCCAACCCAAATGTTCAACGAGAATTAGTGTTAAAACAATCTTAAAATATCTCATGTGGTTGTTTTTCAGTCCACGCATGGTTATTATGAAAATTCCTTATCGCATTTCTTGAAAAATTCTCTTCATTCTGGTAATTTGAACCAGTGTATTCAAAGGCCATTGACATAATGCAATACGTGGTGGAAAATCAGCAGGAAGAAGTGCCTGGACGCGTTGTATGTGATATGGGTACAACAAATATTCTTTAAGAAATTTCCAAACAGTCGCATTATTTACATTCAAATTCGAGTAGAAGAACCTGAATCTTCCTCTATCACGTCTAGTACATTCTTTTCCGCTTCTTACGTTCTTACTGTCATTGGCCGTCCTTGTCCTCTACTTCGTTTCTATATGCATGTTTCATGAAGACTTTGAAGGGTTTTTCTATCAGGAAATCGTTTAAGATACAACCGCCTAGCTTTTAATTGCCATCAGCAAGTCCATAGATCATGGATGCACAGACCGCGGCCCGCGGGCCGCATGCGGCCCGCCGGTCGAATACCGGTGGCCCGCCGACAGCAAAAATAATACTCTCGTACATTCTAAAAATATTGAATTCTATTCCAGAATAAAACCCAAAAAAATATGTTCGAAAAGTAATTTGAATCTCGCGCGCGCGCTATTACGGTGCGCCGTACGTGCGTCGTCGGTAACAGCGGTCGGTAATGTTCGTGCTGATCTCGGTTAAATTCGTTTGCTTGAAGAAGCGCGGCGGCCGGCGGCGCGATGACGATCGCTCGCGTAGATAGTACACGACTCGAAGCTTCCAGAGTCGGTTTCGAGATTTCTCCAGACAGTTTTCGACTCTATACGCGCGGTATAAAAGCCACGTTTAATCGCCGCTAGGTGTATTAGTGTTCTGTGAGTTTAATAGAGGTTTTGGAAGGCAATAGTTGTACTCCACTAGCCGGTGTCATATATTTTGATCCACATTCAACGTAGATTTCCTGTTGCAGTGTTAACCGTCAAGTGCCGTGTATAATTGTGTTGTGAAATCGTAAGTAAAACTCTATTATTAATAAGTGTTTCCCTACCTATTTAATCAATTATTTTTGATAATTTAAAAAGGATGGGTAATTTAAGTAGGTACTGTAATTGTTTTTAGGTGCTGTGTTAATCCTAGCCAGGATTAGAACGCAACATGGACAAGCCAGGACCTAGTAAAAAACGTAAGGTTAAAGATGAAAATCGGCAATTTCAAGAAATTTGGACTGAGAAATACTTTTTTGTATGGTCGCATAACAAAGTCGTTTGTTTAATTTGCAAGAATTCTGTTGCAATTGCAAAGGAATATAATGTAAAAAGGCACTATGAAACGCAGCATCCTTCTTTTACCAAGTTTACAGGCGAATTAAGAAAGCAAAAAATGTTGTCTTTAAAACGGGAGCTTACGGGTCAGCAAGCTATGTTTAGAAAACCCATTGAAGATTCAGAAACAGCTACAGAAGTTAGTTATGAAATTTCTCGAATGATAGCAAAGCGAAGTCGCCCCTTCAATGATGGGGATTTTGTAAAAGAATGCATAGAAATTGCCGCTAAGAAAATGTGTCCAGAAGCAGCAAAAAAGTTTGAGAAAATTCAACTGAATCGTATGACCATCCAAAGACGAATTATGTCTTTGTCAGGTAATATTGCGGAACAATTTACTGAAAAAACTAAGATCATTGAATTTTTTTCATTAGCACTCGACGAATCCACTGATATTAGTTCCACAGCTCAACTTCTAATATTCATACGAGGTGTTACTCAAGATTTTGAAGTCGTAGAAGAGTTATTAGGAATGTGTTCATTGAAAGGTCAAACCAAAGGAGTTGATATACTCAATGTACTTTTGGATGAGCGTTCAAAAACTGATTTGGACTTATCAAAATTATCGGGAGTTGCGACTGACGGTGCTCCTTCGATGATTGGTGTCAATTCCGGGCTAGTTACTTTGCTGAAAAAGCATCTGCAAGAAAAAAACATAAAGGCTGAAGATCTCATGCAGTTTCACTGCATTATACACCAAGAAGCCCTCTGTGCTAAACAAATTGAATTTCAAAATGTCATGAAAGTGGTAGTTTCGACTGTAAATTTCATAAAATCACGAGGACTCAATCACAGGCAATTCAAACAATTCCTTGATGACATCGAAAGCGAATATGGAGATTTACTGTATTATACAGAAGTAAGGTGGCTAAGTCGTGGATTGACACTGGAACGATTTCTAAATTTAATAGAAGAAATTGGAATATTTCTGGCGGAAAAGCAAAGGGATGTCCCGGAACTTAAAAATCCTGATTGGTTGTGTGATTTGGCTTTTTTAGTTGACATTACAAATCATTTGAATGTCTTGAACACACGGCTTCAAGGCAAAAATCAACTGATATCCCAGCTCTACGCTCATGTATCATCCTTTCAATGCAAGCTGACACTTTTCAGATCGCAATTGAATTCTGGAAATTACAATCATTTTCCGAATTATAAGAAAATGGCTGAAAAATTCAACAAAACTGCGATTAATTTCAGTTATGTAGAAAAGCTAGATATTTTGATTCAATCTTTTCAAGACAGATTTTCGGAGTTTAAAAAAGTGAAACCTCTGTTGGACATATTCAGCAATCCTTTCACGATTTCAGTTGAAAATGCGCCAGAGTCAATGCAGTTAGAAATTATCGACATTCAAAACGAAGAAGATTTACGCAACAAATTCAACGAAGGAGACTTGCTGAACTTTTACCGCTGCATTGATAAAAATATGTACAAAGAGTTGCGCATAAACGCTCTGAAATGTGCCAGCTTATTTGGTTCTACCTATATATGTGAACAAACTTTTTCAATACTTAATAATAATAAAACCAAAAATAGAAACCGCCTTGCAAATGAAAGTTTGGAAGCAGTTTTACGTGTTGCTACAAGTAAATTTGAGCCAAATATAAAAAAGATTGTAAGCACTATGCAGTGCCTCGCTTCAAATTAATAAATTCCTTTTTAATTTTAATACATTATTATCAATTATTTATTGTCTTTAATTACCTACACTTCTGGCGGCCCGCCATCAGTTCATGATTTGCCCGAGTGGCCCCTAGTCTTAATAAGTCTGTGCATCTCTGCCATAGATGAAATGGAATATTGGTATTCATATAGCGATTTATGATAAAAGACTTTACTGACAGAAGTTTAACTATTAAAGGCAGAACATAGACGTCACCCAGTCTCGGCAGATACCAAATCATCAATTACGAGAAATAATCGACGTTTAAACTGTGTACTTCTTTTCGATGTCTGCACATACCTGCTGTTAGTGGATAAAAATGAAAATAGAATGTTGTTAAAAGATAACAACGCACTTTTAAACAAAAAAGTACGCCATACTTTTATTTCGACTACATTAATTATTTTATTTCATTTCGTATTTTTAACTCATGTTTTATATAACTAAATGTTCTAGATAAATATTGGGAGAAGTAATACACTTGTTATGTTCAATTTGTTTATTATTCTCGAGAATGATCCGTAAGGAACGAAACACGTGTCAGCTACCTGATAATAAACAAATGGAACATAACAAGTGTATTACTTCTCCCAATATGAAAATGTGGTCCCATCAAGAATGTAGCAGAACAAGTACACAATTTATAGTAGACAAAGTATCACTTTATCTCCGTTGTCAACGACAACGAAATGTAAAGTTATATTATTATATAAGCTTGTAAAGATTTTTATTTTTATTAATTACTACTTTTTTCTGATACATTGATTGTCATATTACAATTTTCCATTTGAAGCGGTTTCAACAGCAGCCTCGCTATGAATTTGTTTGGCAATTGTATTTTTTTTTATTGACAGAGTTGGCAATATACCGATCCACTATTGAATCGGTTTTCCAAACACCTTGTTTCTTGAGCCCCATTGTTGCACCATTATTGACAAGCATAGTGGTAGATGTACGTCTAAAAGAATGGCCGGTATACAAGCGACTATCAGGAAGCTTTAAGAAATTAGCAATACATCTGGGAACATCTTCCAATTTATGAATCCCAACACGCTGCTTTGATAATTAATGAAAAAACTTCTGGTGAGGTACACTTTTTGATCTTAATGCTGAATATTTTAGGAAAATATCGATTGCCATTCAGTCAGACATATTCAGAATATTGAAAATCCGATCAGTGTGAGTCTTCGTTTCTCGAAGTGACCCAATAATTACATCTTTACGAATTTCAAAATCGGAAACCAACAATCCATACAATTCATTTCCTCAGCACCAAACAGCAACTACCACGACAACCTACGAAGCACAATATATAGTGAATATATAAACTTTCGCAATACCGCAATTATATATACCTTTTGGAGCAAGTACTGATCATCTGGTGCTTCCTTCAAAAAATTTACCCCACGTTCAAAAACCTTTGCTTGTTTCGCTTTATGATATTTTTTCAAAAACTTTGTAACTTTTGGAAATTTACTTATATATATTCCTTCATGAATTCGCAACGTTGTTTTTAACACAGAGTAGAAACTCCAAAGGGATAAGCTCATATAACTCTTAGCTTTCTCAAATAGCATAAAAGAACAACTAAGGTAACGCCCTTTATATTTTTGAAACAAATGGCCTTTCTTCTGCAAAATCGGCAATTTTGCTGCGAACACTTTTTATTCTGTCAATTGAAAAATTGTAAACAAGTCTCCATAGTTACGATATAGAAAGCAACTACTTATTTATAAATTTAAATGCAAACGAATTTCAAACATAATAAATAATAAATTAGATTAGAAATACGAAATGAAATAAAATAATATATGCAATTCGGAAATCAAGCTATAGTCCATTCGTTGGATCTTCCGTCCTACGTCACAAAATATCGCTTCGAGAAACGACACAAAAACATTCAGTCTGATAAAGTAAACCAAATGCTTTAGAAAAAGAACGCACTGTAAAACTTTCGTCTTTTTTTGAAGCGATAGTTTGTGATGTACGACGGAAGATCCAACGGATGGACTATACATTTAAATCTTCGGAGATCTTATAACTCCTCAGATTTGAAGTAACGCTTGATCTCCTTATTACATAATATACAGGGTTATTCACGCTATACGGCATGGAATATTGTGGCCAAAATACGTGACTTTCAAAAAGTTTCACTTTGGGGATATATGGGGGTCTATTAGGGCTACTTTTTAAAATTACTTTCATAATATGCAGGGTGTCCCGAAAACCCTTAAAGTATCAAACTTGTGTTTTTTTTTAATGAAAC
The DNA here is from genome assembly GCA_963969525.1 of Ontholestes murinus. Lineage (NCBI taxonomy): Eukaryota > Metazoa > Arthropoda > Insecta > Coleoptera > Staphylinidae > Ontholestes > Ontholestes murinus. Next base: position 56,420,459 of record OZ018389.1, on the reverse strand, counting down.
ACCCTGTATTTTATCGAATTTTTGGATCCAACGATCAAAATAAGTGTGTGTTTTAATAAGGTTTTTATTACCTAAACCTTAAGGTTTTTGAAATAATTTGAATTTTGTAAAATTTTAACCTAATTTTCATGTTTCAAATACTTAAAAAGTAATTAAGTTATGCATACCAAATTTACACTGAAATGTAACAATAGATCATATTTTATTTTTCAAGTATAATAAATTTGACATCTTATACCGGGTGTAAAAAAATTGGAATTAAACAAATGAGAACTTTAAACATTTTAATGTATCTAGTTTTCTATGATATTTAAAAACGTCAGATAATTAATTTAGTCTGTCACTTTAGTTTAAAAAGCCTGTCTTTTGTTATAGTTGTGTTATTTTGCGTTTTTGTGTTAGATCGTTAGTGATCGTTATTGTTTGAACATCGTTGCTGTATTTAATAGCAAAAAATGAAAATTTACACAGATTTTCTTATACTGGGGTTTTTATAACTGACACTTCCAATTTCTTTAAACTTGTTTAATAGTCTCTCAAAAATGGCTGGCTTAGGGTGATTTCTTTCGGGAAACCTTTAAGTATAAACTCGACAAGTCAATAAACAACTTTGATGACATTCTCCAAGCATAAAAATAATGCCAATACCCTCTTCTTTTGAGTAAATTTTTTACCAAAAAATACAACAGCGATGTTCAAACAATAACGATTACTAACGATCTAACACAAAAATGCAAAATAAGACAACTATAACAAAAGACAGGCTTTTTAAACTAAAGTGACAGACTAAATTATCTGACGTTTTTAAATACCATAGAAAACTAGATACATTAAAATTTTTACTTAAAAAATACTAAAACGGTGCAATAAACAATATTTTGGCGTTTCCTGTAAAAACGAGAAGACTTAACACTTAAGATATAAATACCATTCGATAGGTAATTAAAACGTGCATTTGCTGATAAATTAATAAATATAGCGTTTCATTTAAATAAATGAAGTTATAGCCATTTCAAGTTCTCATTTGTTTAATTCCAATTTTTTTACACCCGGCATAAGATGTCAAGTTTATTATACTTGGAAAATAAAATATGATCTATTGTTACATTTCGGTGTAAATTTGGTATGCATAACTTAATTATTTTTTAAGTATTTGAAACATGAAAATTAGGTTAAATTTTTACAAAATTCAAATTATTTCAAAAACCTTAAGGTTTATGTAATAAAACCCTTACTATAACACACACTTATTTTTATCGAAGTATCTAAAAATGCAATAAAATACAGGGTGTTTCATTTAAAAAAACACAACTTTGATACTTTTAGAGTTTTTGGGACACCCTGTATATTATGAAAGCAATTTTAAAAAGTAGCCCTAATAGACCCCCATATATCCCCAAAGTGAAACTTTTTGAAAGTCACGTATTTTGGCCACAATATTATGTGCTGTATAGCGTGAATAACCCTGTATACAGGGTCCTGCAACAGTGCGTCAGGCTTTCCTAGCGCCTTTCTCGTAAGAGATAGAAAAAAATGTTTCGTATAAAAATTTATTGATTTAAAAATCACTATGCCGTAAAATTATTTTCAAATATACAGGGTGTCCCAATTTTGCGGTATAACAAAAGCAAACATTTTTTTAAATGGAACACCATGTATATTCTTTCATTTTCTAATTTGGATAATATTTTATAACTTGAACCTTTTTTTGGTTTTTAATTTCGATATGGCATTTCCGAGTTATTGACGTTTTTCTGAAAAAAATGTAAAAAGCGAAGGTTCACAAAAAAAAATTATTCTGATGTTCTATTTAAAATTTAAGAAATTTTCTTTTTCCTATGGTTGGTCATAAGTACTGTTAGGTACCAGTGTTAAAAATTTTCACTTTTGAGGAACCCTGCCTTTGTATCAGACACGCCATTTTCTAAAATTTCAAATCTTCGTAACTCTTGTTTTTTAAATGGAATCATATATTTTTTTAAATTTTATATTATTCTGCATCTAATTTCCTACACAAAATATTAAGCATACCCTATATCTAAAATTGATATTTTTCAAGATATAAAAGGATTTATATTTCAAACAGTTCTTGAATAAGAATTTGTTTTTGGATAGATAGCTATGACTGAAAAAAATGCATCTGTCAATTAAACAATAAGTTTGGTATGTATGGTTGCATTGTACGTTACGATTATAACAATGCAATTTTTGAGAAGAATTAATTGATGTGATTTATGCTACTGGCGAAGGTGGAATTAATTGTTTGCAAGCCTAAATAATTTATGCTTAGCGCTACCCAGATGGGCGAAAACAATTATTTTTCTTATTATTCGATTAGATTAGAAAGAAATGCCAAACTTTGCAAATAATAATATGTCTAAACCCCATAGTTATTGAGATATTTAATAGTTTTCATAAAAATAACCATTTAATTATACATACTTCTATATACGGAGTTGATCATGCTGAGGCAAAATAACTAACAAAATGCAAGTAATTGTCAATGTGAGATAAACAGAAACAGATAATACGATTCATTATTTTATTCCAAAGCCGGGAAAGATAACAAAATTTTTTACTACAGTAAATGTTCAAAATGTCTTCAATTTTCATTTAGGCACAAATTAATTCGCCGCTGAAAAGACCTTTCCACAATTCGTTGATGCATATTCATTGGTGCTGTTGTTAAAAAACAATCTAGCAGGCCATTTGGTGGGTCCATTCCTACCAATCCACTGGTTGGGAAAAATTAAATGCCCTCACGTCTTGCGAAAATTGGACAGGTGCTCCGTCTTGTTAAAACCATACCCTGTTTCTTGTTAGTTAGGGTATATTAGCTAACGTTCCGGGTAATTCAATTCAGAAAGTGCAAATACATAGGCCTATTGAGATAGCCCTCGAAGAAATGTGGACCTACTACATGGTTTCCAAAAATTCCGCCCCAGACATTCAAAGACCGTCGATGCTGATGATCAACTTGTCTCATAACATGCGGATTATCAGTTGAATAATAGTGAAAATTGCCTGTTGACAGATGCGTTGTTATGGGATGTCCTGAATTTCCTGTCTTCCCCAGATACAAAATTCGGAACGTAATTGAAAATCAGTATTACTCAGTTCTTGATGTAGCTGAATATGGTATGCATGATATCGATTTTTTTCAGAATGCTTTGTACTGACTTCTCGCTTATGCCAGTTCCTTCACCAATGTCTTTTTGGTTTACGTTGGGATGCTCAGTTGTTGTTAATAGCACTGAAAGTTGGGTTTCTTCTTTTTTGATTTTGTAATTCACACTTCCCATTTCAGTAAATCTATTGAGTAAGTTCCTAAAACATTTCTCCTCCGTTCGCCCTTTTCGAAATCCATGATGATAATTTGCTGTCTACTTATACCGCGAAACGGAGAGAATTACTTTGCAGCAAATATCAGAGAGATTTACATGTCAAACTAATTGTTTAATTGACAGATGCATATTTTCAGTCATGGCTATCTATTTAAAAACAAATTCGTATTCAAGGACCGTTTGAAATATACATTCTTTTATATCTTTAAAAATATCACTTTTAGGTATAGGGTATGCTTAATATTTTTTGTAGGAAATTAGATGCGGAATAATATAAAATTTAATAAAATATATGATTCCATTTAAAAAAAAGAGTTACGACATTTTGAAATTTTAGGAAATGGCGTGTCTGATTCAAAGGCAGGGTTCCTCTAAAGTGAAAATTTTTAACACTGGTACATAAACAGTACTTATGACCAACCATAGGAAAAAGAAAAATTCTTAAATTTTAAATAGAACATCAGAATAATTTTTTTTGTGAACCTCCGCTTTTTACATTTTTTTCAGAAAAACGTCAATAACTCTGAAATGCCATATCGAAATTAAATACCAGAAAAAGGTTCAAGTTATAAAATATTATCCAAATTAGAAAATGAAAAAATATACAGGGTGTTTCATTTAAAAAAAAAAATGCTTTTGTTATACCGCAAAATTGGGACACCCTGTATATTTGAAAATAATTTTACGGCATAGAGACTTTTAAATCAATAAATTTTTATACGAAACATTTTTTCTATCTCTTACGAGAAAGGCGCTAGGAAAGCCTGACGCACTGTTGCAGGACCCTGTATATTATAAATATCAAAAATAATTTTGGCGAAAATAAAGCGAGTTTTCAAAAATCACGAAAGGACAAAATATTCTTAGAATAGCTCAGGGAATAACCTTTTGATTTTTGGCCACCCTATATAAAATAATTTCCAGAATAATTGAAAGAGGATTAGAAAAATAAGTCCTATGTCGGAATTAACAAATCAGATTATTTTGTTATTCCTCTTTAATATTGTCGTTATTTTTATCATAATATTGTTACCTAAAAAGTAAAAAAACTATACAAAATTTCTGTAGGAACCTGATAGTTTTTGATTTTGAGTGGACTTATAGTATACATAGTTTATAACTTATCGCATTCTTAAACCAAGCGGGGAAAATACTATATTAGTCACATCAATATTTTTTTGCTTAAGTGAAAATAATTGAAAATGCACAAGTTAATTAAAAAAATTCCGATGTGAATAAGATAAAATTAAACTCTTACAACTTTCGTTTTAAGAAAATACAACGGCGAAACAAAGTTATTGAGTTTAATTAGTAACATTAAACAAAGGGTCGGTGAGGAAAAAGTGGAAATAATATATATTTTTTTAAACACAATAATTTAAATGCAGGCAATTATGATAAGTTTTAAATGTAAGTATATAATTTCAAAATGAATGAGCACGACAATAATATTAATTGGTCATCGCATTTAGTAAAACAAACGTTGCAATAAAATAAACGCGTGATCAGTGTTTATTTAATATTACTGCAAGTGTAGAAAAATGTGTTTAGGTTTCACATGAATGGAACATTGTGAAGACTCGGCGCGTCGTCTTGTCTGGGCCTCCTGGCTGGGCTGGCGACAGCCTGTCTGGCGTGACGGGTCGCCGCGTTGCCGCACTCCTCGCCTCCAGTCCATAAAAGGTCCCCTTTGGCACAGGTATAATCCCCCATTTACTTTTCATACCTCCGCACCATCGCGGCCGTAAACGCCGGGGCATCCTGGTGGCGTTACCTCGTTCAATTGTGTGCGTTTGAAAAGGGCGTTTATTGTCGGGAAAGTCCGGCAACGCGGTGAACAAACTTGTTTTTATAAACGGATGCCGGCGCCTCCCATTAATCCCATTGTCGTCCGCACCGCCTGCTTTCGATTTACGGCGTATGGGCGCGGGTGCGAGCGAGAGGGAAACGGTATTACGTGTGTTCGTGATAATCAGCACACTCCACTTTGAGAGATAAACATACGGAACGGATTTCGTCGGATTCGTCCTTTTCAATTCTCGAAATGTTTGTATATTTCGTAACACATTTCAAAACCCAATAATATACTTAGCTGAATTCGCTAAAAAAAGCAATTTCATATCAGTAGACAGTCAATGTGTGAAATTATTTTTTAATGTATTATTAATCATTCTATTAGCGTTTCTTTAAAATAATTACAATTGTAATTATATTTCTAGAAGTAAGGTTTCTTGGTTTTTAAATTGTGACTGAAAGATTTATAACTCTACCATGAAAATTAAGGGTGGTTATTATAGTTATAGTAAAGATACTTGTTATTGTAGTAGTATTAGTAATAATATTACCGGATTGTTTGTATCGCAATGTTACCATTTTCTTCTTTTGCACGTGGGATTTCTTCTAGACGATGGAATTAATTTATTTCTTAGGTAGTCATTCAGGAGGTCCAATTCTACTGGATGCAGCTCGAACAGTAGTTCTATTTGCAGAACTTTCGAGATACGTAAGGATGATGTCACGTTTTTGGAACCAAAATTAGGATTCTTCTTTGATCCATAGTATCTGTGTTGTTGATTTAGCTTACCTTACCTTCTGGCAATAGTATTGATGTTTATAGATATGTTGGAAACTTTATTTATTTATTTGTTTAGATCTTTGGTATCCTTTCTTAAATAATATATATATAAAAACAAAATAATTACAAAAACCGCCGAAATTTCCCAACATATCTTTCTCATAGCATGATGTTCTACGTTAACGAATCAATATTTTCTTTAATTTCATTTTACTTTTATGTCAGGTTGGTAGATATATAATATAATATAATTAAGCTCTTAAGTAGTAAAATTATCTTAATATTCTTGATAAATGAATTATTATCATTATAACTTTTCATTTTTTATCCGACATTATTATTAGGACAAAGAAAATCATTTCTACTCGTGGATTCATTTTTGTTATTACATTTCGTAAAACTATTTTCGTCGTGGGTAATGAGATTATTTACTGTCGCAACTCTTGAAGAAAAATCGGAAGACTTTCAATCGTGGATTTATTGCGATTATGTTACTAAGGCTTCAATTGCCGCTATCGATTCAGGCTTATTTGACAAGGTCGGAGAGAATAAATAATGAAAATTACTCCATTTCGTTTGTATTAATAATTTTGTAATTATGAATGATCTTATACCTATCGCGATATTAACAGCATTGTCAATTTCCGCTGCTATCAAAATGTGAGGAATATTATGTGACGATTTGTTCTTTAGCAACTTAAATTTAATAATAAAAAAATCTAAATCGGTACAAAAAATATTTTTAAAAAATATTCAGAATAACGCTATGAACACATTGCCACATGTCTAATAAACTGCCCAAAAATTAAGGAAACTCCGAAAGTGGCGAAGGTATATCATCACCTCTGTCTGCGGAAGAACGTGAGTTTAAGTGGAAGACCATTGATAATCATTTCACTGATTATCAATGGTCTTCCGTGACTCCTGTGACCTAAATTATTTGTATATTTTACATGAAATGCATGTAAAACTAAAGACCAAACTATACCGAAATCCATATCTTGATATATTGTAATACAATTTTGATTAATATATAATAATAGTAAAAATGTATGATTTAAAGGTATTAGGAGAAATAAATACTTATCAAATATATAAACTAATCTTTTTCATGATAAATTATGATTTTCAAGATTATATTTATGTTGTTACCAACAACTGACAGTTTGTGCCAACACATAATTCTCTTACTTTATAAGTGACTTATCTTTGGTATATTATTGAAATATCCTACTACTAGTTTCCAAACTAAATCGAAATCACTAATTAATGAAGAAAATCCATTATTTGACGACAACAATCCATCACAACTGCTTCAAATCCTTGATGATTTAGTTAAAATTCACAAACAGAAACTATTTGTCCTGTAATATCGAATTCTTGCACACCCTCTAAAAAGTTCATCCGAACTAATCTTCATTTTCAAATCAATTACTAATTTAAAACTTGATTAAAACACTAACACTTTCTTCACACGAAGTTCTCAAGGAAAAGATCCATCTGAACTAATAACTAACCTTTGCAATAATAAAATAACTCTAAACAAATTTTGAATTAAATTTGCTCGAAAACAACAATACTTTTGGCAAGGATGAATTTACAGTACAGACGCTACTGGAAGCATTAGAAATTCAGCCAAAATTAACCCCTGTTTTTTCATCCTTAATGACCAGACAGATATAATGTAATTTCTTCTATTTTTTGAAGCTATTTAAATAAAATATTTTTATGTACTTTAAATGTCAAATTTCCAAATTTTCGAACTCCGGCATTAAAGAATCTTTGGTATAAAATTACTGTAGATAAGTTATAATTCTTCATACTTAAACAAAAATCAACTTAAAATACGATAAATAATCATTTTAGACATGCTTAATATTACAGGGTTTTAAGTAATTGTTACTTAGAGTTGAAATTATTACATAATAATAAAATTTAATTTAGGAACGTGTCGAATTTCCAAATCCGGGTCAGAGTACTGAAATCCGGGACAAACGGCTACCCTACTGATAAAACAAACAGGAAATACTTCATATACACAATCAATTAAACGAAAGTCCAATCTATGCGCACACATAAATCATTCTGCACGGACCGTTTGGTCGGATGGTTATTTTATTTATTTAATAAAACTATACAGACAAATTAAAGATCCAGAAATCTAGTTGACTTATTTTTTTTTTTAAATCGTAGTACCCGATAACGTAACAAGAAACAATTGTTCGTGTGTTTAATTGTGTGCAACTCGTAATTGCTCAATTGGTGCACAGGTGGACGGACATTGCAGGTAAAAGAAGAAATAGTGGTGGTCGCAGCACATCGCCATCTGTTTTTGTGAATGAAAGGCGGCAAAGGGAGCGTCGCTTTGTCTGGCCTCGCTGGCCTGGCGACAGCCTGTCTGGCGTGACCGCGCGCCTCGTTGCCACACTATCAAATTCCAATCCTCTAATCGACGATTATTAACTAGTACACACCGGATTTAACCGTTCAAATTATAATATTGATGTTTGTGGTGATCTTGCTTACATCGCAATAGTGTTTTAAGGGTTGTTTGGACATTTTTTAAAGGAATGTGTGGTGTTGGTACGAGCCGGCAACGCGGGATACAAACTTGTTTCATAAACGGATGTCGGCGCCTCCCATTAGTGTTGTAGGTGCGCCACGTACGTCGCCGAAACAGTGTGCGTGTTCGAGTGAGATAGACTCTTCGCAGTGTGTCCGTGATGACCGTCGGCACACTCCACTTCGAGTCCCTTTTGATGTCAAGACGTGAGAATACAGTTTAGTCAGAGCAGCCGAAGTGGGGGCTTTCTGTGAATCGTGACGAAAATGGTCGCTACATAGCGCACACAACACAGATAAGTCGCACCGCGCTCGACTTCGAGAGTTTATTGGTACCATCTCGCGAAAATAGTGATAAATGGTCGTGATGGCGCACGGGGTGAATCCTGGCGAGGGGGGTAAGAAGAACGGTGAAAAAAATGGGATCGGTTCGCGGAGGATCTTTCCGCCGCACTTTAAACTGCAAGTGTTGGACTCGTATAGGAACGACGCCGACTGCAAAGGGAACCAGAGAGCCACCGCCAGGAAGTACGGAATTCATCGTAGGCAAATACAGAAGTGGCTGCAGGTGGAGGGTAACCTGAGGAATTGCGTGGGGGGCGGCAAGGGGGGCAACAAGAAGGAGCCGCCAGAGGTGAGAAAATGCGGGATCGAGTTGGCCTTGAGAGGCGCGGGGCACAGACAGCGGGACGACGCGGCTGCGGACGCGTATTCTCAAACGCGAGTGCCGGCGCTTAGTCCGGTTGCGTATGCCGAGATACCGCTCGACTTCACCACAAACACACGGCAGCGAGAGGAATCGCCGATGGACCTCTCTGTTAAGCGACCTGAGCCCGCGGCCACAGCGCCGCTCCTCGTACAAGTTCCGCTTGCCGTGCCCCCATATCACGCGCCCCCTTCTGACCCCAACATCTGGGACCTCTCCACCAAACCTTTAAAGCGTAAACAGGAATCCCCCATTTCACCCAAGCCGGTTAAACTGTTCAAACCTTATCTGGACGACCTGCACGATACCTCCAGCAGCAGCAGTAATGACTCTCATCCACAGTACAGGCCCCAACATGAAATTGTTAAAATGGAACCCTGTTTTAACACCTACTCTCCTTACTACAACAATAACAATAATAACAATGAAATAAAATCGGAATACACCTACAGCTATACAGAGCTAAATCCTGCACCATACTATTATAATCCCATCACAGTGGAGTACCCTTATCCCCATGAACCCGATTATTACTCCTCAACGCCAATCAAACAACGACAAACCTACAGTGTGGACTTCAAATTGAGTGCCATCGATTCGTACTACCAGGACGAGTGCTGCAGGGGGAACCAGCGGGCAGTGGCCTCCAAATATAATATACACAGGAGGCAGGTGCAGAAGTGGCTCAAGCAGGAGGATGAATTACGGCAGAGGAATTCAGTCAGCTAAGTTATACAGGTAATATGATTAAATTAATTCTTAATTTATACAATTTCAATATATTAAAATATTTAATAAATCCAGAAAATGCCTATAAACATAAACAACTAAACGTACAAAATGTTTTAGTTTAATGATTATATCGTGAATTACCAAGTAATAATAGTTACAAACATCTCTAGTGATAAAAAATGTTTATAAATCCATATAATTTTACTAATAAAAAAAACTTAGTTTTCCAGCAAAACGCATTGCTATTGCCAAAATATTTATCAATTAATTATAAAATATTATCTAGAATGAAGGATAAACATTTAATATTCAAACATATTTATTCAATATACTATCATAAACATTTAATATTGCAGTTTTTTTTATCATTTAATATAAAAATTTTAAACATTTTAACTTTGTTTCATTAGACAGATATATTTATACAAATCAAACTTTAACAATGTTTACATCATCGTATAACATGTATAACAAAGAATAAGTATAATATATTTTGTTCTTAAAGGTAGGAAATTAAATTAAATGCTTAAAGAATATATAAAAATAGTTTATAAAATTTTAATAATCACCCATTTGATTCAGATAGATAAATGGATAGTTTTATTATTAAGAATATTTTAGCTTTGTTTACAATATGATTTTGTCTGCTTTTGCCAAAAAGGTCATTCGATCATTCAATATTGCAGTATTCTAATAAGTATTTTCAGTATCAATAAACCTTATAATTTAATGAATGTTTAATTGTTTATTTTAATACATTTGTGTTCTTCAAAGTAAGAAAATTTAAATAAAATTAAAAATATATTAATTATTTTTATATTATAAATATTATATAATAAATAAATTGGCATATAACTTGCAATTCAATTTTCCTTATTTTGACTTAAAAAAATTAAAGGGTAATTGGAAATAGTCAAAATTATTATAATACATTAACTATAGATGATAGTGAAGACTATATAAAATAGGGATGCTAGTATGACATTAAATTATTACTCTTTAAGTATTTATCAATATGGTTTTCATTAAATTTTAATTGCCTTAACAAATCAGTGTTATGACAATTTTGAAAATATGAATACACAAAATTATTAATCTATTTTACTAAAATTCTAATGTCATAAGGTTATATTTCATTTTCATTTTTAAAGCAGTACAATTTCAAACATATGTTGATAGAAGTACATACATTCAATAAATGTGTTATGCAAGAGTACTTATCAGCTGATTATGATGCTGTGTCTATTTTTAGTAAAATTAATATGTGTGACCCCTAATTGCATCTAAGCCAAATAAATACTCTAATAATGCACACGCTTAAATTTCGTAATGTCAAAAGAGCAGAACTTTGAAGTACTACTACTTTTAAATTCTGAAAAATACAAATTATAACAAATAATTGATTAATGGTTAAGGCTTTCACTTTGTGATACATTTTGAATATTTAAATTAAACATTTCCTTTGTGGATATCTCACTATGTGTTTTATTTAAATAAACCAAATTGTATTAAAAAATAATGAAAATTTAAGGTCTTGAGACTCAAATTATGTTGGCAAAACGACAAAGATTGAAGTTAGAATTTGATTTGCTCAAATATTTAGTCTACATGTTGGGTTTAGTGTAACTAATATAATTGCTACTACTATGATAAAAAAGTAACAGCACAATACACACATGATTGTGCATTAATTCTATAATTAAAAACTTTAATACTTTTGTATGATTAATTGTTTTAAATTTGTAAGCTAATTGTACCCAACAAAAATGTTGGGAGATCATTTCTGAGCATTAATTAATATGATGATGCTGCAATAATTTAAAACAATATAAATTATTATAATAATTACCTATCTAAACCCTTGTCATGAATTATAAAAAATCTCTAAGTATTTTATTTTTTAAAATTAAAACATTACTTTTATTTGCAGGTTTATACCCAAAGGAAATTACCAGGAAGAAGGAAGGAAGCATTTTCCGGGTGTTCCAGGCAATTAATACGTATAGAAAATTAATATAAAAACTATAGGCAAACAAAGTTTCCTAGTTTAATGACAGAATCGGCCATTTATAAAATACTAGTGAATTATTTTGACGAAAATTCCGAGTAGCGTATTCTCACTAAACAATTAAAACAAAAAAGAAAAACGAAAATAGCTCACTTTTCAGGTGACTACTAGCAAACTGTTTAGAATGTGTTTCCATGCCAACAAATTGAATACTTTTATATAAGTGGCCAAATGAGATGTAGAAAAATGGAAGATTCGGATTTTGTCCTAGAGTTTTTTTTTTGTAAATCGAAGCCGAATGAGTCTATTAATTTTTAAGCAATAATCCGTGGCATATCCGAGTTAGCCTCATTAGTTTATAAGCGAGACCCGTCGACGTCGTCTGTATATAACCGCCTTATTTATCCTGCGGGAGTTGCTCACACTGAAGTACCGTGCCTTTCTAGAATAATTACGCGCAGATATGATGATAGATGCATGCGAAAAACGTGCCAAAACGAAAAACCGGGAGGTGTCTGCATCAGCAAAAAGAAAATTGTCTTCCCAATGCCATATCTTGTAGATTTATCTTGTCTGTGGGTGTATGAAACAAAAGATTGCGTGCGTCTGTTTGTGCGAGAGTGTAATTATGTAATAACATGGCTTTAAAGTGAAATTGAAAATTATATTTTGTACTACAAAATTGAATGAGTGCGTGAAGGGAAAATAAAAGTTGAGTACGAAAATATTTTGTATTGCAATGTGTACCGTATGTGATTGTTATATTTAAAAGTTTATCTTGTAAATACCGAATTAAACGTGACCTTACTGAAGAGGTTGTGAACATTTATATATGATATATAAATATATATATTTTAGTTACGTGTATATAAGAAAAAGCTGGGCTAATTATACTATACATATAAATATATATAAATAGATAATTTTTATATAGAAATTGTAATATTTTATATCAAATATTTTATAGATATTATATTAATAAAAATCTTTAAATTATTTTTATTTCAACAAATCTATTATTCATATCCCATTAAAAATTAAAAAGGTAAGTATTACATATTTTTATTTAATTTTTTATTAGAAACAGTAAAAGTTTTAAATGTATAATATTTTAATTTAAAGTAAAATGTTAAAAGTCCATTCAATTTTGAATTTTTTAATTTGTATACAATTCATAATTTGAAAAAAATATCAATCACATTCTTTTTTATCAATCTTAATACATACACACTTCAATTGAATTGTAAATTACCACATCATGATTTAACCCCTTGAATGATTTGAGTGTTTGTGTAATGAATAAGAAGCGCGTGTTGTCGTTTCCGTTTCGAAAATAAAGACGAAGCTCGCGCTTTTTTTGGAACGCGTCCAGAGTGTCTCGTGTTATAAATGCGGCCGCAGGTGCGCTGCGGCTATTGTGTAACGCGCGCGCTTAAATTTATTCGCAGGAAAGGAGAGACCCTCTGACGCCACCGACGGATTTACGCTCTTTCCTGCTGCCGACGTTCATTATTAATAACTCCGTTCGCAGGTAAACGGCGCAGGTGGGGAGGGATACGGTGGTGGGCTTTAACGTGGCCCGAGTATGCAAATGAAGAGCGCCGCTGATGTATGTGCGCTTGGAATTCGGTGTGTGCGCCACACCCAGAACCGCGCAGCGCATATTATTAGCATGGTAATTTCTCTTTCGACCCGCGTGCTGCCGTCTAATCCGCCTCTACTGCAGATCTCGCCGAGGACTAACGGAAAATGCGTTCACTTAATCGAACATGTAAATTTCTCTGACCAGCAGGGAACTGCATGCGTAGAATATTTTTTCAAAATAAAAAAGTTATTTTGCTTTTATTGGAATATTAATGAAACGTTAACTAATTTCAAAAAAGGGTCGTGGTATCCATTTCTCACTTAATTGCATGATAAAAAAACGCAAAATCGTATATGTAACGAGATTTCTATTTTTTGTTCACTATAATTATAACTGCTTTGATCAACATTTTTAAGAGAGGGAAATTCGAGTGCAAAAACATGACGCAACATACAATAATAACTTTATTAAGGATATTCCGTTAATTTTGCAAAAACAATGAGAATAAGATAAGTAGAATACAAAATTAATGATATAACTTAAAACTACACTCGATCATATGAAATGTCCCCACCCAGATAGAATAATATGATTGAAGCGAAACTTGGTGAAAAGAATTGTTTATTCGTTGGTATAAAATTATTAAACTATCAAAAGAAACAAAACTTTAATTTAACAGAAAAAGATTAATAATGAGTTATATCGCCTCGCACAATAATGCAAGAATTTACCCTTCTAGGCATATCTAAAATCAAATGGTCTATATCTGCTTGAAGCATCTCATTCCAAGCAATTTCAAACTGAAGTCTCGGTTCATCTAAGTTGTAAGAGGTCTGACCCAATATGCCCCAGACATGCTCGTTGGGGTTTCCGTCGGAGCTTTGCTGGAGGGCGACGATGAGATGCAATTTACGTGTGCCTCTATATTATTCGCTGCAATTATTGTTTTTTCAAGTTTTCTCAAAAAATCTTGGTATGATTCTTGCTCGTTAGATTTTTGGTCGACATCTACTTCAGTTGCTTGTGGGTTAGAGTCTGATGAATGATGAATGATGAAATAATTTTGACCAAGGGTTCAAAATGATTATTCCGATGCTTCAAATGAATTTTACTATCACCATTTCCAAAAATAAAAAATTCGGTGTTACTAGTATGCACGCATATAGTGATATTCAAAGCTAAAGCTGTGATCTTGATTACGTCGTCGCATGCCCATGCGTCAGGAGTTGTAAGGACTATTTTTGCATGGTTTGGAGAGAGGCAATTTTCTAAATGTTCAGAAAGTGCGATTGTGGATTTAAGCGCCTGTACATCGCCAAGGTCAGGGAAAATTCTTATTACGGAATAATAAAAGCAGTTTCCGTCACCTGGTACCGCTTCGGTAGTCATTTTTAAGTGAGGTTCAATACAACGAGATGATACGGTGTAATTGCTTACTTGGTTAGGCACAGGAACCGAAATATGACTAGAAATATTATTCCTTTGTGAATTCAAATATTCCAACGAATTAAAAGCGCCTGGGTTGGCAAGCATTACGTTATTATTTGCAGAATTTAACTTGTCAGTGACCAAAGACTTTGTATCATCCAAAGTGAATATTTTTACTTGGAACTTGCCGTGGAATATATATTTAATAATTTCAAGCACTGTATCAAAGTTTAAATTGTCCAGGCCACAGCCTAATTTAGGCATTGCCAACTTAAATATATTATTGTTTTCGCAAAATAATTTTAAATTAGCTAAGCTTTTAAATAAGTCAAAGTAGGTGGGTTTATTAAAATAGTTATTTTTGGTTATTAAGTAAAATATATATTGGTTACCAAGATTTAAGTATGCAAATGAGTGCAATTGCGCATTCTGTGCTCTCAATTCATCTATTTTTCCAAATCTATGTTTGAATTCCAGGGCTATGCCTTGTCCCATCTGTAAATCTTGGCTGACACAATGACATAGCGAAAAGTCCTCACCGACGTTGAATAAGTCGTCATAAGAAATAGTAATATTGTGATTAACTATTTTGTTTTCGTTTTTAAATTTTAAGAAATTTTGGTAATTGTCATGAGCATTTATTCTGCTTAAAGCATCTGCGTTTTTATTGATTTTCCCTGGTTTATATTCGATATAATATTCAAATGCTTCTAAAGTTAACCTCCAACGTAACAATCGCGAGCTAGGATCTTTAACGTTATTTAAGTATTTTAGTGCAATGTGGTCTGACATTATTTTAAACTTACGTCCAAATAAATAGGGCCTAAAGAATTTTACAGCAGAGTCAATTGCTAGAAGTTCTTTTGTAGAAACATCATAATTTTGCTCCGCTTTATTAAGTGTTCTGCTATAGTATTCAACTGGAAGATTCTTATCTTTCGGACCTTGTGATAGGACAGCTCCTACGGCATAATTTGATGCGTCTGTAGTTAGGATGAATTCTTTTTCAAAGTCAGGAAATTGTATGACGGGTTGACTACAAAGAGCGGTTTTTAAGGTTTCGAAAGCTTCTTGCTGTAAGCTAGTCCACAAAAATTTTGTATGTTTCTTAAGTAACTTTGTCAAAGGTTGCGAAAGTCTGCTAAAATTGGATACAAATCTTCTATAATATCCAGCCAGACACAAGAAAGATTTTATATCCTTCTGGTTTCGGGGAACAGGAAAGCGATTGACACATTCTGTTTTTTTTTTGGATCTGGCTGAACTCCGTTTTCTGTGATTAAATGGCCTAAATATATAACTTCGTGTCTTAAAAATTGACACTTCTTAGGTTCGATTCTTAAATTGAATTTATCCAACCTATGGAAAACCTCACGTAGCTTTTTCATGTGGTTTTCTAGGCTGTCAGAAAATACGACAATATCGTCTAAATAGACGAAACACCGATGGTTGTTTTGAAGCCCAGATAAAGCTACATTCATAAGCCTCTGAAAAGTGGCGGGGGCATTTTTCAAACCAAATGGCATACGGTTAAATTCGAAATGTCCCCTTGGAACACTAAAGGCTGTCTTTGCAGAATCGTTGGGGTGCATTTTGATTTGATGGAACCCTGATGTAAGGTCAAGGGTTGTGAAATATTTGGCACTACCTAGTTCGTCTAAAATCTCTTCGATGTTTGGAAGGGGATATGCATCCCCGATGGTCAACTCGTTTAGTTTCCGGTAGTCTATAACTAGCCACCATTTTTTATTACCGTCATTTTTCTTGGGGACCACCCAAACAGGTGAGTTCCAGGGACTTTGCGATGGTTTTATAATGTTTTGTTGGAGCATCGATTGGATTTGCTCATCGACAATGCGGGTATCTGTACGACTTAGTATTTATAGGGGCATTTGAACTTGTTCGAATTTCGTGATAAACTACATCTGTAGTAGATAAGGAATCACCTTCTAAAAAGAATATGTGATTGTAATCGAGGCATAAGTCCTTTAACTTTTCATATTCCTCTGAGCTGAGGTGTTCTGTTTGTAGGGCATCAGTTAATATTTTAAGTCTATTTGCATTTACATTTGGAGATTCTATTTGAAGTGTTAGTTTCAAATGTCTAACTGAATCATTAGAATATAAGGGCTCTAATGTAACAGTAATTTTATCGAGCATAACATCAACATCTAAAATGTTTAAGACTCTTGTAATTGCAGTTTTATTATTTACTGTAACTGCGCTTCTGCCGAGGTATACATGTTTTTGTAGTTCAACGTTATTAATTATACCTTCTTTAATTTCCGGATTGGTAATATAAACTGGTACTACTGTTTCAGTTCGCGCTTTCAAAATGGTCTTATTTTATTTTATAGTGTATTCTGTACTGTTTTATTGTTTTCCACAAATTTTGAATGAAAATTCGCATGTGAAGCAATGTAATTATCTTTAGTGTCCTGATGGGGCGAAACAGATTTATCTTTATTAATTGAACTGGTTAAATCAGTAGTATTAGTTTTATTATTACTAAAATTCATATTTTTAGATGAATAATTTAAACAGGAAATGTTGTTGTTATTTCTATTATTTAGATTAACATGAGACCCATTTTGACTTTTATTATTTTTATTCCTATTTTTGATAACTGAAGAATTTAGTCGCCTTATTATTAATATTTGACTTTAAGAGGTGGCGTTTTTTATTATTATTTTGAATATGATTCGAATGATCCGAGAAATAAATGATTCGAGTTTGGAAATTTAATGTTTTCGCAATCAAATTTTTCGACAGACGTACAATTATCATCATTCGAATGATCCGGGGAAATTGGTGGGTTTAATGATCTCTGAATCACATATAGTGGTATAGAATCATTTTGGATAAAGAGCTTGTGTTCGGAGAAACTGATTTTGCTTTTTGTTGCTTGTAAAAAATCGTTTCCCAGAAGATCGTCTTGGTGTATCGGAAATGTATCAGGAACCACGTGAAATATATGTGAAACTATTTGATTATTAATTGAAATATTAAATTTGCAATAACCATCTGTTTTAAAAGTGTTGTTGCTGCTATTTATGCCTTTTAAAATTATTTTTCTATTTAGATAGCACACCGCATCTGATTTTAAATGGGATTTTTTTACTAAAGATATTTCAGACCCTGTATCTAATAGAAATGAACAATCATGAACCAATTCTCTTGTATTTAGGATAGTATATGTTGACGAAGCTAACAAATTTAAAGTAAGAATGTGGCCGATGTCGAATCCCGAGGTGTGGCCTCCACTTAGAATCGTTTGGATTAGGTTTATTTTGAAAATATGGTGTGTTATTAGGGTACCTTTCTAATCTTTCGGGATTTCCATTTCGGAATCCGGGTCTTACAGGAGTAGTTATTTGAACGAAAATTTTATTGATGATTATTCCTATAAAAGTTATTCTGTCTATAGTTTTGGTTTCGTCTTTTACGGCATTCGTTTATAGAATGGCCAATATTTTTGCAATAATTACAGGTAATAGCGGAATTGTTAGTATCGCGAGAAATATATTGGTTTGAGGTGTTGGTGGTTAAATATATAGAAATAGCCTCTTCTAAGCCCTTAGGATTTTTTGCACGAACGAAAAAGCTTAGAGGATTTTTCAAACCGGATAGAAATATATGAAGGACTTGAGCATTAATTAGTTTTAATTGAGCAGAACGATCCGGAGCTGTTAGATCGAGGGTGTTGATTAAATTTGTGCGACAATGTTCGACCCGAGAAATAAAATTGCTAAGTATTTCGTTAGCTTTTTGTACGCAAGTATTCAGTTCGAGTAATACGCTTCCAAGATTAACCTTAGGTGCAAAGTTATCCCTTAAAAATGTTTTTAGTTCCTCCCACGTATCAATTTCTCTACTAAAAGTGCGTGTACCTGTTTCACCTAGCAATTTCGTTTTTATTACTATTAATAAATTAGGTTTTTGGTCTTCGCTAACCATCTTCATCACCATATCACATCTAGAGATAAAATTTTCTAAATTATTATGTTTGGATGTATGAGAATGCTCGAAGTATACGTTTGTTAATAAAGAAGAAGCAAGATGTAGCATAGACATATCACTCGTTGCCATTTTATAAAGTTATTATACTTTTAAATCGATGAGAGAAAGAGAATCGATAAACAAATATGATGGAATATAAGTAATTTGAAAAGGAAAAGAAAAAAAAATCTTGTAAAAATGACCCCTTTTTATTATAAAAAATGGTGATGTGACCATCATAGTACTTTCCCTATATTTTTCTCGAAAACTATGAGGTTTATGCAAAAATGCTATTCTTAATAATTTGTTCACTTTTGAATTCTCTACAATTATGTTTCGTATAAATTTCATGTAACTCCAATAGTTTATTAGCAATTGTCAAAAAATGTCAAAATTTTCAATTTTTATTTTTTTTTCTCGAAAGTTAAGAATTTTAGGAAAAAAATGTTTTAATAAAATTTGTTCATTTTCTTATTTCCTTTAACTTTTGTTTGAATAGTTTTGTAATATTTTTCATATTTAGAAAAATATTAGAAAAAAATAAAAAAGCGCCTCGAGTACTACCACTTCAGGTTTATGAATGTGCACCAAAAGCTTTTCGGTTCCAGTTTTTAATGATAAAACCTTAAGTTTAATGTTTCATCTCAATCGGAGTATTCGTTTTTGAGATACAGCACCCACCGACAGGCAGACAGACAGACAGACACACACACAGACACAAAAATTTTTTTTCCAGAAATTAGTGCAATGGACTCAGAGGACCTCAAAATGGATATTTCCGCAAAAAAAAATTTTCAAAAAAAAATCACGATCACAATACTTCCCCTATATTTCATATAGGGAAAGTAAAAAAACAGGTGCGTAGTAATAATAGCTGTTTGTATTGTAATTATTGTTTGAGACTAATAGAGAATAGAGATGATAAAAAATAAAAGTTCAATATGTTTAAAGATATGCAAACGAACATTAAATCCCCTTGCGTAAAAAGATTATTCGACTTACATTAATATTAACGCGCACATAACGGCTCTCTTGATTGATGTCCTGGTTTAGATGTCGTCTTCGATGCGTCCTCGTGGTCCTGGTGATTGCAGTACCCTCGGACAGCGTTGCTAGGTGCTCCGAAAATCCTTTATGTCTGTCGATATAGCTCTTCCGGGAAACGTGTGTTTTTCTTGTTGGTTGGTGTCCTCCAAGGGATTTTTCTTGGAACTCCGAACTCCTTCAACGTGTTTCTCACGTTCGTTGGTGTCATTCACAAATTCGTGATAAGGAAATCCTACCTACTGCGCCATAAATTGTAACGTCGCTTCTGGTTTTTATCAATGTATCTATTGATAACAGATCGTTACGTGTTCTTATTTTAGAATTTTCCTCAATTTACCTGGGTACCACTGGAGAGACTGGAGTGAAACACGATGTATGTGCACAAACTGAATTTATTGTACTTAAATCTTTGTATACATAAGCACTACAACCGCGAAACAACACTTAGGACACAGCAACCGCGAAACAACACTTAAAGCTATTTGTGAACCGACTTAACTTCTTACTCGAAGGGTCTTTTCGAGACTGCCGCCAAGAAGTGATGTTCGTCTCCTCAACACCAGAACAACCCCACTTCTTTCGTTGATAATAAATAGTATTAAAATCTAATTAAGGGCACGCATAACATTGGGGAACCAAAGACAATAATATTTACTTTATGATGATGTGTTTTTGACTGGACCTTAATGGTATTTTCTAACGATAAAATAGAAAATGTGAACAATGTTTAAGAGTTGAAGTTAATGAGCTATTTGTTGATCCCAATGTTATCTGTGCGACAGCTTATCTATAATGCTAGAGAATAGCTAATGACAGAAAAGTAATGAAACGTTGAAAGCAAAAAATATTTATGTCAATGAACAATATTTACTCCGCAACAATGAAGACGCCAATATGCACTAATAGTATTTACTTATGAAATTAAATGTGAACGATGTTTAGAATAGCGGTTGATAAGATATTTGTATCTCTAATGTGTTTCTTCGAATTAAATTAATCGTCTAATGATTTAAAGGAAAAACAACTAATGCTAAATTAAATAATGTAATATAGAAGCATAAATGGATATTAAAATATGTAATAATAATAATAATGGTTGTTATTATTATTAAATGTATTGGGATACATTACACTTGCTGGCCAAGGTAACATTTGCAAATCCTATTCTTCCAAGAACATCCTTGTAATGTTTGTGGGATCTAGCGTTATCTTGCTGGAAAATCCCATTAGGAAGCGTCTGCATAAATAGCACCGCGACGGGATCCAAGACATTATCAATGCATCGACGAGCGTTTAATGTACATAGGAGGAACACCAAAGGTGGTTTTTGCCCCAAACTGATTGCACTCCACACCATGACACCCGGTGTTAAAGCTTGATGGCGTTTTTCAACAAACTCTAAATTTCTTCTTTCTCCTACCGAGGCACCCTTCTAAATCCATCATTCTTCCATAAACAAAACCTGGATTCCTCGCTAAACTTGATGATGTTCCATTCTTCCACCCAATCCTGCCGCTCTTGACACCAAGCCAGACGAGCAGCTTTATGAAGTGGGATTAGTGGACGACGCACAGTGGGATGAAGGTGCTCCAAAGGCGCGCATAGTCCTAAAAACAATATTTTTGTAAATGACTTTTTAGTCACAAAAAATGATTGTAAATCCCTTGAAAAGCTACAATCTGCAGTATTACATATTTTGATGAAGTTCATAAAATGTGGTTCATAGCGGAAGTCTACATTTCACCCAAAATGAAATCATGATTTATATAATACAAGTTAAATTACATTACTTGGTCAAATAATCATATGCAATTTTATGTAAATATACTTGTAAACTTCTCTTATGACATTTAAGCAATGGTAATGTGGCTTAAAATTTTATTAAAATTATCAAATTACAACAATATAAACATAAATATAACCATATAATTTTTTAACAAAATTTAATATTTAAAAGAAGATTTAAAAAAAACACCTCAAAACACCTCTACAAAAATTTGAGGAATTACAAATTAAACATTTTACTTTTGGCCATTTTCATCAGAATTTGCATTAAGTTGCATTATTTTGAGAAATTTTGAAAAGTTTCTGTCACCTCAAATAGTGCGTTTTTTTACTTTCCACGTACGAAGTACTGGAAAGTATTGTGATCGTGATTTCTTTCGAACTCGAAATTTCGACGGATATATACGTTTTGAGGTCCCCTGAGTCTATTTCGACCATTTTTGAAATGTGTCTATGTGTGTGTGTCTGTCCGTGGGCGCTGTATCTCAAAAACCGCTAAATATTTTGAACTAAAACTTTAAACCTATGGTTTAATTCTTCGTCGGATGAGCTGAAAAACTTTTGGTAAAATTTCGCACACCGGAAGTGGGCGTTTACCTGCGACGTTTTTGGTTATTTGCGTTTTTTTTTTTTAATATGGAAAATTTTAGAAAATTTTTCAAGCAAAAGTTAAAAGTAATGAAAAACTGAACAACTTTTATTAAAACAAATTTTTCATAAACTTCTCGATTTTCGAAAAAATAATTAAAAATTAAAAATGTTGAGAGTTTTAACTTATTATTCGGAAACTATAAGAGATACATAAAAAATTGTATAAGAAAAATATTAAAATAAGCAACTTATAAAGAATACACTTTTTGCGTAAACCTCATAGTTTTCGAGAAAAATACGTGGAAAGTAACATGATGGCCACACATCACCATTTTTTATCTATGCACCATAGGGATTTACATGGTACAAACTTGATTTCCTGTTTATGGGTTTTCTGTTGGGAATTTCAGCATTATTTTTGGCACACTTTAAATTTGCACTGCCTTTAACAACTTCTAATTATCAAACATTTTTGGTCAATTTAAAATCATTTACGATATATTTTATTATAAAAACTAGTAGAAGTTCTTAGGAAAGATGTCAACTTAAAGTAAGCCAAAAAATAATGCTAAAATATGTAATTTTCGAATCGCCACTATTGTTTTTTGTTAGTTGTCTTATGTTTATCTATTTTGAAAAGACATAACCTCAAGTGATACTGGGTACATAATAGTATTCAGTCTCCAACGTGATAGATTATGGATGTACCAGGTAAGTTGTAGATATTAATTTGTATAAATGAGATAATTAATGCCTATTCGTTGTTTCATAGAATAGTACTTTAAAACACAAGTTATGGAAGGCGTAGCGGCAAGGGGGCGAACGGACGAGTGATTAAGTGGCCTTCCATAATGAGTGTTTTATACTATTTTCTTTGTTGAAGCTTTATTTTACACTTTTTTCATCCTTATAAATAATTTCTAGTTTTTATTTCGGGGAATAACAAAATTCGTTAAGGAATAAAACTCCTTCCAGCAGAGAAATTAATTATGAAATGACTACTGACAAACACCGAAACAAAGAAAATTAGTTAAAGGCATTTATAGTACATATATTCCGTTTAATATATAACATTTCTGCGTCTCGTAAATCGTTTATATTTAACTTCTCTTATTCAAAAGCAATGTTTTAAAACATGAAATTTCTTTTCATACTGCATGACAAAATTTTTACGTCAAAACGTTTATCGCTTCTCTTGTTATGTTCCAACGATTACGCGATTGTAGAAATGTGTTACAAACAAAGCTTGGTGAATCATACTGCTTCAAGACTTGCCTTAACATTTACTCAAAACATGATACATACGGAATTGGGGCTTTGACGGCAGTTCAGGGCATGTCGAATACAAACAACTTTTTGCATCGGACCCTGCATCGGATTCATCGGTATTAATTACAAAAATGGTGCCTTTACGTTTGACCACAAATGACCACACAGACATCCTGTGGGAAAACAAAAGTCCATCATCCACGCGGTAACAAGCAGATATAAGCAACATTTTTGTTACCGTAATAATTAATTGAAAATATCACTGATTTCTTCCAGGTTATGTAGACCGATTAGAATTGCTTATGAAAAGGAATCGGTTGATAATATTAAAACAGAGGCTGAACGAGTGCAAACCCAGATTTCATTACTTGTCTCAACAATAGTTGAGTTTCAGGAAAGGACTATACACGTTCGCCACGTTTTATTGCTAACCATGATTGATGGGAAAATTATTAATACTTTGGAAGGAAACAAAGCTAGTTCTGTATGTAAAAAAATCTCTTTCTAATTATGTTAATCTCTTCAAGTTCTTTCCAAAATATCAATATAAAATAACACTAAGATCATCTGCAGTATATTTGATTGACACATAATTTTAGAAATGTTATAACTGAACGATTTATCGAACGATCAAGATATCCAAATGGACCGCTTGAAGTATGGAATTTCACCGTTGCATGCGAGAATACATTTTTTTGAATTTCTGCTGAAAATTAGCTTCAGGTAATTCACAACATTTTTATAATAGAACCAAGTTTATTGCATCCAATTTTTTTGCTAAACGTTTTTTTTTTTTTTAAATTTTAAACAGACTTGCTTTGCCATCCAAATTGCGCCAGAAAAGTGGTAGACTTGATTCTCAACATAAGGAGATAATAGCAGCAAAAAAAGAGAAATTCAAAGCAAATTTCGAGAACAACTTGGTCTGATTGTCGACACACCAAAACCAGGTATGACAATCAGGATATCTGTAGAAAAAACTATAATTAATACACTCAGACAATAAATTTGCAAAACAAACGTTTGCAATATGTACACATTTATAATTTGCTGAAAAAACGATAATAGTTTGTTATTTCTTGATGTCAACTAATCATATGTTAAACACTAAATTGATGAAAATAAGAATATGTTCATAAAGCTTGAATTTTATATATAGGGTTTGGTTCGTCTAATGACGGAAATACGTCGAGAAAATGTTTTGAAAATATAGAGATCTCATCAACTATTCTTGGGATTGATGAAGATATTTTGAAAAGGTTCCATGTCATCTTGACGGCAATTAATATTTTCAAGGAACTTGACCCAAAAAAGTTCAAGGAATACGCTTACCGGACAGCTGAACTTTTGGTGAAACATTACAATTTAGCTCACGCAGTGTTACCAACGGGTTTGTATGCTTTGATTAGTATAACACACAACGACATATTTGATATTAATAATGATATAAGTTATATTTATTTTCTTCATAGGAATGTTATCCGAAGAAGCCATGGAACACAGGAGTAAGGATTTTAAAACATTTCGGAGTCAATTCGCAAGGCAGATGTCGAGAACAGAAAATTTAACAGATGTTTTCAATAGATTTATGCTCACATCTGATCCTTACATTTACACATTGAGAGCTTCGACAAATCGTACGATTAAGAAGAAAGATCTTCCTATCGAAGTCCAGGATATGCTTAAAATCTCCGAAAACTGTGATAGTGACTGTGAAGTACAATAAAAAAAATAAGAAATCATATTCGAGTTTTAATATATTTTATTCGATCCGCCATTTTTTATGTGCAAAACCTAACTTTAAGTTCGTTATAAACAATCCCAAAAACCCCCAAACATAATTCTAAAAATCTATTAATTATTAATCTATTTTCAGTTTTTTTCCGCCATATTGTATCCGCCATTTTAAATTTTCCAAATCTGAACTTATATTAGGAATCAGCGATTCTGAAAATCCATTTACATAATTATTTAAAAAGATGTAATCTATTTTCAGTTTTTTATCCGCCATATTGGATCCGCCATTTTGAATTTTCCAAATCTGAGCTTATATTCTAAATCAGCAATGCTAAAAACCCCTTAGAATCATATTATTTCACAGTCATCTATCGAATAACCATACAAAATACCCCATGCGCGCGTTTTAGTCCCATTCATCCCACTGTGCGACGTCTAAATGGACGGTAAGAATGGAGGCCAAAGGACACAATTCGTAGATAAATGGTCGCCATTAAAATCTGGCCATTTACAGCTCTTATCCAATCTATGGCAACAGACTTCGTTGTTTGGCACTGTGTGGCCATTCGTCTCAGAAGTCGAACTTCACAGGCATAACACTGTATATTAGGTGCAATTTACAACTAATATACCAGCCCACTAAGTGATGAAGTCAGAAGGTAGCTAAATAATAAATTCTATCAGCAGTGGATTGGTCATGGTAGCTTAGTGTAGAATAGGCCCCTAGATCTAGAGATATAAATATTTTGCACGGAAGTTAGAAAAATATTTTATCAAACGCTACCAGAAATTATTGGAGAGTTATAATAAACAAATCGAAATGCGATTCAGCAAATTACGCCTCAAATGTTGCACAATGTTTAAAATCCTTGCTGCATATATTCATGAACGTAATGAATTATTATAAATAAGTAATTGTGGAGGCTTTCATTTCGTGATACATTTTGATAATTCAAAATAAAACAATTAACTTTGTTGGTATTACTTTTTATTTACACTTGTACTATAGTACTATACTATTGTTTGATATTAACAAGTTGAAGTTGTCGAAAGTATAGTTAGAAGTGTAAATAAAAAGTGATACCAACAAAGTTAATTGTTTTATTTTGAATGAATTATTATATACCCATTTAGGAATATACAGGGAGAGTTTTGGATCTCGGAAACTATAAGAGATAGAAAAACGGTTAAATGGGGAAAGAAGTGTAGATTTACAAGACGAATAAAATTCCACTTTTCAAGGTTTTCCAAAAAGTAAAGGGTAACTAGATATTTTGAAAAAAGTATTTTTTTTTTCAATTTATATCTCGGTTATTATGATAGATACAAAGAAACTGTAACAGACAAAGTTGTAGATAATTTTATGCAGATTAATAAAATTATAACAATTATAATATTATATAATTTTGTCATTAGTTTCTGAGATATGATGCAAAATTACATTTTTTAAATGGAAACCATAGTTGGCTATGGTCTCATTCTAAAGATTATTTTTTCTCTTTAATCCAACAATTAAAAAAAACTCACTGTATAATTCGTAGTTATTACCAAATATTAACGTTTTATTTGTAAAGAACATACCTTAAACCCTTGGTTCTCAAAGCGTGTTCCGCAAATCAATTAAAATTTTTTGAAAATAAAAATCAATTCAATGTTCCACTCGACTTTGTATGAATAAAAATATCTTTCGGGTTAAAATTTCTTCTTAGAAACATAAAATATTAATGCAGTTATCAAAATTCTGCTTAAGCCGATTGTAGATTCCACAATTAAAGTCTGATGTCGTTACGGATGTCGGGCGCATGCGTGTTACCTACTCTTTCGCTGGGGGGAATCCCCTTCGGTAAATTAGTTGAGAAATGAGCCCAATATCTATAACTACAATTTAATTGTGAAATAGGCTTTAGACAAAGAACTCTCTAAATTTAATTAAATTAAAGCTATAAATATATTCGCGCGTTCTCTGGTTCTGGTTTAAATCGATGGGAGGGCAGAGAGTTCCGCCGCATATAGACCCCAATGGGCCCTTTGTGCGTCCTCCCATCTGAGTCCTCATTCCTTGCCACGGTCAAGCCAACCCAAGGCATTGGCAAATGCCAGGACTGCAGCAAGAGGGACTCTGAGGATGTCTGATGGATTTAGACATCCCTCTCCCATTGTGGATTTACGTAGGTTGGATAACTCGGGGCAGTCTAGCAGTACATGCTCCGAGGTTTTCTCTTCTGTTTCACACCCTCTGCAGATAGGACTAGATTGTAGTCCCAGTTTGTACAGGAGTGATCGTAAATTGCAGTGTCCTGTAAGAAGCCCTACTACTTTTCGTAGGTTTTCTCTGGACAGTTGCATACAGTATCTGGCCGTTTTGCTGTTCATTGCGATGAAATTTTTTGAGACTCTACAGCCAGGTATGTTGTCCCATCGCTCCTTAAGGCATCTGATTGATGCAGTTTTCAGTAGGGTACTCAGATCTAGCAGAGAGGGCAGCAGGGAAGGGTTCGGTCCGCTTACCGTTTGTCCGGATGCCTTCCTCGCCGAGCCATCTGCTATTCTGTTCCCTCTGCTGTTGTTGTGTCCTTTTACCCAGCATAGAGTTATCTCGTTGTCACGAGCCACTTCTTCCAGGGCTTCGCAGCATTCCAACGTTAATGCTGAGGTTTTTTTGCAGTTGGCAATGGACACGATTGCCGCTCTGCTATCCGTTATAATGTGCATATTTTTACCCTTAATCTTCTTGTCAGAGATTGCTTTTGCTGCATATAGTATACCCACGAGTTCCACCATTGTTGGTGTGCTTATTATCGTACCTATAGCAGTACTGTTTTTTTAGGGATAGGTTTTTGCAGAAAATTCCTATACCAGCCCCTGTTTTCGTTGATGACTCATCAGTGTATATGTGAATGTCTTTATGCTTGCTTCCTATTCCTGAGTTTTCGAATCTCAGGTCTATTTGAAGCTTTCTGTTGAAAATATATTTTCGAGGGATGTTCACCGGCATCATAATCCCGGGATTACTTTTTCTTAGATCCTCTAAGATCATGTGGTGTTCACCTCCTCCGTTGCTTACAAGCCATGTCTTTGTTGCTCGAAGCCTTATTGCCGCCGCTGCTGCCTGTTCTCTGATAAATATGTCCAAGGGTAACAGGTGCAGCAGGGCTTCTAAAGCCACTGTTGGTGTTGTTCTCATGGCTCCTGTCGCGCTCAAAAGGGCGCTACGTTGAACGTGGTCTAGGAGCCTTGCGGCTGATTTCGTGGTCGTTTTTGGCCACCATATTAATGATGCATATGCCAACATTGGCCGTACTATGGCTGTGTAGATCCATAGGGTTACCTTTGGAGATAATCCCCATGTTTTCCCCACAGCTCGTCTGCATTGCCAGAGGGCTATGAATGCTTTCTTAGATCTCTCCGTCAGGTGGGCATTCCAGTTTAGTTTTTTGTCTAGAAGAATGCCCAAATATTTGACTTCATCTTTCAGGGTGAGTTCTTCGCCGCGAAAGCTTGGTGGTTTGAAATCTTTAATCTTCCTTCTCCTTGTAAACAGTACCAGTTCCGTTTTAGTCGGATTTACGGATAAACCCTGGTATGTGCATCATTTGTTTACTGTGCCAAGAGCCTCTGACATACGTTTCGCTAGCATACTTTCCGAGTTGCCGGAAAGTAGGATCGTTATATCCTCGTCGTATCCTACTGTGTAGAAGCCCTGTTTATTCAGTGCCTTCAGTAGCTCGTCTACGACTAGGTTCCATAGTAGGGGAGACAGCACTCCTCCCTGTGGGCAACATTTTGCGACCCTGCATACAAGTTTCGTGTCACCTATTGAAATCTTGGCTGTCCTCCATTGCAACATGTTGGAGATCCACTGGCTTAGAGCCACCGGAACTCCCCTGCGTCGAAGTGCCGCTGTTATCTTTGGGAAGGAGGTCTTATCAAAGGCTCCTTCGCGTGTTAATATGACTCATGTGCAGTTCAAATTTTAATTCTCTTAATTTTTTGTATTAAATAAATATAGGTAAATTTTGCACCATATTATTTATTGATTTATAATGCTTCTTTTTTTTAAATTTATAGTAATAATAATTTAGTCGCAGAAGCCTCGTCTTGATTACGATAATGACTGTGCTACTGCTAGCACTAGAAGAATTGAAGAGAATGAAGAAAATAGAAAAAAATTGAAATCAACTCGAAATGCGAATCGTTTGTATGATGAAGAATACTTAAAATTTGGATTACCTGGACCGGAACTACAGATTGTCCAACTCGATGGCGCCCGCTACATTAAGACTGAACATAAAAATCTTTTAATAAAAAACAAATAATATTTTAAAAGGCTTTTAAAAATGCAAGGCAAACAAAGAAAACAATTTGAAAAAACAATAAAAGTAAGTGATAAGTTCAACTTGCGTCGTATAAAATTGCTGAGTTAGTAGCATTAAAATTAAAGCCACACACGATAGCAGAATATCTCATTTTACCTGCCTGCTATGAAATAGTGACAATTATGTTTGGGGAAGAAGACATGTCCTGCAACATTAAAAGAACAGTCGCAGGTAAGCTTATTAATATGCCTTTTGTATTACAAGTAGACGAATCAACTGATATAAGTGGCAAGACGCAGCTCTTAGGCATTGTATAATTTATTTATGAACAAAAGATAATCAATCAATTTTTATGCTGCAAAGAACTTTTGGGTCGTACAACTGGTCAGAACTTGTTTGATGCAAAAACATCGTATTTGAATGCTTTAAAATTATCATGGGATCATTGGGTCGGTATTTATACCGATGGAGAAGCGTCCATGACGGGATCAATCAAAGGATATAACTATAAATTCAAATATAATATTTCATCGTTGTTTTTTGCACCGAGAAGTACTTGTCATAAAGAGATTGCCCAAGAAATTAAACGAAGTATTTGACCAAGTAGTTACCATGGTTAATTTTATTAAAATGAGACCGATGAAAAGCCGAATTTTCAAACAACTTTGTTTATCGATTATGTGTGTTTGCTTCTTCATTCCGAAGTGAGGTGGTTATTACGAGGAAAGGTTTTAAATCGTGTGTTGAAAACGTATTTGTCTGATATTTTTAAATAATAGTTGTCAATATAAGTATGGAAGAAAAAGATGAAAACATTCTTACATCGACTGACAAATTATGTGCAATGAAAAAGAGAGTTTTGCTATGGAAAATACCAACAAGGCAATCGTTTCTTTAATAATGGAACATTTATCAACAATAGAAGCAAAATTTGAAAAATATGTTCCATTGGTAAACACAGAACAATACGTATGGGTGAGAAACCCGTTTATTTCGTCCTAGTTTTTTTAGTTTTACTTTAAATGAAGAAGAATTGACGTCGCTTTCTTCAGATTGTGGATTAAAATTACAGTTCCATAAAAACACTCCTGAAAATTTTTCGATCTCTGTTAAAGATGAATACCCGAGTATAAGCAAAACATCCCTGAACATGTTATTGTTATTTCCACGTCATATCTTTGCGAAGCAGGATTTTTATCTATGGTTAATAGAAAGACAAACAAACGCGAGAGACTTGGGAATTTAGAGGAAGAAATGCCTGTGGCCAAATCTATTATTCGCTAAGATCTGTAAATATCGTCAAGCTCATGGATCGCATTAAGTTTGAAATTTCTTTTAAAGTATTGTAATTTTAAATGTGTTTTCAATAAATATATTTGCATCAATCAATATCGGTACATATTTTATTTATATACATATTATTTTCTAAAAGTAGCACTTGGAAGTAGGAGGTTGAAAATCATACACTGCGCCATGATTCCGTTTCCTTTTTGATCTATAATAATTGAGTGTTTTTGGGAACAATATTCTGTTTTTTTCTTTTGGTTTTAAAAAGGATAGCAACCCGCGTCTTTTAAAGTTTATGATGTATTGTAAATGTTCCGCCTAAAAATATGTCGGAATTTAGTGTTCCCCGACTTCAAAAAGTAGCAAGGCCTTAAACTACTACTCTACGTAGTCACCTCGCAAATTGCAAATTTAAGCATGTGTTGTAACGTGTGACGAACTTTTGCATCTCAGCTTCATATTTCTCCGCAGTCAGTGGATTGAGATAAGTAATCTTTCTTACTGTAATTTAGTGTAACTAATTTTTGCTCACTGTTTATACGTGTATTTTGTTTTTTTCTAATAATGGACAAGTCCCGTAATAAACCTTTATTATTATTACTATTATTAACAATAAGCCTGGATTATGACTCTTTTAACTTTCCCGTGCGAATTTATTAAACATTTATCTTAACAGAAATATCCGTTTGAGATTTTTTTTTCAAATTTTAGAAGAGCCTATAAGTTTGTGATTTTTTTTGCTAGAAAAAACTTTTGCATAATTTCGTGCCGATTTGTTTTATAAATACAGAAAATTTTACTAATAAAAGTTAACGCTAAGAAAATTATTGTTCCTATGACATTATTAATCTATAAGAAAATCTATAAATGTTAATTATTTTTTTTTAGTTTAAAGATGGTGAAAAAAAATGTAGTATTTCAATTATGTAATGTTTTAATCTTCTGATAAAAGATACATTGTAAAATCAAAATGTAATAAAAATTACCATGGAACTTGAACCAATCACCTTGTTTCCTCAATATAGTAAACCTCTAACTAAATCAGTATTATGGGTTCAAATGGGGGTAGTGCATGCGTACCGCACGCCAATCGCACAGGAAGAGATTGCCGCCTAGCCTCTTCTACCCTAATCCGGATCTCACCGCGTAACTTGGTTGAAACCGCTCGAGATGTAGTAACCGACTCATATGGTGAGCGGGAGAGAACAGGTGAAATCGCCCTCCTATAAGGGCGTGATGATAACAACGCCACCTCGGAAAAATATAATGGTAAGAAACCTCAGGCAAACGGAATATGGAACCAAGATGCCATGAGATGCCTGCCAGGAGGAAAATGACGAGCTGGTAGACCAAGAGCACGATGGACGGATAACGTATGCAAAAACGTCCAAAAGGCCGTCAGGGCCCAAATTGGGCTGTAGTGCCACCGAAGAAGAAAAAATCAATATCATATATAATTTAAAAAATCATACAGCATATTAATAAGTTATTAATAATAACACAATATCCAAAATTTGGAACTATAGCAGTTATAGCGTTGTGCGTGCGTGCAATTACATTAGGTTGCCTATACCCAATTATTTGGCAGAACAATATTATTTTTGTTTTAATTTAAACTTGAAAATTTGATTCATTTTGACAGTTGTTAAAGTTGTCCAAATATAGTCCTCTCTTATTAATGAAAGGGAATTTTATTTGGTTAAGTTCTCTGATTAATCAAGTCAATGCTGTACAGAACATAGCGGCAAAAGAGATGTCTCAAATTCCAAATCTGTAAGATCAGTATAAGCAATTCTAACATAAAAAACTTAATAATAAAAGTAAAGTCCTAAACTAAGAATTTAATTTGTTTTACAAATATGTTCATTTAATTATTATTAATTAATTATATGTAAAAAATAGTCCTTTAAATAATTTTCATTGCAAATAATAATAGAGTTTAGGCATTTTTTCATATTTCTAATATTTTAATAAAGAAACATAATATTTATTATCACTAGACATGTTACAAAATCACATTAAATAAATCTCTTTCTGATCATACAATACATGAGACACAAATTATAGTCTTGAATAAAACGTACAGGCATAGACTGAGTGGAAAATGCTAAAATTGATTTTTAAAAATACATACAAACATTTAAAGCTTAGATTAGATGACACATAGGTGCAAGAAGTTATCAGGGTAGCTTAGATGTTCAGACATCCATTGCAATGGCGTTTCTGGGGGTGGAATCATTCCATGTGTGCGCACTGAAACTAAATCCATACATTCACATATTTAGTTAAGATACACGTTTCATATTAATTTAAAGTTACTAATAGTATTATTTTATTTCTTATACGTTAAAGCGCTGATTGCAATATTGTATAGCACTTATGGGGAAATGCGAGTCACTAAAAGAGGTCGAGAAACAGATGGCGCATGAGTAGTGACACACAGTCGGTACATATTTAGTTCTGCGTACTGCAGTTTTCTGTAGCTTTGAGCAGTTTTCTGTAGTATTAAATGATATGTATTGCAATCAGTGAATGGCAGGGCGCGCCGTGCCGCATCGTTCCCGGTTCCCGTCAAATTTTAGGAGAGTGGACGTTCGCCTCCCGCAAATTCCCGAGGACGATCAGCTGATTGCGCCATCTGTTTCTCGGCATCTTTTAGTGACTCGCATTTCTCCATAAAGTGAGGCATGTATAGAATCTTTTAATCAATGGTTAAAGTAAATACTCTATTCTAATTGCTATTTAAATCACTCACAAATACTCAGTTATTGATACCATTTCTTCGCCTGAGGAAATCAAAAGGTGTGAGTTTTTTTGAAAATTATAAGTGTTTTTACTTTAATCATAAGGATGGTGGCGACCGTAATGCATGATAAACACTAAACTAACGCACTTGCTATGTTTTTACCACTAAAAAATTATATAATATATATACATATATTACAAAAACACACGACTTGAGTTTGGAAATTTTGAAAATTAAGTCGTGTGTTTTTGTAATATATGTAATATATATAATAATTTTTTAGTGGTAAAAACATAGTATGTGCGTTAGTTTAGTGTTTTTACTTTAATGTTTGAAAAGTAAAAATGAATTTACAACAAGTTAAAATATTAATTTCACTTCTTTTTTCAGCACTATAGCATAAAAAATATATATATGTCGTTATTTTTAAATATACTTTTAGGTAATGTACTGAAATATTACCGTTCGTTTTATCAGGAAACACTTCAGCGAGAAGATCGCTGAGTGTTTTTCGATGGCCCTCGTCTGTGACCGGCCGCACCAATCTCTGAATGTATATATCGTTGATGTAGCAACGGAAAGGAATGTGTTTGAAATGATCTTGGTCACCTGAAGACTCCATTAACTTACGGTTGACGGCCCAAAACTGGTCAAATTTATCTGCAAAACAAAAAGAAAAGTTTCATTTGATTTCTATATTAAATTGAAACACCCACCATTTTGTAAACCAAGCCAGAGCTGATTGTGATCCTTTTTCTGCATATTGCCCACTATAAGACCCCTGTGTTTCAGAACGTCGGCTTCTTTTAAACAAGCCATGAAGTGTGCTTCTACGAGATCCCTGTAAAAGATACATTTTAAATAAAAAACAGTTGCTAGTTTCAGTACCACAAAATATATAAACATTTTCGACTTTTTAATGACTTACTTGCTACTAAATCTAAATATTTGAGTGTCTGGAAATTTGGTGAAGTGTACTGTAATGTTCCAGGGGAGATTAATGTCACCACCTACGCATACGTCAAAGAGGACTCCGATTGGAAAGTGCCATTTCAGTGGTTGGCCATTGAATTCTAACCAGATATCTTGGTCGCTGGTATCATTTGCCACATACCTTATAAAATGCTTCTTCACCTAGAAAATTATTTAAAAGAAATTTTATAGTAAATATTAATAGAAAATAATTGTATGGTTAATTGTGGAGGCATTTACTTTGTGGTACATCTTAAATAGAATGAAGAAGGAGACATGATTATTTTGTTTACCACTTTATTTTAAATTACACTTGACTATAGTTTTGACTAACAGCTAGTCATCAAAGTTTTTTTTATTTGATAAAAACTAGGTGTAACCTGTAGTTTAAAATAAAGTGATAAAAATCTGTATAAATGGGAGTTATTACGGCTTATACATGGTGTATCAATATAATGGTTATAATTTTTCAAGAGAGATAGAGTATACCTAGACGAATAGCATTTCATGTTAGAAATGGCTGGGATATACAGTACATATCACTACACAGTATTGAATAGACGAGGCCATTATTTGTTGAAACTCCATTAGAATCACTTATTAAAACACTGGTACAGAGTAAGATTTCAAAAATTAATTTATTGTACTAGGACAATTGTTTCACCACCCGGTGATATCACCAGGTATATTTATGATTGTAACAAAATACAAATTGGGTATATACAGGGTGAGTTTTTTTCGATGTTCTCTATGGGGATCTCGGAAACTATAAGAGATAGAGAAACGGTTAAATGGGGAAAGAAGTGTAGATTTACGAGACAAATAAAATTTCACTTTCAGAGTTTTCAAAAAAGTCAAGGGTAACTAGATATTTAAAAAAAAGTAAAAAGTGTCAATTTTTTCATATCAATATATCTCGGTTAATATAACAGATAGAAAAAAACTGTAAAGGACAAAGTTTTAGATAATTTTATGTAGATTAATAAAAAATAACCAGAAAATTTGTATCGCTATTATTTTCCGAGATATGATGCAAACTTACATTTTTTCAAATGGAAACCATAGTTGGCTATGGCCTTATTCAAAAGGTAATTTTTTTCTCTTTAATCCAATATGACATACGACATAGTCATTTCTAAAAATAAGTGAGTTATAGTAATTTTAAATTTTATTATAAATAAAAAATGGGTAGCCATGAAAAAGATTAAAGTAAAACAATTGCAGTTATTTATAATAATAGCAATATTGTAATTATTAGTTCTACAAAGTTAAATAAAAATGAAAAACCAGCATAAGAATAATAATTTTGTAATTATCAAATGGCCTTCTGTATGTGGTATAAACCCATTTGTCAAGAGCATAATACGTTTCTTACAAAAATATTATGAACAGATGAATCACGATTCACTAATTGTGGTATTTTTAATCGCCACAATGAACATAGATGAACTTAAGAGAATCCACGAGAAGTTTCACAGAGAAAACTACAAATGAAATTTGGGTTTAATCCATGGTGTGTTTGGATTAATAATTCTCGGTCCATATATTTTTGAAAGCTCACTATGTGAAACTGATTAGTTTCATTTTCTTCAGAAAACATTTAAAGATACGCTCGATTGTTTAAATTTATCATCACAAGCAAGATTAAAATGGTTCCAATATGACGGTGCTCCACCTAATAACATGTTGGCTTTACAAATTATTTAAATGATGCTTTTCCTAACTCATAAGTGGGAAGAAATAAACCAATCCCAGGGCCACCTAGATCTCCCGATCTGCGCGTTTTTGAATTTTTTCTGTGGGGTTATGTAAAAAACAAAATATATGAAAAATCATATCAATCTGTGGAGGATCATAAACTAGTTGTTATTAAAACATTTATTTCAATTTACATGAGAATGGTCAAAAAGCCATAAATTCAATTTTAAAAAGATATAATTTATGTCATAATAGTATTATAGTGGACTCTTTGACCATATTTTTTTAATATTAAAATTTCTCTCCCATTGATATATTGATAATTACAGAATTACTTTATGCAGTTGTTTCATTTTGATTTATCTCTGTAAAACTAATAACTACAATATTGCTAATATTATAAACAACTGCAATTGTTTTTCTTTCATCTTTTTCATGGCTACCCATTTTTTATTTATGATAAAATTTAAAATGACTATAACTTACTCATTTTTAGAAATAACTATATCGTACGCCATATTGGATTAAAGAGAAAAAAAATACCTTTTGAATGAGGTCACAGCCAACTATGGTTTCCATTTAAAAAAATGTAAGTTTGCGTCATATCTCGGAAAATAATTGCGATAAAAATTTTCTGATTATTTTGTATTAATCTGCATAAAATTATCTAAAACTTTGTCCTTTACAGTTTTTTTTTCTATCTGTTATAATAACCCAGATATATTGATTTGAAAATATTGACACCTTTTACTTTTTTCAAAATATCTAGTTACCCTTGACTTTTTTGAAAACTTTGAAAGTGGAATTTTATTCGTCTCGTAAATCTACACTTCTTTCCCCATTTAACCGTTTCTCTATCTCTTATAGTTTCCGAGATCCCCATAGAGAACATCAAAAAAACTCACCCTGTATACTAATGAAGTGGGACTTTATGAGGATGGGGATTTGGGGGGAAGTTGTTAACAAAAACATTTTTAAAAGATTTTACAATGAAAAAATATAGACATGGAAATTTCAAAAAATATTTAATAATGGCGAATTATTCGTATCGGTTTGGTCGTTTAAAATCACTCCTCTTTTGTTAAATTTATTTATTTCCATGGATTCCAATAAATTGAGCTTCAGTCCCTTGTTGCATTTATGTAGAATCTTACAGTTGTTGTTAAATGTGTTGTTATGCTCCTGGAGATGTTCTGCATATGCCAAATTAGACTTATTTTTGGTGAAGCACGTCCGGTGTTCCTTGAATCTGGTTTCAAAGCTTCTACCTGTTTGGCCAACATATACCCTACTGCAGTCCCCACAAGGTAACAAATAGACGCCCGGTTCTTTACTTTTATCTGTTGGATCTTTTGCATTATTAATATAGTTATGTAATGAATTACTGGTCTTGAAGGAAGTTCTGATATTAAAATTATTTATAATTTTACCTATGTTACCTCCGTTAGTATATAAACCCAATTTCTATTTTTTTCAATTATACATCTACCTGATGGTGCCATAGTGTGGCGAAACAATTGTCATAGTACAATAAATTAATTTTTGAAACCTCACGCTGTATCAGTGTTTTATTAAGTCATCAATACATAAACTGAAACAGGTGCATGACAGAGTATACAAACACAGTTTGATGGCAATCAAATATGTGAACCCTGTGCTGTGTTTTTGTGGATTTAGGTTTATGTAAATGAGGTTGGTACTGATCGTTCCAGTCACTCTAAAGCGCCATTAATTGTATCCCAATGGTGAATGGTACTGGTCACCGATTGATTTTCTTTTTTCTTCGATTTTTGTTGTATTAAAAATAATAAACGTCTCCTTCTTTTATTTGTGTCTTTTAATTTCTTTATTGTGGTTGGTGTCGTCACTATTGTGCCATAAAAGCGTCATAAGTGTATCAAAAGCATAGCAAATATGTATACTTTAATAGTTTACCACACATGACAAAATATTTTGCATAAAATAATAAAAACAGTTTAAAACTACAGGTAAAATAGCATGTGTATAGAGTACTTATATTAATAAATAGAAAAAACACGAAAATATTTTCGTAAAATCTACAACAAATGAGTCTTATTAAGACTACAAGAACAAATCACTTTTGAAACAACTACTTCTCTAGCTAATACTTCGACAGACATTGAATAATACAAAAGTAATTTGCGTGTTACAAAATAGCAAGGCTATCAAAGCAACACTTGTAGATTTTACGAAAATATTTTCGTGTTTTTTCTATTTATTAGTGAATTTTCTACAACGTAAAGGACTTATATATTTTATTAGTACTTATATTGTTGATAATATTTAAGACATTTGTTTTTATTGACATAACAAAATATTTTTTTTAGAAAATAACAAATATTCCTAAATTGAAAGACATATATAATATAATTATTACACCTTTGCCACAGGTAAAAGCTTCTGTTGTCAGCCAAAAAATATTAAAAATCAAAATATATAAGACCCAACTTAAAGGTTTGGCGAATGAATAAGATTTAATTATTGATAGACTAACCTTATCTATAACCAAAGGGAAGTAGCTCAGTCGAGACACCATGAGGTAAAACTGGTCTGGCTGTTTCAGCTCGTACACTTCTTCAGAGTCCAGACTAAAGCACACTGGCAATTTGCCCTCCCATATTTCCCGTAGGATCTCCCTGTCGTTGGCCATTTCCAGAAACTAAGATCGCGGTGCCGAGCACCGTTTTTTCGCATTTATCACCTGGATTTCAGTGGAGCACCGTGCACAATCAGATAGGTGTTTATTTTTCTAGGTTATATTAATATTGATCTGTCAAACTTGAATTACAGATATCTATATTTTACACAGAGGAAAAGGTCTTACATATGCATTTGTTTATACATATTTTTATTTTATTTATTATAATTTATAAAAAAAAATTAAGTTGATACTTTTAATTCAGATTTGTTTAATGATCATTTAGAAGTTTTAAATTGATGTGGTACCAATATTTTTATATGATATGTTGAAGATTTTTGAAATTATTTTATAAGAAGCTACCAACTAAACTAAATGCTGAAACAAATTTCCCACGATTTAATACACTTCGTCCAAGAAGAAAACCGACACAATTTCAGTATGAAGAACGCGATGAAGTTATAACGGGTGTCCAACAATTATTGCAGCCCCGGGTGGCGTTGGAATCAAAAACGTAGGTCAATTCTTTTATGTGACAAATAAATGAACTGACATTTTAATTGTCAAACATAACTTAAATGTGCATTAAAAATGTTCATTTATTTGCAACATGTAAGAATCGACCTCCGTTTTTTAATCCAACGCCACCCGGGACTACAATAATTGTTGGACACCCGTTATATATTAGACCCGAAAATCAATTACAAAGTAGAATTAATTATTTAATAACCCCAATGAAGAATTGATGAAACATTGTAAAGATTTATATCTAAAACTCTAAAAAAGACAATTCAAGAAATGAAGCTGACATTAACGGTATTGATTTGTACAATGAAGTTAACGCTTTGAAGCTACATTTTGTGGAAAATCAGTCTACCGATTCACAAACAGTTTTGCAATATCTTTACACAAATAATTTAATGTCAACTTTTCCAAACACATCAATAGCATTAAGGATATTTCTTACTCTACCAGTTATAATTGCATCTGGAGAAAGATGTTTATCTTTGTTAAAATTGATTAAGAATTTTTTAAGGACTGGGTAATTTATCCATTATTTCGATAGAATCTGAAATATTAAATAGTTTAGATACTAGTCAAATATTAGCTGACTTCGCAAGTGTAAAAGTTTCATAGTAGGCTTTAAAATAAATTGTTTGATTATTATAGCTGTTTTATTAACTAACAGTTAAAATAATTACTCCTCATACTAAAACACCGTCAGGTATTGAATTATATAATTGTTAGTTGTCATTACATGTCTGAAATTACATTCAGCGTAGATGTGGTAATATCGTTTTTTGAACGCGCCTGAAAATCAAACATCAAAGTTATGACATAGCTGCACTGATGAGTTGTGATACAGCAAAACAGTGTCTGCACCCTTCCACCCACTCTTCACTCACCCCCTCGCATTCCTCCGCTAAATGCCTCCAAGTATCTCTTCCATTCTTACACAAAACGCACTTCCCATAACTCTCTCCCATCCACCACTTTCTCCCTCTTTTATCTGACCCACACATCGCCCTTGCCATTGTCACCTTATCCTCTCTTCCCATTCCGCTCTCCTCTAAATACTTCGGTTTTCTTCCATGCACCTGCCATCTCCCATATCCCTCATTGTACTCATTCCTCTCTATGCAGCCTTGCCTTTCTTGTCTCTCCACTTCCCTTTCCTTCTCATATACCCAATTGGCCACATTCACCCCTTTCTCAAGTCATTCATTCACCACCACCTCCGCCAAACCTACCCTTTCGTACATTCTCCTTCTCTCCGCTCTTCATCTTTCCTCCACTATACTCTTACTCATCCACCATACCTCCTTCACCAATCTCCCGTCTTCCAGCGCACACATTCTCATCTCGAACCTCACCACTCTCTTTACTGCCTCACACCCTAAGGTCTCCCTAGCTCTTGTAACACTATATATTCAGGCGTCGACCTCTCCACCCCTAACACTCGTCTCATGCACCATCTTTGTTCCCGCTCCACACACTCATACCTCTTTGTTCCCCACACCTCCACACCATATATCAAGATTGGCTTCACGCACGCATCCCACAATCCACACATCACCCTCACATTATTTTCCATCCATCTCCCCCACCTCTCCCACACCACACCTCACGCTCTTCACGCCTTTCCTTGTACCCATTTCATGTGCTCTTCATACCCTCCCGTACACTTAAAAATAAATCCCAATATTTGAACACTTTCACCCTTTCAATCACTTCCCCTTTCCATTTCAGCTCTCTCATTCTTCCTTCCCTTCCTTTGTTCCTAAACCTCGTCCATTTCGTTTTCTCTACATTCACCCTTAACTCCCTATTATCCATGTACTTTTCCATTCTTTCTAACATCTCTTTCAGCCCCTCCGAGTCCCCCGCATACGCATACGCTAACATCCAAACTTTCTTCCTCCCAATCACTACGCCACCCGCTTGCCCTCTCCTCAATATTTTATCCAATTCACTTGTATACAAATTAAACAATAGAGGGCTTAGCGGGCATCCCTGTCTCACTCCCATCCATGTTCTAAATTCCTCTGATACTCTATCCCCACCTTAGCCACACACCATGTCTCCTGATATACTCTCCTCACAAACTCAACCATCCCCTCACTCACCCCTCTTCTTTCCAAACATTACACCAATCTTTCCCTAGGTACCGAATCATACGCCTCTTTCAAATCTAGGAATACCGCATACACACTTCCTCTCTCTTCCATTACTTTTTCTACCATTCTGGCCAGGGTAAATATCTGGTCGGTCTGCAGTACCTCTTCCCCTCCTGAACCTACCTTGCGTCTCTGGCACAAGACCTTTTTCTTCCGCTTCCTTTACTAGTTTATTTTTCACTTCAGTCATTGCTATTTTATAACCCGCGTTCGTAACGGTTATCCCCCTGTAGTTATCTACCTCTCCTCTGCTTCCTCCGGCCCCAATCTTCTAAGACCGCGGTATATCCTCCTCCCTCTTCCATATTTGATTTAAAACCTTTCTGAACGTTCTTCTCCCCTCTTCCCCAATCGCCTTCCAAACTTCCACCTTTACACCATCCGGCCCTGCCGCTTTCCCCTTCTTCATCTCCTCAAACGCTCTGTCCACCTCCTCCTCCGTAAAGTCGTCGGATAGTCTGCATCCTCCTCTGACTCCTACTCCACACGGCTTTCCGCTCCATCTCTTACACTTATCTACCCACTCCTCCAGTGTTACCTCTATCTGCTTCCTTTCTACTCCATTCCTCAATACCCTCCACATATCCGCTTCGTTTCTACACTTCTTTAATTCCTCCATCTTTCCTTCTACCACCGCCGATTTCCGTTCCTCACATAACTTAGTATACCGCTTTCTTGTCTCCCGGCACTGTGCTTCGTCCCCTCTACCCTCCATATACTCTCTCCTCGCCCTCCTCATCCCTCTCTTTGCCAGCCTGCACTCCTCATTAAACCATCCTCTATCTCCTTCATTCATTGCCCGCGTCTTCTTGCCGCATCCCACTATCACCTCTTCTAATTCTTCCATCGTCCCCACACTCACCCATTCCACTTCATCCAGCTTAGCCTTCATCTTCCTGATCGCCTTTTCTCCGCTCTCCAATTTCTCCCTTTCCTGACCCTGCGAGTCTTCTCCCCTGCTCCCCTTCCCTATCTCTACCTGCATCGTTATTGGCAAGTGATCCGAACCCTCCACCTCTTCCACGACCATCCTCTTCACCTCACTATTCCTACACCCCTTCACCATAGCATAGTCTATCACGGATCCTCCTCCCTTCCCAATATACGTTCTGTTCCCCTCCCAATTTCCTTCTGTGCATCCGTTCAGAATCTCCCACCCCTCTTCTATCACCCATTCATGCAATCTTCTCCCCTCCGCATTTACACATTTATCTTGCGATTTCCTCCCTATCCTTGCATTGAAGTCTCCTTCCTTATCTCTCTCCAGTTCTTATTCACATAGACCACCCCCACTGTTATCTCCTCCCCACCTTGTCCATATATCACCCACCCCACATCTCCTTCACTCTCCATAAATTTCACCCTACCCTGTTGACTGCTTCCTCTTACACCCACTATCATACCTCCCCTTGTCCTTCCTCCTTCCTTCTTGCCTTCTTCATTTCCCACCTAAACCCCCCTGGTAGCTTCGCTTTCACTTCTTCCTAATTCTCCTTTGTTATCCACGTCTCCACCAATCCTACTCTTACCTTATCTGCAATTCACCCCTTTAATTCCTCATCCCACCTCCCACCTCTAATCATTTCCTTTATCCCCGCCACGTTCCAGAAGCCTAATGTTATCCCCCTTGTCCCCCTACTCTCACCCCCCACTTCCATCCTCTCTGCCTCTACTCGTTTTGTTTACCTCTTCCTCGAGCTCTTCTTTTGCCATATTCTACTTCCACACTTTCCTCTCAATTGTCAATTTCTGATACCCCACCCTTGCTGATCTTCCCTTATCCCACTCCCTCCTCGCCCTTTCTCTTATATCTTTCTGTATCCTTCTCTCCTTTTCGTCAGATCGTCATCAATCAATATTCTCTCTCCTGTTCTCTTAATTAGCTTCTTATTGGTCATTATTTTCACTTTATCACCCCTCCCCATAGCTTGGCCACCGTTATCTTTTTCCCCTCATCCACCCTAAAGCTCTCCTTCACATCTATCTCCACTCCCATCATCTCCTTCGCAATTTTCTCCACCTCTTTGCTGTCTCGAAATTCTCTCCCTCTGATAATTATATTATTCCTTTTCTCTTTCCTTTCAATTTCCTCTTCCATATTTCCATATTTTCCCTTTCAACATCTCCCTTTCCTGCCCCCAAGCTTCCTTCCACTCCCTTAATTCCTCCCTCCACATTTCCCACGCTTTCTCCATCTGCTCCCTACACATCTCCATCTGCGCTTTCCATCTCTCCTCCGCCTTCTCCATCTGCGCTTTCCACCTCTCCTCCACTTTCTGCATCTTTTCTTTCCACATCTCCCTCTCCTTTCTTATCTCCCTCAACACTGCCTCCACCATCTCACTGCCCTCTCTCCTTCTCACCGCTCTCTCTCCTCTCTCTCTTTTTGCTCTCCATTTTCCTGCATCTCTTGTTGTTGTGGAGACTTCCTCGTCATCTCACTCCTCTCAAACGGCGTCTTCCTCGCCCATTCCTCCTCTCTCACTCCTCCACTTCTTTTCTCTCCTTCTGTTTTCCCTTATTTCCCATGCTCGTCGTCACCCTGTGGTGGAGGCGCCTTGAATAACTCGCCAGCGGACGGGAACGTCCGGGCCAAAAAATACAAATCCCCGCGAGTAGCTCCCTCCTCTCTATACACTCTGCCTAAGCCCCGTCACCGGATGACTACGGATGCCAGCGATAACGTTGGATGTAGAAATCCGCTCCGCCACGTAGTTTGTTACCAAACACTATATCACCGGCCACAGCTGCTCAATCTTTCTACAAACTTTCCTCCTCTATATTGATACAGACTGTATACCGCCTATCGAGTATGGTGCACATAGAGCAAGAAATACCCACTCAATAATAATAAACTGCCAGAGCACGACACGCACACATCAACTTCATGCGACTAAAGAAAGTAGTGCATTCTATATTTCAAGCTCTCGAAGCGAACTACTGGCAGTAGGAGGTTTTATCTGAAACACGCCAGACTCCAGAAACATGATTCACTTCATGAAAAGTCAATAATATATTACGATTCCGTTTGATATTAAAACAAGCCAGAAAATTCACATGATTTGGAATAAAAATAGAATTTTAGAAGAGAAATT
Source organism: Ontholestes murinus (assembly GCA_963969525.1). Classification (NCBI taxonomy): domain Eukaryota; kingdom Metazoa; phylum Arthropoda; class Insecta; order Coleoptera; family Staphylinidae; genus Ontholestes; species Ontholestes murinus. The sequence goes on along the minus strand of OZ018389.1, from coordinate 56,375,640 downwards.
GCTGGAAAATTCCAAGAAATTGAACGGGAAATGATGGAAGAAAGGGAAAAAGTTGTGTAAAAATTGTAGATCTCTCGAAAAAACCAAGTAATCTTGAAAAAAAAAAAACAGAAAAGATAACTTGGGAAGATTTAAAACGCAGCCAGATAATTTTGTATCAATTTCCTCAGGCAATTTAAAGCTTTTGAATCCGTAAATTAGATGATGAGAAAAAATACTATGGCATTGACTCTAGGACTACTTGGGAATGTAATAAATTTTATGCAAAAAAAATTCCAAAGTGAAAAGGATTAGCATATGGAAATGAGGTATTGTCACACACATCTTGAATATGTTAATAATTCACAACATAAAAACCACTGTCAAAAATATAGCTCATTTAACACAACTTGCATGTCCCGATAGAACTGAGAAATTCTTTTAGCTATTCGAACGTTTTTAGACACACCAAATGATGAATTAACACAGCAGACATTGATAGTTGCTCCATCAATTAAATTTATGGCCGTACTGACTCGTGCACTTGAAAGTTTAGCCATAAAGAAATAGAAAATTTTAAAAATATGTTACGAGATATTTTGGCAAACAAAAAATGTTGAAAATACAGACAAAAACGAAATCACAAAAGCGAGTCGTTCAAACATTTACTTCTGATTAAATATTCGAGTACATGAAGAGTATTAATTAATAGTATTTAAAAATATATCCTTTCTTCACAGTTTTTATTGTAGACTATATGTACATTTTGAACACAATGTGTTAATTTTCAATAGTTAATTGACATAAAAAATAAATACAAAAGTCAAAAAAGTTGGGTGACAACTATTATTAACTAAATAAAAATGATTGAAAAATCGGGGTGGGTTTAAAAGTTATGTTTTGGAAAAATTCCATTAAAATAAATACCATTCGATAGGTAATTAAAACGTGCATTTGCCGATAAATTAATAAATATAGCGTTCCATTTAAATAAATGAAGTTATAGCCATTTAAAGTTCTCATTTGTTTAATTCCAATTTTTTTACACCCGGTATAAGGTGTCAAATTTATTATACTTGGAAAATAAAATATGATCTATTGTTACATTTCAGTGTAAATTTGGTATGCATAACTTAATTGCTTTTTAAGTATTTGAAACATGAAAATTAGGTTAAATTTTTACAAAATTCAAATTATTTCAAAAACCTTATTAAAACACACACTTATTTTGATCGAAGGATTCAAAAATGCATTAAAATACAGGGTGTTTCATTAAAAAAACACAACTTTGATACTTTTAGAGTTTTTGGGACACCCTGTATATGTTATTATGAAAGTAATTTTAAAAAGTAGCCCTAATAGACCTCCATATATCCCCAAAGTGAAACTTTTTGAAAGTCACGTATTTTGGCCGTAATATTCCGTGCCGTATAGCGTGAATAACCCTGTATATTTGATAATGGCCTTGTTAAGGTTAAAACTATAGTCACAAAATAAATCCTGTGTGTGATATCAACAAAGTGCAGATTTTTTTAATGTGTCTTATTTTGGGATGTATAACAAAGAAATAGATTCCACCATCAGTCATACTCTATTTCTTTTTTAGCTTGACAAATTCTCCACATGTCCTCCTTTATCATTTTTAAACTAGGTAACAGTAGTTTAAAATACGCTTTATAATACTATAGAAATTATAAAAACAATTTTAAACAAAGTTGGTACAATACTCCTCTTACATTAAATAAATTTAAACTAATTAATATATAAAAATATAAATGTTGCATTTTAAGATCTTCAGTTAATAATACTTGCAGACTACAAATTACCATTTTGACTTCATTTTACTTCATTATGTGGTGATTGAATTGAGTTCTTTATATTTTTACTCTGATGTCAAACATTAAATATTCAATTACCACCACCATTTTGGCTTTAATATAAAATAATGCAAAAAAGTGCTTGTAATTTTAAGTTTCGATTTTAAAGTAACAAGCTTACTTAGACAAATATAAATATTTAAAAAACAGTGGAAGGACCATGTGTCAATAGCCAAACACTACTACTACTATTAATTAACTTAATAAATTAGAAAATGTAAATATTATTTAGGTTAGGATTGTGTTTAGCAAACATAATAAAGATTGTGTAAAATATAAAAAAATAACTTTAATTTTAAAACTAGTAAATCAACGAAACATTAACGCAAAACATTATTGACTTTTCTTAGTTATTAATTGAAATTAAATCACTTTATAGGCTTAAATAATGCTAAAAATTATTATAAGGGCTGCTTCCAAACGAGGCTATCGCGGTTGTATAGTAGTAATACTGATTCAACTTTAATTTTAAAACTGGTAACTCAACGAAACGTTAAAACAAAACATTGACTTTTCTTAGTTATCAGTTGAAATTAAATAACACTATAGGCTTAAATGCTTTTAAAAATTATTATAAAGGCTGCTTCCAAACGAGGCTGTCGCGGTTGTATAGTCTTAATACTGATTCAAAGCTCTCCGTGATGATAGTCTCGTTCCCTAAAATCTTCGTCACGTCGGCCAGGTAAATCAATGGAATGAGGTCTATGATAGTGGCGCTACCATCAATTACATTGTATCTGAAGAATTAAAAAAAAGTAATTATTAAATCTTTTTTTGATATTTCTTTTGTAAATACATTTAAAATTAACAAAATGGATTGTCGAGCATAAGAATACTTGCGACCATTACTATGTAGTAATTCATGATAAACACTAAACTAGCACACTTACTATGTTTTAAAAATAATTTCTTTGAGAATAACTGCATTATTCATTTACAATTATGTAAGAGCTAATAGTTGAAACAACTATTCTGCCCACTAAAGTACTGCTAGGATTGAATTATATAAATAAAAGATGCACGTAATTATTAGCATAGCTCCACTGATGAACAGTGGTACTGCTAAACATATGTCTGGAGATTGCCATTATGTAATAACTTCTGTGATATTGTTAGAAAGTGATAAGGGCACAACAATATTTTGTTTTCAGTTAAGTGACAGTTATGTGGCAGATATTAATTATATAACTAGATGCCTTCAGTATGATGAGTAGTTTTAACTATTAGCTCTTAGTTATTATATAATTGAAAGAGTGCAGTAACGTTCGGAGAAATTAATTTTTCTCAACAACATTTTTATTTTTCCAAAATACTGCATCAATAATTAATATAATTGTAATATTTTAACTTACTGAAGTAACTCTTTAAGTAGATTTGTGAAACTGTTTAAATTAACATCAATGATGTTTATGGACTCCATGCATAAGGCACGTTTTAGTAATTTAATGGAACCAGATCTAGGATAGTGTTTGTGAATCTCATTTATCAATATATGAGGCTCTTCATTATAAAGAATCACGTGGAGATTGAAGCCAAAAATTTCTGTAAAATAAATAAAATTAATTAACCAAAAACTTTAAATGGGTAGTAGTATGAACCAAACTAAAGAAAAAGGTCTTAATATAATTGGTACTCAAATAAACGGTTTTTTGAGTTATATATATTTTTTTTGTAAAATATTTTACTTGATTAGCATATAAGGAATATATATTTTGTTAAATAAGAGTATTTCACCAAGTGAAACAAAACCAAAAGTTTTGATTAATTTAATACAAAAATGTTTCATCAAGGATTTATTGAGAAATTAATTGATCGTTTAATAAAACAATTTCATTTATCTATGAGTATTGAAGAAAAATGAAAATCACATTATACATCTTCTGTATTTTGTTCTTTATTTTTGTTAGAAAAGTTTCCCTCGAAAACCAACGTTTTTATTTTGCTTCATAGTATTACCCTCTTAAATATTTTACACTCTTTTCATGATTTCCTGTTACATTACACAAAAAAATATATTGGCTTTACTATAGTTTAAGAAAAATAAACATAAACAATTAATTTTCATATACTTACGTGTTTTAACAACGGATTTTGTCCTCATTTGGGGAATGTTTGAGGTTTTGAAAGTAGTTGTGGGATTTTGAGCAATTCTACTACATGGCATCATTAACCTCATATCACCAACATTGGGAATAAACGGTTGCATTGGGATTTTATTAGGTATGTGGCATGGTTGATACTGTATGAAAGGTTCCCAAATATACTGTGGTCTTGGAGTTCTTGGCAGAATGTTCCACATTTGTGGCGCCCGCCAGTAGGAAAATGATGGATATTGGAAAGGCATATAAGATGGTGTTGTTGGTTCAGGGCTTTTATGCATTGGTGGAGATGGTGAATTGAAAAAAATGTTTGGACTGTGAGGGGACTCTATCGACGGGGTTTGGATGGATGATTCGGATATGGTACAGGTGCTGAGGCTATTAGGCGAAATCGCACAAGGAGTTTTTTCTTGTTCACCATGGTACACAATAAAACTAAGCTTTTTCTCCGGTGTACTTGGTGGTGGTGTTTCGTTATTTTGGCTTCTTAGTTTTGCACTATGGCGTGTTAATTTGCCATTTTCAGAAGTGAAGTAGGTATATTTACTCCTGGTTTCCTCTTCATTGCCGGGGATTGTGGTGTCTTGTGCCTCTTTAAAGTATTGAGGAAATACCCTATCTAAGGGAATATTGGCTGACGAGATTACGAGCAGTTCCGTGAGGCTAGGCACCAGAGCTTTTTCAATTTCGTCAAACGTGGGATATAAATAGATGTTTTCTAAACAGGGTGAATATTTTCCATAACTAAAAACATCTTTCCAACCCTGTAATTAAAACAGTTAATTGATATATTATTACTAATGTTTGATAATGAATTAAATAGCAATAAAAATAATTATAAAAATATAGTGGTATAAAAGAAGAAAATGTAAATAATAAATTAGAATTAGTGTAAAAGAAATATCGGTGAATAAAACTGACATTTTTGTAAATTTAACTTTTTTGACTTTTTATTTTCCCTATCTTGATGTATAATATTTCTGAAGGGTTTTTTAATAAGACTATTTACAAACTAATAGAAATGTATCTATCTTATTTAAAAGTAGAAATACTTCAAAGTTATACAATACATACATTGATTTACTAATGTATTTTTATTGATTATTTAAATGTCTATTAGACATTCTGTTATAATTCAACAAATCCACTCTTTGTTGAAAAAGTGATATTTTTGGAGGATTCAATATGGAATCTCTTAAATGTCGGATTAACAATTCTAAGGTTCTAAATTTGGGCATCCCATCTCAATTTTCTAGGATAGTCCTTTTAGTATTGTCTCCATTAATGGGTGCATTACATAACCCAAATGTCATAACATTGAATATAATCATGTTCCCACTATAAATGCTGTCTTGTCTCAATACTTTCATTTGTCAATACTCACTTTTAAGATTACGAGTCAAAAAATCTAAATCCAACAAATGTATCTAAATTGTGGTCAATTCAGAGTAGTGGTTAACTGTTTCATGTCACATTATTAAGTTGACAGCAATCAGTACAAAAGCGAGTCAATCCATCCTTTGTCTTATCAACACGGTTAGCAAGGTTATTTTCATCCAGTTATTTTAGCTAAACTTAGATCTTATGTTAAAGTAGATTTAAACTAATTCTATTATTTGCTACGTGATCTTAATATTAACAGTCAATTAGAATATTATTATTCATTTATTCAAATGTACAGAATAATAGTATTCATTACATTAACCAGTATGGTCTTATCAATCTGAATATGAGTTTTCCCGATGGCTATTTCTCATCCTCCAATGTCATCATTATTTTTGTCTGATATTCTTACAAATTACCATTAATAAACATTTCACCTCTCTCTGATATTTCCAAGGGAAGAGTTACCCAGGCTCAGTTCTTGAAGTATGACTTCTTCCCCATTAATTTACCAGATTCCATTCTTGAGATCCTTCTGGAAGCCTCTGATAATCATAACATCAATTCCAAACATCAATTTTTTTACAAACCTCTGCATGACTCCTTCCTTTGTACCTTTTAACTTTTTTAGTTTGTCTATTTCTTCTTAGGTAACCTCCATTTTTGAACACGGCCTTGACTCCCAAGCGATTGTGTCTACCGACATCAACGTTTGATGTGTTTTTCTATATTTTAGTTCATCTAAAATTACCAACAAGGCTAACCTATTCAAGGTGTTCTTGTATCAAGATATACAAGTAATGATAAACGAGTTGGAACTACTTTAAATTTCTGTAGAATGTAATCAGATTTTTGGCAGAAGTTTCTAAGTGGTGAATAAATGTGTGCAAGGTAAGTAACACACCAAATTTTTAGATTCTTGACAATCACCATAGCTTTTTTAACAAGTAAAAAAAAATCTTCTTTTGTCGTTTTTTGTGTTGGTTTAGCCATATCCGGGCTTATATTTAGTCACATAGTCATTGCTGGAATTAATAAGTGTACATTTTTTGGGACGTAATTACTTGATATATAACAGAAAAAAGACATTTAAGAATCACTTAGAAGTGATCCTTCTTATCTTCGATAGGAATGCATACACTATGGCTTTAGTGGCTATGAAATTTTAAAATCCAATCATTACAAAAAACTCATTATAAATATCTCTATCTAGATTTCTAATTATATTAGTAAGATTCTTTAAATCAAATTGGAGGTGTCGTAGATGAATTACAAATTAAATAAACAGATAAAAAAACTTAAAAAAAGACAACTTTATTTATCTAAAATAGAGTAGCTACGTTTTTTGGATTGAATATTAGATGTATAATTATAATACGTAATGTTGTGCATCCTTTAATTCCAGAATTTTTTTCTAGTAGAGAATCAAAATTGCCAAAATCATATTTTTCGAACATATTGAAATAATGTACATTGTGATTTTTCACTTATAATAGGGTTATTTTTCGTAAAAATCTCAGCGACCCTGAGAAAAATCCAAGGTGACACCAAAAGCATTTTGACAATATCTTAAAATATACAGAAATTTGCCATTTCATGTTCTTAGTGAATTTCCTGATATTAGTAGTAGTAGTGTTTGGTTATCAACCACGTAGTCCTTCCACTGTTGTATGTGTGTAAATGGGCTTGTTACTTTAAAGGATCGCCTCCGTCACTCTAAAGCGCCTTAAGTGTCTTAAGCAAATACTTTATATTTGTGGAGTTTAACAATGGAACTGTTTCGAGAGATGCAGAATTGAACATACGCAAACCAATATTTTTCAAAAATTATCATAATCGTGTCTACCTCAAATCACAATTTTTCATTGAATTCAAATAATTTCAATACTCTTCTGTCAAATCATAACTTTTCATTAAATTCAAATAATTTCAATAACCTTTTGTTTACATCTAATAAAAAGCAAAAGCAACACAATTATAAACAAAACAACTGAGTTTACTTTGTACTCGTAATTTTGTCATTTAATTTACCAGAGCATATTTTACTCTACAAAATCTCCTTAAATCTCATATATTCATATAGTTCTTAAATTACAAGGGGCTATAGGTTACAAAGTAATCTTATTTAGTCTGCTTGTTTTCTAGTTATGTCACTAATCGAAATATTTGTAACATAAATCGATATTAAGAAATGATAATTTCAGAAAGATACAATAAAAATTAATCAAGTTATAACCGACAATGGAACAAGAACTCTTTCTTTTCATTTGACATTAGTTACTCAACAGTAATATAAAGCATATTTAGACATAAAAATGAGCTTAAAAATATTTTTATATCTAAATATGCTTTAAACTTTAAAGTTAAAATATTGCTTCTTGTATGACATTGTGCAAACATTCATCTATTAATTGAGTTTGAATATGGCGGAATAATCAGTCTACGAGAAGCCAAATTATCAATTTGTAATGTTGCTCTGTGGGGTGAAGTGTTGCCACAATTTCCTTATTTTGATAGTCTAAAGAATGAAAGTTTGTGTCCCGAACGTCCTAGAACTAATCGTGACTTGAAGCTCTTCCAGATAGTTTTTTATCATGGGAAATTGGTGATAGATAGAGTTTATCTCTAACTATACACTACCGTACTGTGCAGTAGAAATGGTATTTGTATGCAATATTTCAAAAATAGCCAGATTAAGTTAAAAACCAAAATCTAATTTTTGCAAATTATTGAAAAACCATGCTATCTATATGAAAATTATGAAATGAACAATTAATGAAAATAATAAATTAAACAATCGAGACTATTTTTTTTTTGATAAAACTAGTTTTAACAAGAATACGGAATTGACGTCATCATTTTTCTCTAATTTTTGTACTCTGTGTATTAGTAACAAATTGTTTATCTACTCATTAAACTTTTCTTATGTTAAACTGGTCGTTTTGTGCAATATATACATTACTTTAATCATCTAAACTAAAGGACACTACTTTTACATCTCAATTCATATTTTATATGTCTATGAACTATTTTACAGTTCAAAATCCAGTTTATTATAAGTTATACATGCGCCAGTCAAAGTTTTGTAAGATTTTGGTTTAGTAGGAAAACGAACTTGTGAAAAGAAGAGAAAACAAGGTTTATTTCTATTTGTTTGTAAATATAATAAAATCGTAATCCTACTGAATCAAATTCGTTTAACTGTTTCGCGCGATCATAATATTAAGCAAATCTTTGTGGCTGAGACGTTTTTTCTTGTCACCCGAAGGCGGCTGTGAGACTGTTACCTGGTGATCGAAGCGAGCGTAGCCAGCAGAAACGAGAGAATCATTCACAAAGACATCCTTATCGTCGTTGGTGTCGGCCACGATTAAATTGAACGTTTCCACCTGGAAAAAACAGCATGAGCATATGGGTTGCCAAAAGATGTAATACGCACGTCTTCTTCTATCGCGTGTATTTGTGCAATTAATACTTTATTTCGGATCAAATTCAGGAAATATTGTGACGATTCCAGGGACCACATCTCATTTTGTTGTGGGGGATGTACTTTTGCGAGCCGACCTCTGATCGCCTGTGCTGGAAGATGCGAAAAGTTCTCGTGCAGGTAATACAAGCCATCCATGGGTACCGAGGATACCGTGCCGTAATCCAGAAAGAAAACCTGCAGATCAATCCATTAAATTGTTTTTGTTTAAATAAAGGAAGTATTTTGAAGATTTATAATTATGTAATTAATTAATTCAATACGTGTATTATTAACATTATAATTAATGTAAGAGAAACTATAAATAAATGTAAAACGTCTTAAAATATCGTACCTTAACAGATTTCTTTGAGTGTGGTAACATATTAGTAATGACTGCACGGTGGTACTCATGCATATAGATGGCGGCACAGTAGAGTCCGTCTTGCAGTATACACGACGGAATTTCGTAAGACTTGCAGTTTTCACGGTAAAATAACCTGTAAGTAACACACTTTAGAAATTGCAATTGAAAGACAAATATAACAGAATAATTACTGCATCTCGTCCATAAGGGCGTCCAGCTTTTCAATATGTTTATGCAGGCTGAACCAAAATTTTGAGGGATCGTAAACCTCGGCTATCTGTATGTCGATATAATCGCCGACTTTTGAGACAACTTCTTGCCGATATATGAATGCATCGAGGCCGACGATGTGTGATGGTGCAAGGGTCAGTGTTGATTTTAGGAGGTCCTATGGTATAAAGAAATATTTTTTAATTTGTTGTTTGATAACAATATATATTTACGTCTAAATTTCGGTAACAAGTGAAGTAAGGAATTTTATTTCATTCATCATAATGTATTTTTGTGACAAAGTTATAAACTATTGTTCATATTTACCGCAATATTATCAGGAACAGCAGGTTTCGTTTCAATTTCTAATTTTTCTGCGTCTGTGGCTGGTCGTTTTTGCTCATCCAAAAACTGTCTGTCCGGGATTATAGTATCAACATGAAACAATTTGTAATCACCGTCGCTCGGCCGGATGAATTTGAAAATGGTTGGAAGTTCAGCACACATCTGTATAAGGGATTTGTAGCCATAGTCTATATAATTGAAATTAGTTGAAAATCGTGACCTGGAACGCAAAAGTTTTCTTATACATTCCACAGGTATACAAAATATCTATTTGTTGTATTGACTTTTTTGTCATTTTATGCAAAATATATTATTGAAAAGCATATAGTAATGTTTATCTGTTCTTTTAGACAATGTGACATAAACAAGTGTTTCATGCAAATGACTTTTGTACAATGCAATATCTGTCGTTGTATTAGCCAAGGAAGTAGTTGTTTCAATAAGTGATTTATTTTGTAGACTCGTTGTAGATATGTATAACGTTTTCGTACTTTTAAATTATTAGTTAATTTTACAACGACCTAAAAGACTTTATTATATTTTATTATAAAAATTGTACTTTATCACATCAAATAATAGTAGTAGCAGTATAATAAGAGAACAACTTGGAGTAAAAGCAGCGACAATAATAATCAAAGAAAATGCACTGAGATGGTTTGGGCATATGACAAAAATGGAGAACTCGAGATTAGCAAAAAAAGTATGGGAAATGGGTAAAGACAAGAAGAGGAAAAAAGGAAGCCCTAGAAAAAAGTGTGTGTACATAAATGAGCTTGTTACTTTAAAGCATGGATGCACAGACCGCGGCCGGTGGCCCGCCGACAGCAAAAATAATACTCTCGTACATTCTAAAAATATTGAATTCTATTCCAGAATAAAACCAAAAAAAATATGTTCGAAAAGTAATTTGAATCTCGCGCGCGCGCTATTACGGTGCGCCGTACGTGCGTCGTCGGTAACAGCGGTCGGTAATGTTCGTGCTGATCTCGGTTAAATTCGTTTGCTTGAAGAAGCGCGGCGGCCGGCGGCGCGATGACGATCGCTCGCGTAGATAGTACACGACTCAAAGCTTCCAGAGTCGGTTTCGAGATTTCTCCAGACAGTTTTCGACTCTATACGCGCGGTATAAAAGCCACGTTTAATCGCCGCTAGGTGTATTAGTGTTCTGTGAGTTTAATAGAGGTTTTGGAAGGCAATAGTTGTACTCCACTAGCCGGTGTCATATATTTTGATCCACATTCAACGTAGATTTCCTGTTGCAGTGTTAACCGTCAAGTGCCGTGTATAATTGTGTTGTGAAATCGTAAGTAAAACTCAATTATTAATAAGTGTTTCCCTACCTATTTAATCAATTATTTTTGATAATTTAAAAAGGATGGGTAATTTAAGTAGGTACTGTAATTGTTTTTAGGTGCTGTGTTAATCCTAGCCAGGATTAGAACGCAACATGGACAAGCCAGGACCTAGTAAAAAACGTAAGGTTAAAGATGAAAATCGGCAATTTCAAGAAATTTGGACTGAGAAATACTTTTTTGTATGGTCGCATAACAAAGTCGTTTGTTTAATTTGCAAGAATTCTGTTGCAATTGCAAAGGAATATAATGTAAAAAGGCACTATGAAACGCAGCATCCTTCTTTTACCAAGTTTACAGGCGAATTAAGAAAGCAAAAAATGTTGTCTTTAAAACGGGAGCTTACGGGTCAGCAAGCTATGTTTAGAAAACCCATTGAAGATTCAGAAACAGCTACAGAAGTTAGTTATGAAATTTCTCGAATGATAGCAAAGCGAAGTCGCCCCTTCAATGATGGGGATTATGTAAAAGAATGCATAGAAATTGCCGCTAAGAAAATGTGTCCAGAAGCAGCAAAAAAGTTTGAGAAAATTCAACTGAATCGTATGACCATCCAAAGACGAATTATGTCTTTGTCAGGTAATATTGCGGAACAATTAACTGAAAAAACTAAGATCATTGAATTTTTTTCATTAGCACTCGACGAATCCACTGATATTAGTTCCACAGCTCAACTTCTAATATTCATACGAGGTGTTACTCAAGATTTTGAAGTCGTAGAAGAGTTATTAGGAATGTGTTCATTGAAAGGTCAAACCAAAGGAGTTGATATACTCAATGTACTTTTGGATGAGCGTTCAAAAACTGATTTGGACTTATCAAAATTATCGGGAGTTGCGACTGACGGTGCTCCTTCGATGATTGGTGTCAATTCCGGGCTAGTTACTTTGCTGAAAAAGCATCTGCAAGAAAAAAACATAAAGGCTGAAGATCTCATGCAGTTTCACTGCATTATACACCAAGAAGCCCTCTGTGCTAAACAAATTGAATTTCAAAATGTCATGAAAGTGGTAGTTTCGACTGTAAATTTCATAAAATCACGAGGACTCAATCACAGGCAATTCAAACAATTCCTTGATGACATCGAAAGCGAATATGGAGATTTACTGTATTATACAGAAGTAAGGTGGCTAAGTCGTGGATTGACACTGGAACGATTTCTAAATTTAATAGAAGAAATTGGAATATTTCTGGCGGAAAAGCAAAGGGATGTCCCGGAACTTAAAAATCCTGATTGGTTGTGTGATTTGGCTTTTTTAGTTGACATTACAAATCATTTGAATGTCTTGAACACACGGCTTCAAGGCAAAAATCAACTGATATCCCAGCTCTACGCTCATGTATCATCCTTTCAATGCAAGCTGACATTTTTCAGATCGCAATTGAATTCTGGAAATTACAATCATTTTCCGAATTATAAGAAAATGGCTGAAAAATTCAACAAAACTGCGATTAATTTCAGTTATGTAGAAAAGCTAGATATTTTGATTCAATCTTTTCAAGACAGATTTTCGGAGTTTAAAAAAGTGAAACCTCTGTTGGACATATTCAGCAATCCTTTCACGATTTCAGTTGAAAATGCGCCAGAGTCAATGCAGTTAGAAATTATCGACATTCAAAACGACGAAGATTTACGCAACAAATTCAACGAAGGAGACTTGCTGAACTTTTACCGCTGCATTGATAAAAATATGTACAAAGAGTTGCGCATAAACGCTCTGAAATGTGCCAGCTTATTTGGTTCTACCTATATATGTGAACAAACTTTTTCAATACTTAATAATAATAAAACCAAAAATAGAAACCGCCTTGCAAATGAAAGTTTGGAAGCAGTTTTACGTGTTGCTACAAGTAAATTTGAGCCAAATACAAAAAAGATTGTAAGCACTATGCAGTGCCACGCTTCAAATTAATAAATTCCTTTTTAATTTTAATACATTATTATCAATTATTTATTGTCTTTAATTACCTACACTTCTGGCGGCCCGCCATCAGTTCATGATTTGCCCGAGTGGCCCCTAGTCTTAATAAGTCTGTGCATCTCTGCTTTAAAGGATCGCCCTCGTCACTCCAAAGCACCATTAATTGTATCCCAATGGTGAATGGTACCGTACACCCATCCAATTGCTGACCCGAACTAACGTTGCTGCACTCTTACTAACGCTAGTTCGGCCACAACCGTATGCACAACCGGCATTTCAAACGATAATATTTTGAAGAACAAATTTTAAAAAAATATGTCAATTGCAATATTTGATTAAATTAAATAGTATTTTTAATATTTGGTTTAATATTATTTTTTTTAAATTAAAATATTAAATTGTACTGCTTGTTATTATTTTTTTTAAATAAATAATAATAACGAGCAGTACAAAACGAACCCTTGACTATTTAATTAAATAAATAGTTTAGTTAGAATATTTACCAACTTACCTATATTCACCAGATAATTTGGAGCACCACAATCCTTCAGGAAACTGTTTTATAAGCTGAGTTAAGTTCTCCTGTACAGCATAAGGAACTTTATAATTTACATTTTCCACTCGCTCAGTGGATAAACCTTTTTTTCTTATCTCCTTCCATATTAAAGGTGTTCCACCACGTCGAAGTTCAGAAATTTCTTGAAACTCTGACCTTTTTTGGTTTGTAGTTGATTTTTTATCCACTGCAGCAACCGCTGGTTCCAAATGATGATGATGTTTTTCTGTATTCGCAACATTATTCACTCTGGAGGTTTCCTGAATACCAGATTCTGTTCTTACTTTTTCATTATATGCAGGAGGTCCAACACCTTTTTGTTGAATTGTATTGGTTTCACACAACTTTTCTTTATTTAATAAAATATTTGTATTATTTAAAGAAACACAATTTCTGTTGTCATTTTGAAAACGTAGGGGAATGGGGTTGCAAATATACCTAGCACGCTCTAACCGCATTGGCCTGCAGAAACGTCCAGAGGGCCTGAAATAATAAATTTGTATAAGGAATAAGCAAAATGATTCAGAATTAAAGTAAATATGGTAATTAAAACATTTTTAAATATCATTATTAATTTACAACATTTTATTTTATATTTTTGTGCTGAATTATAATATAAAATAACTTGTAATCAATTATAATATTATATATAAAAATTTAAGAAAGCAAAAAAATGGCAGAAAAATATTTAAGTATGTATGAATATAAAATTATTAAAAATCAAAAACAATATTGTAATATAATTTTTAAAAAATTAACAAATATTACAACTATTTATCAAACTGAAACAATTTTTTGTTTTCTAATTCTAAAAATAAATTGTACTATCAAAATTTTATTAATATATTTTAACTATTTTACATCTCTCATAGTTTATTTCAAGATGATACTTTTTGCAAATAAATTCATTAAATAATATTATATACTATTTTTATCTGTAATAAAATCCTATAATATTAATATATAACTGATGTTTTAATTTTACCATTCTATTTTTTTTAAAAGTAAATTAGTAAATTAGTGTGTCATGAATTAAATTCTCACTTAACCCGTGGTGAAACATTTTTATGTTAATTAGAAGGTTAATTAAATACTTGATTTTGTTTCACTATTTTTATATTTCTCCGGAGAGAATTAACCTTCTAATTAAATTAGTGTGTCCGAAACAGTAACAACTAAAAAAACAGTAATATAATAAATTTTTCTAATTGCCTTTGTTTTTTTGTGGTGGTGCGCTGCTTGGAAACAAACTCTGCTACATGAGCGGATTTTTGATCCAACACAACCCTGACTTCAGCTTGCGGACCTGACCCTATAACCTACAAGTAAATCAGTCCAGGCTCGTTCCTATTTGCAAAGTTGTTATAACACACCTGCACCGTGTCCCGTATTGAATATAGATATTGTGTAAAGTCAGAGAAACCAAATTGCCGGTAAGGCACTTCGTAACCCTCGTAATTTTTGAAATCATGTTGTAGTTGCCTGACAGTGGTCTTCAAAGGGTTAGATATTACGGTCGCCCTAATAATCGATTTTATTACATTAGGATCCTCCTGGAAAATACATACCGTGAATCGGAGTTTACTAATAACGTTAGAATATTACCATGTCACTATTTATATGTAAAATTTAACACCGAAAAGCTTCTGGACAATTGAAAGAACGCCATTTTTGCACAAAAAATAAACACGTGCTGTAACATAAGTTGCATATAAACTTAATCCCAATAGTGTTTATAAATACTCTAGAATGATTATTTTATTAAGTATATTACGTGTTATAAAACGTCAAAGCAAATTTTTTATTTAATTATTATCAAAACGGTCAATCATGATTTCGCGCCTTTAGAACGTCAAGTTTAGAAAGGTAAATGTCAATTGCGAAATGTTGGCAAACCTGCGCGTGTTTTGTTGTGTTGTGAAATTTTAAATGCGAAAGCCCAAAAGTATTACAAAATCAAACTGAAATTTGGATTAATTAAAACACGACTAATCGAATATGTCGTTTTCGTTCGGCAGCAACGCCAATCAGAGCGCTTTCGGCACGGCAAACAAACGTAAGTTGTCTTTTTTTGTTTTTTGAGGTTATATTTATTTTCTTTACATTTCTTATAAAGAAAGACTATTTATGTCGTATTTTTAAGTTTTTTTAATGCAAATCAAATCACGCTTTATTATAGGAAAACGTGTAGATACATTGAAAATATGAATCAGCATTAATATTGATTTAATAATATTTCACATGTTATAATATATAATAATGTTTACTTGCTAAATTCTATTTTTGATATACAGTGCACGCCGCTTAATGTGATCACAACGGGACCCGGGGTTTTTGATAACAATAACCGATTGATAATAATAGCCGAAAAACAAAACTTTATTTTAAATAAAAATATATAACGTAACAAACTATAATAACGTAACATTTTGAATTCTCTACAATTATTTGTTATATAACTTTCATGTTGCTTCAATAGTTTATTAGCAATTGGCAAAAAATGTCAAAAATTTCAATTTTTATTTTTTTTCTCGAAAGTTAAGAATTTTATGAAAAATATATTTTAACAAAATTTGTTCAGTTTCTCATTCTCTTTAACTTTTGTTTGAAAAGTTTTGTAATATTTTTCATATTAAAAAAAATATGGGAAAAAAACAAAAAACGCCTCGTGTAAACACCCACTTCCGGTTTATGAATGTTTACCAAAAGATTTTCAGTTCCAGTTTTTAACGATAAAACCTTAAGTTTAAAGTTTCATCTCAATCGGATCAGTCGTTTTTGAGACAAACAGACACACAAACAGACACAATTTTTTTTTTCCAGAAATTAGTTTAATTGACTCAGGGGACCTCAAAACGGATATTTCCGCAAAAAAAATTCAAAAAAAAATCACGATCACAATACTTCCCCTATATATACTTCGTATATAGGAAAAGTAAAAGTGATAACATAAACCGAAATCATGATTACTATAAACGAAAATTTTTGTATGTAGTATTACACGTTCGGCCCGTTCTTCGCAAAAGTGATAACAATATCCGATTGATAACATTATCCGTGATTCTAATAAGCGGCGTCTACTGTACTAGGAAACATAATTTATTGAATATTTGAAATTTAAATTTTACTAGAAATAGGTAATGACTATTTATGTCATATTTTTAAGTTTTTTTAATGCAAATCAAATCACGCTTTAATATAGGAAAACGTGTAGATACATTGAAAATATGAATCAGCATTAATATTGATTTAACAATATTTCACATGTTATAATATATAATAATGTTTACTTCCTAAATTCTATTTTTGATATACTAGGAAACATAATTTATTGAATATTTGAAATTAAAATTTTACTAGAAATAGGTAATGACTATTTATGTCATATTTTTAAGTTTTTTTTAATGCAAATCAAATCACGCTTTAATATAGGAAAACGTGTAGATACATTGAAAATATGAATCAGCATTAATATTTATTTAACAATATTTCACATGTGAAAGGAAACATAATTTATTGAATATTTGAAATTTAATTTTACTAGTAATAGGTAGGTAATATTATGTGTAACAAACCTGGAAGAAATGCGAATGGTGTAACAAAATTTAGTAGTGCGGTAGTGTAAAAAATTAAAGGTCACAATAATAACAATTTAGCTTAGAAAACAAAATTTATTTGAAGTAACATGAAACAAGATAAAGAATCTAAATAAGATGATACAACTAAGGACAAACATTTTAAATTAAACTCAAGATTTAGATTTATATTGTAACATAAAATTGTAAACATTATCCCTTAAAATCAAAATATTTTAAAAATGTCTCGATTTTTAAGTTATTTTACCTAATTGTTTAATCCTAATATGCAATTAAAATGCAGAATTATATTTAAACTAACGAAATTGTAAACAATTTCAAATTTAATTTAAAAACACATTCAATAAGATTTTTTCTAACTGGCATTCAATCCAAATAACCTTTATCCCACATTTACTCCCTTACATTCCTCCGCCGAGTGTAAAATACAATTTACACTAAATATACTTAAAGATACAGAAAAGCATAAAATTAGAATCAACAAGAAATAAATATGTATAATAATAAATAATAAAAGTTAATCAAATTTAGAAGAGGAGGAGAAATAAAATATCCATTGAGCAGTTTATATAAAAAGCACATATCAAATAAATTCCTACGAAAGAGTAATGACACCTTATTTAAGTTTAATAGTAATAGATTATAGTTAATATTAACGTGACTAATGTTCAATTTAAAGGCTACAATTCGCAAAAATCTATATTGAACCCCTTCCAATGCTGATATGAGTACCAAATTGTGCCAGCAGTAAAGTCAGAGGAGATTCACACAATGAAACCCAACATCTTATTATCTCTGTACACTATTGTCAATATGTGAGTCTTAAATGACAATGACTTTTCAAAATAAACTCCCAGGTAATATATTATTTATATGATAATTGCTTTGAATGATTATTCTATTTCGATAGTTTTACATTTTTTAATTTTAAAAAATAATTTATTTAACAAAACCATTTGTATAAATTATTCAAATCGCTCTGAATATTTTCAATATCAGACACAGATTGTAGAGAATGATACCACTTCAAATCATCGGAATATAATAACTGCTCACTATGCTTTACCATGCTTGGAAGGTCATTAACAAAAACACTAAATAAAATTGGATTAAATACAGTTGCCACATTTTTCCATTTGATATCTATCTGAGTGGAAACTCTTTATCTAATTTACTATATTATCAGAGAAACCAAGACAACACATTTTGCACCAGTATATTATGATAAACCTTATCGAATGCCTTGGAGAAGTCAGTCTAGATGCCATCAACGTGCCACCCTCTCTCCAAGGCCTCTGAAAGGTAATTTTAGTAGACTACTAAATTCTTTCTTATGGACTTACCAGAGGAGAATCCATGTTGCTCATCAATAATTATATTTTTTAAATTTCAATTGCTTACTTACAAGACTATCAAGTATTTTTGGAATAGCAGCTTGAATGCAAACTCCACGGTAATTATTTATATCGGTGCGATCACCACTTTTGAAAATTGGTGTAATAAAGCTCTTTTCCCAGACGAAAGGCACACATTGTTGATCTAGAAAGTTGTAAAGCACAGCAAGGGAAAATAATATTTAATAATATGTTACTGGAAAAATAAATATAAAGCACAATGCAAGTAAATGTAAAATAAATATATTAGATTATTAAGTATTAACATAAATATGTTTTCTTCAGTTTGTAATATATATGTTTTAATAAATAATATTTAATAATAAATGTTGCATCATATTTCACCACATAATTACATCATTCATAGCCTTATGAAATTATTTTGTTTTGTTTATGACTAATCAACATAATTATTTATTATAATAAATATAATTATTTATAGAAAAAAAAAACATTTGTTTGATATTTAATACATATTTATAAATATTCTAAAATTTATATCCAGATTTATCATCTGTAAGCTCAGAGTCCCTTTCATCATGATCCCCACTAGAAACTTGAAGGCTAATGTCACGCCGGCTTTGATCTGAACTTGCCCGTTCTTGCAGAGTGTACAGATTAGATCGTTTGTATGAAATATAGATGAGCAGGAGGATGAAGCTAATTGCAACCAGCACACCTAACATAGCACCCAGAATGATAAATAGGGTTTGATCTTCTTCTGCTTCTTTTCCTGGAACTCGATGGACCATAGTTAAGTTGTGTTTCACGCCATCACTCATCCAATCAAACATGTTTGGTTTGCTTGTGCTTGTAAAAGCTGTTGTCTCATCCAACGATAACATTGTTGAGTTATCATTATTAATCACTTCTAGGATGGTTCTGTTGTCATTGTTGGCAATTTCTATGGCTGTATTATTGATGACTTCCATTATAGTGCTGTTATTATTGAGGATTTCTAATACATTGCTGTTGTCGGTGGACATTTCAAAAACTGAATTATTCGAATTATTCATGGTGTCTAGTACTGTGCTGTAATTTTCTTGTAAGGTAGTGGTAGCTGCTTCGAACATTGTGGTAGTTTCTGGTTCTGTTGTTTCTTGGGTTGTAAATGAGGAAAGTACCTCTTTTACCGAGTTTACTACTGAATCTATTTTATTATCATGATCATAAATGCTTGCTGGTGTGGTTGGAAAAACCATATGTCTTGCAGCTTGATATTTCTGTAAATAAAATATACACTTAATTTTTATGTTACTTATAAGAATTTTTATTACACATTGGTAGTTTTAAATAAATGTTGTTAAAAAAATGTAATAAAAACTTACAAAAAAACGAATACCATATTTAATAATAAAATAATTAACAAAAATTAATTAAATTATTATTTCATTTATTTAAAATTTTGCTCGAATATTATAATTTTTTAATACAGTTCTACCTTGTATTTTATATAAATTTCAACATTGAAAGCTATAATTTTTTCTACAGATAATTTATATCCTATTATTATGTACTATTTAGAAAGGTAATAACAACTTACTGAATATTTATCCTGTATACTTTGCTGATATTTCTCCATCTTGTGTGCTGTATATAAAAATGCACTTCACTTCAATCCACTCACTGTACTGATCGGCTTAGCTAGACCTTTTTATTAAATTGTCAATTGCATCACAGAAACGTGCGGTCGCGTTTATTCCTCGGTTCCTGTAAACAACGAATTTTGCAATGTATGAATGTGTTGTGGTTTCCTCTTTTCCGACTCGAACAGATACAAAAAGTTTTTTTTGTGGCGTCAATTTATTTTATCTTATCGTTTTCTCGCATTCTCCGAAATTCTGATTCCTAATTGTATTTTCCCGTACACGCGTGGTTTTATATGCTCAAATTGTAAGGTTTTTTTAACTTTTACTACAGATGAATTTATGTGTCTTTTGCACTGGTGAAACATGTGTTTTTCATTAATAATATTATGTTTCCTTAAATATCTGTATTTTTTTGTAAATAGCCGATTTTATTATATTCTTTGAAATTAGTTTTTTTGGAAATATCATGAAACTGTAATAAAATAGAAGAAGTACTGAAGTGTCACCATAATACTTTCCTCGTATTTATTTCCAAAAACCATGCGGTTTAATTTTTTTTATAATTTTAGGAAGTTAACTAAAAATTTATCCTAATTAAAGTGCACTGATATTGGTTAAAAATACCGATAATTTTACCATAGGTTTCATTGAATCATGACTACCAATGTAACTATTAGAATTATAATTTAAGTACATAAACGGTGTGTATGGTTAACAACTTAACATTTAAGGCCATTAACTACACAAAAGTAGAAAACAGTTATTTAGTTTTCTAAAAATTTAACCAAGTTTTTGACTTCTTTGTATTAAGGAAAATGCTTAAAGTTTTGATATACAGTGGCCATGTATAGATAGATACATTTCAAAAAGTGTAAAAATCATCTCTAAGTTCCTCAAAATAAATATTTCCGTAACGTACAAAAACGATACTTATCTGTATTCATAAAGAAAAAAAAAACAAGAAGCGACACTACTATCATCCTGCCCATTATATTTGGAAACTAAAATTGAGACTATTATAGAAAGAAAATTATATACCTAGAGATCCTTATCACACCCTCCAAGATAAAAATATATTCGTTCATTTTACTATAACATAATTTTTCTTTTTTGACTTCGAAATTAATCACAGAAACTGATCAGCGTAATAAAAATATTTTAAGGTGAATAGATATTTTACAGTGAGGATAATTGGAACAAAAAACAAGGAAATAAATTATGCCGAAAATTTTTCAAATGAAAAAGCTTTCTTTGTAATTTAATTAAAACTAACTGTTTAACTGACTTTGTTATTGTTGGTTTCAGTGATTGAAGTTAAAATAAATATGTAGAGTGGATTTGTAACCTATTTTTTAAATTTATAATAAAACTTAAAATGGCTATAACTAACTTATTTTTGGAAATAACATTGGATTAAAGAAAAAAACTAATCTATCGAATGAGGCCATAAGGTTTCCATCTAAAAATTTATATGTCATATCTCGGAAAATATATAATATATTTTGTTAATCTGCATAAATATCTATAACTTTGTCATTTAGAGTCTATTTTCCATAATAATCGAGATATATTGATTTGAAAAAATTGACACTTTTTTCAAAATATCTAGTTACCCTTGACTTTTATGAAAACCTTGAAAGTACATTTTTATTCGTCTATTAAAACTACACATCTTTCCCCATTTAACCATTTTACTATCTCTTATAGTTTCCTATATCCACATAGAGAACACTTAAAAAACTCACCCTGTATAGTAACTTTATCAAATGATAAATAAAACTTACTTTGTTAATATCACACACGGTTTAGTTTTATTTATCATTTGATAAAGTTCCTGATTCAATATGTATCACAAAGTTATGGCTTCAAGCATCCAACATATTCACCCTGTATAGTTAAGCAACCTTTTTAATTTAATTTTTAATATTAAAAAAACTACTTAAAATTGATCGTTAACTTAAAAACATCCTAAACATGTAAAACATTCAGGTTCTAATTACAAAACTAAACATTGCAAACTTTTTCTTGAAATTCTGTATACCGAAAAATTTATTTTAAAGCTTTTCTCGTTTTTTTTTAAATATTACTCAAAATCATTTAAATCAAAGTTAAAGATACACAATATACTAATTTTCTTACACTAAGCAATACATAGAGAAAGTTGGTGTTACGTAAACGTCATAGTTATCAACAAAAAAATAGGAGGAAAGAAATATAATGGCTACTACTATTCTTCTTCTAAATATATTCTGACAGATATATCTAGAAACAGCGATAATTACAATAAAAAAGCAATTTCGATAAAATTAAACATTTAAAAATAATGCTTCTAAAACTTTTTACACCAGAAAGTAGAAATGCGTTAGGATTAAGTTATATTAGCTTTAAAATATTTAATTTTTATAATGTGTTCACAATGCTATAATTAACATTACGTATGTGTTGCAGCTACTGCCTTTGGTACGCCGTTAAATTTCGGGGCACCATCTTCCACAGCTCCATCTACCGGTTTTGGATTTGGACAACCACAAGCACAGCAAACGCCTGCATTCGGCACGACAACGTTCGGGGCTCCTGCGGCTACATCAGCCCCCTCGTTTGGCAGTACATTTGGAACACCGGCGGCCACAGCGGCGCCTGCTTTCGGTAGTACGTTCGGCGCCACAAATACTGGTGGAGGGTTGTTTGGAGCACAACCCACAACTAAACCCAGTTTATTTGGAGCAACGACAACACCGAGCTTGTTTGCGACACCAACGACATCAACGCCACTGTTCGGTGGTACTACAACAACGCCAAGTTTATTTGGAAATCCGGGCACGACAACGACGCAAAGTTTGTTTGGAAATACGGCTTCTGCGGGGACTTCACTCTTTGGTACCGCATCTACGACACCGTTGTTTGGTGGAACTTCCACTAGCGGAGGCTTCGGATTATTTGGTAGTACCGCTACTACTACCACACCAGCGCCGTTGTTTGGATCGGGAAATACCAACACTTTTGCCGGTTTTGGATCGACAGCAATTAATACAGGCTTTAAGTTACCTACAACCTCACAACCACAGCAGGGTAATGGTTAAAAATTAAAAATCAATATAGAAATTATTATGTTAATTTTTAGGTGCTGATGTTAAAGCTCAACAAACACTTGCATCATTTTATGCCATAAACCTTTTCAATGACGAGAGGGACGATATTTTAAAAAAGTGGAACATGCTTCAAGCTTGTTGGGGTACTGGTAAAGGCTACTACAACCCATCACAGCCTGCTGTTGATTATGACAGCTGCAATCCTTTCTACCGTTTTAAAGCCATAAGTTATGTTGTGATCCCGAATGCTGACAACACTGATGGTTTAGTTAAGTTGGTATTCAATAAAAAAGAGTCTGAATTAACGTAAGTATCATTAATACAATGAATACAGCCAATGATTCATTAAAGAAAATTTGCAGAGCCCAAAAAAGCGCCATACTGAACGGACTTAATTCAATTTTGGGCAATAAACCAAACCTTACAGTATCGATTGTACACATAAAATCAATTTCCGATAACGAAACTGAGATGATGATAACTGTTGCTGAGAAAGGGGTTACGGGAACCAGCAGAAAGATACATGCAACTGATTTGTCTACCTTTCTCAATCAGGCAACACAAAAACAACAATTAAGCACTGCTGGTGTAAGTTTTATAGGGCCTTATGTCATGCCCTCAAAAGCACAATTGGAAGAATACTTGAAAGAACCACCACCAGGTAATAACTAAACAATAACTGTCACCATTGTTTATGTACTTATTCTCTTACAGGTATAGATGGTCAAATGTGGAAGGCAGCGCAGTTGGATAATCCGAATCCTAGAAAATACCTCCCTACACCACTAACTGGTTTTGCAAATTTAAAAAAACGTATGCTGTGCGAAGAGCATGAAACTGGATTACACCGCGCATTTTTAGAAAAGGTTAATCGCGACATTACAGAGCTGAAGAAGAAGCACGCTGCTTCTATCGCGCAAATTGCTGAACAGAAGCAGAAATTCTTACAACTACAACACCGAGTGCTAAGGGTACTAATCAAGCAATTGATAGGATATGCATATGTTAAAGAGTTTAATTTTAGATTTTAGTGAAACAAGAATCTACCAGAAAGGTTGGTTTGGCTCTACAACCTGAGGAGGAGATGCTTCGGGCCCGGTTAGAAAACATGCAAGCCCACTTGAACATGCCTACACAGTTTAGAGGTAAGATCAATGAACTATTGAGTTCATGCAGGGTAATGAATACAGTGGAAGCCGGAAAAAATGAGTCGTACAAGATTGATCCCAAAGTACAAGAGGACGTCAAACAGTTTTTAACCATGGAGCAAAACGGCATTAGTCATCTAGTGCGGATTATAAATGATGATTTGCGCGATTTAAAAATTATGTCCGAGGGAATGAATCAGATGCTTATGAGCAAATAATTGTATTTTTCATGTTATAAAATAAATGAGTATTTTTAAAATGTACGTTGTCTTGAACTCTAAAAAAACAACTATATACATACATTACCAAATACATTGCCATAGGTAAATTATGGAATGATTAAAATTAGGAGTCAGTTAAAAGGATGACAGCCGAAGAATTACAAAATGGTAAAAAAATACATTTACAAATTATGTGGAATTTTTGTATTCCCTTTTAAATGTTTGAATTCCCGATTTAGTATTCTGGAAAGGCCTTATTATTTAAAGTGTTAATAGCATAAATTCAAAATAAATAAACAATTAACTTTGTTGGTATCACTTTTTATTTACACTTGTAACTATAGTTTCGACAACTTCAGCTTGTCATTATCAAACAATAGTGAAGTTGTCGAAACTATAGTTACAAGTGTAAATAAAAAATGATACCAACAAAGTTAATTGTTTATTTATTTTGAATTTATCAAAATGTATCACGAAGTGAAAGCCTCCACAATTACTTAGTTAATAGCATATTCAGATTTTTCCTAAATAATATATAGATACCTCTTAATTTATTAATTCCATAATTTTTTAAAGGGACTACTGTTCAATTTTAAAAACGTAGGGTACAATTAATCCTGGTAGTGAAATTGACATAGTTGCAACCCAAACAGGTAAATATTTTATTTGGTATAATTTTTTTGAAATAATAGTTCATCTTATGTTATCTATTCTATGGATTTTTAATACGTGACTACAAATACCACGCGGCGCTAGCGTATACAATTTGACATCACAATCTGTGACGGAGTAATTAACTCGCCCAGCAATTTCACCTGATTTGCGTAGAAAACAGGAACGAATATTATTTGTGGTGTTCACAATCAGTGTTGGATATATGTGCTTGTGGATTACTTTAATGTAAGTAACATTTGAATCTATAGAAAAGGCAAAATATCCGTGTATTAATGGACGCAAAACAAGTAGTCAGAGAACAAAGGAATGGCCTCCGGGTTTAATCATATTAGTATAATAAAATTTTTATTGGCAGATCGATCTGAAAATTTCTTCTTCCGTATTAATCCTCTAACGAAAACATAATTTTATTTACCTTTGTGTAAAGGCAAGAATTAGCATTTTAGTCCGTTAAATTTTACAAACAGCTGGAAACTTCTCGAATGTTGATCGAGTTAGAACCTGATTTTGTGCATCCTTGGTGGAGGGGGAACCGATAATCCGCTTTTATATAAGGATTTTATTACCAGAATAATTCGTTCTGCAGACATTTACGTGATTATTTTATTATAACATATGTACTTATATTTTGTATTAAACGTAATCCAAATAAATTTTTAACCAAACAATAGACTGCCTAGGATGACAACTTCATAAAAGCTGTGGTCTTCATTTCACAACTTATTATTATTATATGTAATTAAATAAACGACAATTTAAATAAATAAGAAAATAAATTCTTTTTGTAGTACGTTATTTTTCAATGTAGTTCATATTGGCTTTCTTTGTTAAGTTGCAATCATGCGCAGTCCAATGTCAACAATTGCCCCTCCTATGTTACTACTGTGAATCACAATTAGTTTGGAAAGTTAAGTACGTGATGAATCAACGTTTTTTTATTTGTGACGTCGTATAGGTGTTTTGACGACAATTTGTTTGCGTTTTTTCCAAGGTTCCTCGTGTGATGGTACCCAGGATAAGGCGAACGACAGAGGGACGCCGTAACCTCATCGATTGACGCAAGAGCGTGTGACGCAGTCGCAAGTTGTTTTCTTTGTGAATGGAAGGTACAGTTTCCGGTGTTTATAACGGCGTAGTGACTTGAATTTCGAGATAAACATAAGGGCCCACCGAGGGCGTGCGCGCATTGCCATATTACGTCCTTTGTTTGTTGGTAAACGCGTCCATTTTGTGAAAGCACAACGGTCTCGAGATGGCGAAGAATAACGTAGAATCGAACAAGGGGGGCCGCACAGGGAGGTATAATGGTAATACAAAGTATTTCAAAAGTATTACCCCTCAACAATCACGGGAAACTACTCCGTCGAGACTGAGCCCAGCTGCGGGCAGCCCGTGCACTTCACCGGGCCTCCTGGCCGGCCACTATGCCGGCTGCAAGTTCACCGAGCCCCCGCTCCCCTCGGCGCTACCTCTGCCGCCCCAGCATTGGATGCAGCAGCCATCTGTGCATACCATCAGGCCGTGCAAGCCTGAGCCTGAGCAGCTTGCACGCCAGCTCAAGACCCTCCTTAAAGTGCAAGCCTGATTCACGTTTTAATCACCCACGGACAGGACAATATACGATTCATCCGCGACTGTGATACACCCTTTCGAGAATAATCAGGATCGCCGTAGGACTGTAGCCTGTAGATAAGTCTATTTCTAAATGTGATTTCGTTCAAACTGTTAAAAATTGTAAGAGTATAGATTATTTCGTTTCCGACAAGAGAGCACTTAAAGGGCCAATAATAAAAATAATAAAAAAATAAGTTCAGAGCGGAAGGGGCAGTGTGCGACACACGCCGGTCCCGGCACGTACTGACCCTCAGAGCGCGCCCTCCTCCTTCCGTACACTGGGCCCAAAAAAAAATGTAACACCTGTGATGATGGGAACTCGTGCAAGCTTTAATTAAAGAAGAAAAAACACGGGCGGCTTTTAAGTGCTGCCTTGTCGCACACTCGTGCATATATATATATGAATATAAAAGTCTATATATATATTTAAAGATTTAATGTGTAAAGAAAATGAGACGTCATGTTTGACGTTTATTTTTGTTAAACGCAGTACAAATGTATAATCACCGTAGTTTTAATTGTATTGTCGTATGAGGGGCGTACGGCTCGTGATTTGGACTAGATTATTTTTGTCATATCGAGTTTTCTTTCAGTTATTGAATTTATTTTTGGTTTGTCCACACATGCAGATACCACCTTTATACAAAGTATTGACCCCAATTTTACAACATTCTATTTACCAAACATTAAATAAATAACTGGTTGAGACTGTTTCATGATAAAGTGGCTTTAATTACAGTTCACTTACATAGTGATTAAAATTTTAATGTTGTCTTAATGAAATTTTGACCTACGTTTTTAAGGTCCCTTTAATTCTCTCATGAATGTAAAAGTAACAAAAAAAAGTCCTTCTAACCAGTGATTTATTTCATTTATTGGATATGTTACGTGATCCATAATTATACATATTATTAAATCATTCGAAGCTCTTTATCTAGATTGATTCTCTCAGTTAACTTGCGAACAAATTTTAAAGCTTAAATAAATAAAGAGCAGTAGTTTGTAAAAAAAAAGTAAATTATTGCAGCTAAATTTCAAATAATTGATAAACAATAATCAAACTGTAATATAACTTCAATTAGATAAAAATTTGATTTTTCAGTACAACTAAAGACAAGAAAAGTATAATAAAAGTAATAGTGCAAATATATTTTACTCACTAAACCAATGTCAATACATTTTAGAATAACAGCCAACAATCGTTCAAGTCTGGTATGTATTGAGGTTATATTATGGGCTCGAATTGTAAAAAAAAAAATTCACAGCATCATTTACTGTGCAAAGACTGTAAAAATTTGGCTGCAATTTACTACCAATCTTATTTTGATAAACATCAAAAATTCAGTCAAAAATTGAAATGCGTCAAAATAATTTTTTTAATTCAGGGTCTATTCATGTCTATTCAGATTTTTTTTACAAAATTTTTAAAAATTGTACAGATTACAAATAAGCATAATTAAGCATTTTATGTTCTTACTATCATTGTCCATAACTCAATACTATAATTGTAATTTTCTTATTTTTTATTTAGATATTCCTAAGTGCTCATATATATATTAGAAGTTGTATTTAATTGAACTTGTTTAATATCCAGAATGAATTAGAAGACAAAAAAAGAGACATGAAACAATGTTAAAAATTACTAATGAAGAAAGTGTGTTTTATGTTTTAGTTTCCACAACCATAGGAATTTCACCAATTATTTTTTAATTAAAACAAAATTTTTATGTTTTTCTAAATTAAATTTTAAAAGGTGTTCAATACTTTTTAATTAAAACATAATTGGTGTTCATTTCATTATAAAATTCATTCTTATTAAATAGAAATACTAAGATTGATATGTCTATACAACTTCAATATTTAATTCTATAACATTTATTATTTTCATTAATACTTTATAATTAGTTTCGAATGATGAAAATTTAAATGTGGCATCTGCAGTGCAATTTTCCGAAGCGCACGCTCCCCTTTTTCTCGCCCAAAAGAAACATTGTCATCATTGGATCCTGCTCTCCAGAAACCATGCAGTGATGTGCAATATTTCCATTATAATAACCATTTGAAGAAAAAAAATTGAAATTATTGTTTAATTTCGAGTTTCCGAGACACGCACAAAACCATCCTTGGCTCGGTCTCTCGCCTAGTTTTTAATTTGTACAAATTTGATTATTTTTTGGAAAAGGAATCATATCGGAGATCTCATTTTTTCGTTTATTTTTTTCTTGTGCGGCAATATTTGTAACATGTACATATATATTTACATCGTGTATAAGTCATCTCCATCCTTGAGAACTGTGATACCTGCATCCTCAAAAGTCCCCCACCATGTGTTTCCTATACCCTCACAATCCTTTGACTCCTCTCCCATCCGGGGTTTTTAAAACCCCAACCAAATTTTTCTAAAATGATTATTCGTAAACTGGTTGCCAATGCTGTTGATTTGGTTCTTCAATATGACTAATAAGATGTCTTCTGTTCAATACATAAGACCAGGTAAAGGTTCAGGTATGATACAAATATATATATATAAATATATTTTTTGTCTATTTGGTTATAACAATTAATTTATATTTGATTTGATGCTTTTAGGTGAGTTTGTGACAGCTACAACTTTTCTGAAGTATTCAGCAAATTTAATGCAGCAATAATACAGTTATATGAACATAGTACACTGAATGTATACTGTATTAAATATTGAGAATGCACAAAGCCTTTACATTTAGGCTTGAGGTAAGTTTAAATATCCACTAATTTATGGAGAAGAAATGTGCCTAATATACAGTATTTTTAAATAAAATTAGTCATCAATAATTTCTCTTATTTTTAAATATAAATACTGTAATATTGAATTTTGTGATATGTTTAAAATAAAAAATGTTGATGTGGCAATAATCATTCTACTTTCCTTGTACTAACCATTAAAATTATTATATAAATTCAACACAACTATTATAGTATTTCAATAATATTAAAAAAATATGTTCCTTATTTGGAAAAATAATTTGAAAGATGATTTAAAACTGTATTTAGTTTTAAAGGTACAAACCTGCAGGATTATAAATGTACACTATAATATAAATTAAGTAGACCCCATTCCTTACCTTGCTTCAGGGCTTATTATGTTAATCCACTACAGTTCCTGTGCAATATTGTCGAAAAACTGTTCAGAAGCCAAAGGAAATTCTGACAAACTTTGTAAATGACTGAAAGTTCTTCAGTGTCATGTCAACATAGCTTAGTATTTTTGCCGACTCTTACCATAGAAATCCTGCATCCTAGGAACTATCAGGTAACAACCGCTATATACAAAAAAACAAAATTTTTCATTTGTATTTTTCTTTAAATTGATTAAATAACTTTATTCGACTTTTTAAAGACAAATCCAGAAAAACAAATGCATGGCATCGAGTAAACACTCGTTTCTAATGTACCAAGTTTTAAGAGTTTTTTTTTTGAGACAAAGAATAAATGCAGGAACAATTTTTTTCTTCTAAATTTGATAAGAAGGTATCTGGGACCTTCAAAACCAATATTCATTGTTTTCTTTGTTAGAGTACACAAAAATATACACCAGTTACTTAAAATATTCGTTGCATCTAACTAGAATAGATGTTATACTTTTTTTTAAAGGTTTTAGCAAGGGAGAAAAAATTGAGAAAAGTAGTATGGTTAATTATATGTACATACTTTCCATTGCTTTCATGGACTGATATTTTTCATTCGATATGTTTCGATAATAGAACAAAGATCTAACATTATTTATTTTTCTAGAAGCGTTTGACTTATTCTATCAGGCGTTTTTCGTCACCTTATTTTTATGTATACTCAAAAATAAAGGTTGTAATAGTGAACTATCTTATTTTATGTTGTAATCTGTTCTATTTTATACTGATATTGGTTGCATTCAAATAATGATCATTTGATGTACACGCCGGTGGTGGCGCATTCGGTTACGGCCCCGAACTGACGTGGAGCAACGTTGGTTCGGGCCAGTAGTTGGATGGGTGACCGGTACCATTCACCATTGGGATACAATAAATGGTGCTTTAGAATGACGGGGGCGATCCTTTAAAATAACAAGCTCATTTACACACACACACACAAATCACACGGCGGAAGGACCACGTGGTCGATAGCCAAAACACTACTACTGATGTGGACAAACAACAAACAAATCCTTGAGCATGATGACGAACACAGTTGTGCTGTTAAGTTTACAATACCAAAAGAGAATGAAGTAGTTCAGTTAAATAATCCACTGCATGATATTGCCAAACCATTGTTCTTTTTGAGAGCTTGTTTAGGTCTATGAGAAAACTAATCTTAAAATATAGATAGTCATAGTGCATTGCCAAAGGTTAAATTAAAGATACACAGTGTACAAACCCTACCAATATTTGGCTAATCGTTCTGATAAGGTGTATTGTATTTTTAGTAGTAGTAGTGTTAGGCTATCGACCACGTGGTCCTTGTATTTTTATTAATCATTATAATCATCAAAATGAGTGCAAACACTACGTCCACGTTGGTAGTGGGCATTCGATTGTGGCAGCTGGATGAGTGACCGTTACTATTCACCATTGAGATACATGTAATGGTGCTTCAGAGTGACTAGGGCGATCCTTTAAAGTAACAAGCTCATTTACACACACACAATTAACACGTGGCAGAAGGACCATGTGGTCGATAGCCAAAACACTACTACTACACTAGAAGTCCTTGATGAACTGGAAACTAAAAGAGTGTAAGGTATGTAATTTTCAAATTTCATAGTGATTGGGAGGAGTAAGGTTTTGATGCTGGCATATGCAGATGACATGGTGTTGATAAGAAGGGAGTGGGAAAGAGAGAAAAATAGGGAAAGTGGATGGATGTCAGAACGAGAATGACGTGTGACCTATGTGATGCGTGCGTGAAACTTGAGGTATGAAAGGTTGGAGAGCGAACAGTGGTGGTTCCTGAAGCAGATGTTAGGGGTGGAGAAAAGTACGCCTGAATACATACTACTTCAAGAAATGAATGAAATGAAACTGTGGGGATTAGGTGATTGGAAATTGGTGAGTGAGGTATAGAAAGTAAGCATGGACACAGGAGTGCGTAGATGGAGAGCAGAAAGGAGGAGCATCTGTGAGAGGGTGGCTTTGTTAGAGGGGATCATGAAAGAGTGGTTTGAACAAGGGGTGAATGTGACGGAATGGGTGCACGAGAAGGGGAAGAAGGTGGAGAGGCAAGGTACCTGAAGGATACCCCTTTCAGAGGACAGGGACCTTGGCAAGGGCGAGATGCAGGACAGAGGAGAGAGAAAGAGGTAGATGGGCGTGGGATATGGAGAATGGGAATGCATGGGAAGGATACGTGGAGTCATCTGGAAGAAGATTAGGTGGATTAATGTAGAAGAGAGGAGTAGGAATAAAGAAGTAAGAAATAACAGAGTATGATGTTAATCCATGTATTGAATAGAGGAAAATGCCAAATAATGGTTTTGTAATTATTCACTGTCCACAAATAAATAAACGTTTTATCAATATAGAAGTTAATGATTCTTCAGATGATGGATGATGTAACACTATGTAAAAAACGTGCTTGTCTTACTTGGATAAATGGAGAATCTTCACATACAGCAGCGATAAGTATGGAACATTAGAGTCTTAAATCAGAAGGGACAAATTTTTACGATATTTTCTGATGACAGAAAATTTAATAGAAAACTAGTTTAAAACATGCGAACATTAATAACCACCATAATCACATCATTGTAATTTATTAAATATTATTATCTTTTTATACCAGTTAGGGAATATAGTACAAATGTCCCTTAGATTTTTTTTAATTCAAAAAACTTTGAAGGAAGGATTCTGTGTATGATAATAAAACAATTTTTTTTAATGGAATGACAGCTTTGTTGTTACAATATGTAGCAACAATTTAAATGCAAAGCCAAGATAGAAGATTTATTGAACAACTAGTTGTTATTTAATAATTTAAAATTACAATAAATATATGAGGGGTAGATTTTCATGAGAATGGTACATCAAATTATTGTCAAGTTTTTGGCAAAAAGTAAATGCACGGAAAATATATAATGCTATACAACCGGGTGTTCGATAAAAAATGCCCAACTCCATAACTTTGTTATTTATTAACCGATTGAAATCAACTAAAAAACAAATTGAATGGCCGTTTAAATACTATGAAATGACATTCATTATATATTTTTTATATATAGGAGACGAATAGAGAGAGGTTAGAATGCGAGGCAATGGTGAGGTATGAGAGGAGGTTGTGGGAATTGGGGGAAGAGAGATTGGTGAAGGATATATGGTTGTCAAGCGTGGGTGGGGTTGAGGGGAGATGGAGGGGGGAGAGGAGGAAAATGTATGAGAGGATAGGTTTGTCAGAGGCGAAAGTAATGGAGTGGATAGGGAACGGGGTGAAGGTGGACGAGTGGGTGAGGGAGAAAGGGAAGGAGGTGGAAGGGCAGGAAAGGCAAGGGTGGATAGAGAGAAGCGAGTACAATGATATGTATGGGAGGTGGCAGGTGTATGGAAGGGTACCGAAATATTTGATAGAGAGGGGATGGAGTAGGGAAGATAGGGTGATTGTGGCAAGGGCGAGGTGTGGATCGGAAGAGAGAGGAAGGAAGATATGGATGGGGGAAGAGTATGGAAGGTGTGTATTGTGTGAGCATGGGAAGGATACGTGGAGGCATTTGGCGGAGGAATGCGTGGGGGTGAAGGAGGAATGCGTGGGGGTGAAGGAGGAATGGATGGGGGCGAAAGGGAGTAGAAGGGTGATGGAGTGGATGAGAGAGGATGGGGCGGGGGTAAGGACTTTGGAGAAGTTGGGGAGGGAGAGAGAAATGAGAAGAGGAGGTAGAAGGGGGGGCGCTGGGTAGAGATATGTAATTAGTATGTAAGAAAGATGATATGTGTAATGGATTGTATGCCAATAAAGGTCTTTTTTTTTTTATTTTTATATATTTTTTCAAAATTAACCATTGACAAATGACAGTCAACTTTAGATTTTTAAATGGCTGCATATACTTTTATTAATTTTTTTATACTAAACATCATTTTTCTGAATCCAATGATGCCCAATATGTTGATTTTAATTTGATATTTATGTTAGAAAACAATAATAATAAATCTTATTAATATATTTTCATAAAAATTTAGTGTGCTTTGAAAAAAAAATCGGAACAAACAAACGTCATTTGTTGTAAAACACAGACTATTAACATATGGTTAACATTACTTGATTCAAATCGATTAATAAATAACAAAGTTATGGCGTTGTTATTTAACGCCCAGTATATAACGGGTGTCCAACAATTATTGTAGTCCCGGGTGGCGTTGGAATCAAATACGTAGCTCGATTCTTACATGTGCCAAATAAATTGAACTGACATTTTAATTGTCAAACATAATTTAAATGTAAATGATGTAATATTTTAACATTAAAATTAACAACACTTTAAATTCACATTTAAATTATGTTTGACATTTAAAATGTCAGTTCAATTTATTTGACACATGTAAGAATCGACCTACGTATTTGATTAAAAAAAACTTGCTCAAATCAAATCCTTTATTGAAATTAGGCTTTTAAAAATTATAAGTTTCACCCAAAAATCAAGATCCAACTATGTTTACAGAAGAAGAGACATTATAGTTATAATCATTTGGTCATTTTCCATCCAGAAAAATGAGAAGACGTTAAAAATCACACAATCACATGTGTTCAACATCATTAATCTGTTTTGCACTTTATCACAAAAAAATTCTGTAATTTCCCAGTGGTTCATTTTCTCACAAAACATTATAGCTTAAATGAAATATGTAAATAAACTGCAACAAAAAATAGAAACATTATAAAATGTTAAATTGTGGAGGCATTCATTTTGTGGTACATCTTGAATTTTTAAATAAAGTGGTAAAACAAAGTCATCATGACTCCTTAATTACGAAACATATCTGGTCGGTTATATCTTACCAGTGGTTTTGAATTTTGAAAACAGATGATTTTTCTACTTAATATGTTTCAATTACCTTAAAAAAATGTTCATATTGTTGTTATAATATAGTGTATAACGGTGAATTTTGATTAAATAAAGGGGATAAAAATTAACCATGAAGTAAATATTATATTTTTTATTGAAATCAGAACTATATATATTGTAGTAGCACTAGAAGCACCTACGTATACATAAATATTAAAACCACTAAAAGCAAAGTATCACTTAAACAACAGGTTCACATTCACATGAAACACGTCCTAACCGTGCTTTTGATTTTGTTATTTTCATAATTTCTCAAAATTACTGGGAACAAAAAAAAATAACGGATAACAATAACCGCGGCGTTACGAGCTCCATCGGAAAATAACGATAAATATTGCACTTGTGACTGGAAAGATATGTGTTACTCGCGCGCGTAAATTAATGAGTTGTATTATTAATATTATTATTACAATGACGAGTTTTGTTGAGCAGCGCAGTGGCACTTGTATACTCCGTGGCGCGTCCGCATCTTCGCGCGCTGCTGGACGGAAACGCGACGGCGCTAAATATATATATTGCGAATTAATAAATTGGAAAAAAATTGGGAATTGTGTAAAGGCACACCTAATTATATTATCATCCCTTGTACAACGCTCGCGCCTGTTTTTTTTCTAAGGCTCGAATCACGAACATTATAACTGGTAAGTCAGGTTAAAATCGTTATAGATCGTGCTATGTATCATTTGCATTTGTAAGAAAATCAAAGAAAAAATAATATAAATTGGAAAATATGAGTAATTTCAAGCAGCTGTGGTTCGTGAAGTTTCCTAAATGTGAGGCAAAGAGAGAAAGATATGTCTTCACGATCACTACTGCATTACTTTCACTGGTTTTCAAGAGCCGTCATTGATTTTAATTTATATTAGCTACAAAGTTTATTTTTTTCTATTAAAATCGTTATAGACCGTCTTATCTATAGCTTAAAATGATTTACTATAAATTTTGAAATATAAGATATTAAACAAATCAAAATAGTAATGGTTTCATTGTCTCGAATAAAAATATTAACATGGCTGTGAAAAAGAAACAGGATGTAATATTATAGAGGTAAGGATTTAATGTTAACTAAAATAAATGATATTATTACAAATAGCTATCGACGTTGTGGTCCTTAACGATTTTAACTCTGATGACTATCAGTACTTTGAATTGTTAACAAGACAGCAACCGCGCGATGTTAATTGAGATCGAGCTTAGACTCTACTTCCCCTGTTATTTTGTTATGGGCACGGCATTAATAACACTTATTAAAAGCTCCACATCGCGCACGCGTGGGAGTAAGTACACCGAAGGGACTCGATTTATTTATTTCCTCTACATAAGCCCACACATTTACTCTATGAATTTTCACAATTTTCAAAAAAGGGGTAAGAGAGAGATATACAAAAAGCGCCTAAGGCTAAGTGTAGCTTACCGACTACAGAAAAATTATCATTTAACAAGCGTACAATCTGCAAAAAGAGGTAGATTATAACGAAATTAACAAAAAAAACTATTCTATAATTAATAATGAAATTTAAAAATCTGGCTGACCCAGTCCGTGTTGTACACGCCCTCTATCCGGGGTGGGTGGAATTAATTAATCGACGGGGGAGGGGATAGTATCATTATTATACACGCATCTTCTTTTGTTTTGTTTGTTTTACTGGCTGCAGCTAATGGCACTGATGAGTTTATGGGGAGGTGTGTGTGTTAAAATTCTAATCTATGTTACTGAAGTACTCCGACGCATTTCCACGGCAGATTGGGCACGTTCTGTTCGACTGCAATGTTTGTAAGTAGTTAGAAATTAGTTGGACTGATTTTATTTGCAATACTTACCCGGAGCCACTTGTCGACGCACTTGGCATGGAACTCGTGCGAACATGGGAGCACACGCAGTAGTTGCCGTGCTTCGAAGTCACACATACAAACAACACACGAGGTTTGGTCACCTTGGTGTGTGTCTGCGTTAAACTTATAGCTCAACAGTTGCTCGATCTCCAGCTTTGCAAGTCCGCGTGGTTTTGCCTCACCCAAACGCTCCGCCAAATTGAGCAACGCTTCATAATTCTCAGTCTCCGCACCAACAGAATCCGAACTGCTGAGTTCCGTCTGGCTGAAGGGCGACAACGGTGGATTCGAAAACATTGCTCTGTGAAAAAACAAATTTTTAATCGTGCCGAGATAATTTAATATATGGAAAACTTACAAGAAATGCAGAAGGAAACCAGAGTATTGAGGTGGGGCTGGAATTAATGGTGGAGGTGGTGGTGGTCCTCCGTGATGCCAACGGGTGCGCGCCTGTGGGGGCGGTGGTAACCTAGCTGCTCGACGATTTCTGGCGTGCAGCAAATCCAGCTGCGGACTGCGTGCTTCTGCTCCAAGAAATACTGGTGGGGAGACTTGCAGTGTGGGGACGTGTAGTGCTGTGGAACCGCCACCCGTATGACCGTGCAGTCCTCCGTGGTGCTCATTCAACAACTCCAGTTCGATACTCTCTGGACGCTAAAAATTAAAATTTTAACCATATAAACATGTTTCAAACGTTGAAAAAAGAATTTATCGTTGAACTTAATACTAGTTATAGTTATAAGCATATAATACGGATTAAATGGGTTAATCTTTAATCTGGACTATAGCAAGTTCTATTATTGTTATTCTGCCTTCACACATAATCAATATTGATAATTAAGCATTTTAAGAAAATATAAAAATGAAAATTTTGAACAAACTCTTAATTATTTAAACTTACTTGTGGGGGTAAGTGTGGATAATGATTGGCGGAAATGGCCCCCGGAGGTGGTGAGGCGAATCCCCCGTAGCTCTGTGCGAGGAACTGTTGCGGCACCAGTTGCGGTGGGTAAACATGGCAGCTATGCATATGTGGAGGAGCGCCTGGCGGCGCAGAACACAAGGAAATGTGTGGACTGGGTGTGTAGTTCCATAGAGGTGGTGGCGGTGGTTCATGGTGGTGGTGGTGATGGTGATGATGGTGGTGTCCATGTAGCGGTATCGTGACGGGCACCTGGTGGCTCATCTCCATCATGACTGTGGACTGGTGTGGATGGGCGTGCGCGTGTGCCACGGGTGGCGGACTGGGTAGGAAGGTCTGTTGGTGGTGCGAGTGGTTGAACTCGTTGCGGTCACGGTACCGGGGCCGGCGTAATGGTGGACTACCCTATAAACACAACATGTATTTATCAATGTATAAATTGATCAATTACGTAAATAAAAATAATGTTCATTTTAAAAGTATTTTAATAAATCTGCCAAAAAAGCGAATATTAATTTTTTTCAATTAAACATTTAAAACTAATTTTGTTTAATTTCTTTATCAGAGTGGTTATTTAAGATATAATATATAAACTAAATTTTAAAGCGACATAAGAACATACACATTTTTAATATTATTTAACAATTCAATTAAGGTATAGTATGCCACAGTATGATTGTTTACACACAGTATTTTTAGAGAATTACTGCAAAAGGTGTGTTTTTACTAAAACAAAAATAACTTTTATAATAGCTGTTGAGACAAAATAGTACTTGCAGTATAAGATCATCATTATGTAATTTACTTGCAAATAATAATATTGAGCAAGCCTACTTTATGAAAATTAACATATACAGGGTGACTGACGAAAAACCTTTGGTGCTGTATCTCACTTATTTTTTATCCGATTTTAATAAATAAAACATTAAATTAAACCTTTTTTAAAAGACTTTAATAGGATCTGAACTGTTATTTTTTCTCACACCCAGTTTTTGACAAAATACGATCAACATTTTTTTTTAATTGCACTGTATATATATTTTTATTGATTCGCAAGGAGATTTTTTTTCTGAATATAAAAATGTAGACAAATTTATCCATACATCAAACTTAAGTTGAGAAATTGAGGATTAAAAAAATAAATAAAAAGTCAAATATCCATTGTAAACAATATACAGACCCTATTTTAAATGTCAAAAGTGACAGTGACAGCCATTGATACAATACTGCAACGATTTTTAATTATTTCATAATTAAAATGTTGCAATATTTCAAACACTGTACTAGAATTTTGTGCTTCTACAGAAATCGTTTTTCAGTTTTTGAAATCTTGCAACATTTTTATTATGAAATTATTAAAAATCATTGCAGTATTGTACCAATGACTGACACTGTCACTTTTGACATTTGGAATAGGCTATGTATATTGTTTACTATGGGTATTTGATTTTTAATTTTTTTTTAATCCTCAATTTCTCGACTTTGGTTTGATGAATGGATAAAATCGTTTACAAATTTAGATTCAGAAAAAAATCTCCTTGCGGATCAGTACAAAATATATATACAGTGCAATAAAAAAAAAAAAGTTGATCGTCTTTTGTCAAAAACTGGATGCAAGAAAAAATATCAGTACAGTTCATATTAAAGTCTTTTAAAAATCATTTAATTTGATGTTTTATTTATTCAAATCGGATCAAAAATAAGCGAGATATAGCACCAAAGGTTTTTCGTCAGTCACCCTGTATAATACAAAGATTAATTAATTAAATCTATAATAACTGATGACACAGTTTACAGTTTGTAAGATATATTTTAAATAAAATCTAAACAGCTAATGAAAAAAAATATTTTGTGTTTTAAAATAATTATAAATTTGATTAGGACTAATATAATTATTCAAACTGTACTATTTAGGACATCAGACTGAAGAAATGATTTATAATGTTAATAATTGTACCAGTTGCAAAAATATTCAATTTAGGGGAGTCACGTTGCAATTGTACCATCTTGTAATTATCTGAGCCCATGATGCACACATAATGAGTGTTCACTTGTCTGTTTTCTGTTCAGTAGTTGCCATTTTTGCTACTAGCAACCTGTAGCGCATGTGCGGACTAATAAATAGAACTTTTGCTCTTTAATTTCATCTATTAATTATGATTTAGTTTAAGCTTTACATAATAAGTCCTACAAAACATTAAAACCCAGATGCTCATTTAGAAACACACGATATAATAGTGGGTATGTAATGGGCATCAATGTAATTAGTGGATCTCGAGCCTCTGACACTCTTGTGAAAAAATCTTCCAAATGAAGTGGATATGACTAAAAGGCACAAGCAAAAAACTAATCAAATGAGTGGATAAGTAAGCAGCCCAGTAATTTAATTAACTTATTTTTGTGGTAAATGAAACACTATTGTTGAGACAAATTTATACCATCCATCAGGCAGAAGAAATTTTACCAAGTAAAAGTTTCCTAAATTCAATATTTTATTTTTGTGTTTAATGGAAATGAAATGTGTAAGCTCTTTAAAATTTCCAAAACTTTATTGTTAAGGTTTTAAATAATGCTACTAATTAAAAGTAGTACCGCAGTTTAAAATTTTTTAACTAGCAACGCAAACGAGTCAATTGTAGATTTGTTAATTATATACAATACAATTTAGAAATTTCACGCATGCATGTTGTAAAATCAAGATTAATTTTAATTTATAAATCTAACCTGCATTGTATGTGTGGAAGGTGGATGCTGTCTAGGGGATCTTCGGGGTGGAGAGGCTGGTTGGGCACCGAGCTCTATGTGATGACCTGAGCGAGACAGTCTCCTGCGTTTGCGCGACGGCGACTCACTCTTGATGCCGTCGTCACTGTTTTGTCGACCATAATATGGAGGCGAGTGCTGTTGGAAGTGTACCGGACTTACGCGAACATCTGTATATAAACACACCAATTTAATTGCATTCAGGACAGCAAGTTTGCTAAAAGTCCACCAAGCTTACAATATGTAAATTAATTTTATATATATAATACTTATTTAATTTAATTAAAATAATGAAATATAGTGAATTTTCCAATTATTAATGTAGGTTTTCTTCTTAATTGTTATGGTATAAATATAAAACCTAAAATGATTTTATTTTTTGTTAAAGTAATTAATCTGCCTTCCCTTGGCATGGATGGAAATAATTTTTTCTCAAATTTAATTGTGAAGGATTATTACATAGTTTTTTTTTTTAGTATAATACTATAAAATGACATGTTTTTAATTGAATGATAAACTGTGTGTCGAAGGTAAGGTAAGGTTTTATAGCCGTCTGATTGGCACTCAGAAATCTATAAAGTGGTGTAGGATTTTCTTGAAAACTCTGGAATACCTTTGCTGTCGTGTCACTGGATAGATTGTGATGGTTCACGAGGTGAGGTATATCAATAAAAATAAATAGAAAATTTGGGACAGTCCATGGTCAGATGTGGACTACTGAAAATAAATTATAGACTAAATAAAAATAATATTAATTATAAGTGAAAATTAGTAAATATGGTATATTAACAAGAGTTTAGTCTAATATAACCATAAGAAATTCATATGATTTATCAATATAATTGGAAGTTGATAATGCATCAATTTGCATAAAAAAACATTGCTTAAATTAATTTGAATCATATTATTTTGTATATTATAAAAAGGTGACTTTCAAACGCCATTATTGTATATAGTGTATAAATAATTTTTAAGGTAACTTAGATTTGGAATCTGGATATACATTTCTCAAAGGAACATTATTTACTCCAGAAGACAGGTGTCTTGGACAAAGTACACCTTAAAATATCTGTATATTTCTTATAGTGGCACGAACTGATTTTTATCAATAGAGCACAAAAAGTAAACTTTCAGTACTTAGTCAATATTAGATGAACTTCGATCCTTTATGTGGGGATTATGTTTACAGAAATAGCTCTCTCTATTATAAACTCACTTGAACACATAATTTTATGGTAAACTTACAACACTGGTTTTACCCCAGAAACATTTACCAATTCGTGGAAAGGATCTAGCAACCTTTAAATGCACATTTAACACTAAATCAAAAATTCAACCATGTGATACTATCTATAATACTTACCTCTGGCATGTCTTCTTTGATTGTGCGAAAATTCAATGAGAGGACGCTGGTGATGGCCCTCTGTCTGTGGGGAGCCCAACAAACCCGTGTTGTTTTCACAAATGTTGATGTGTAATGGAGGTGAAATGTGCCGTCTATCACTCAATGTGTTTAGGTTCATATGTCTACGGTCAGCAGCATAATTTTGCCGTCTTTCCACTTGGTTGTTCATGTGTCTTCTATCCTGAGCGTGGCCTAATAAATAAAATCACATAAATAATTTGACAAGACACGCTACAAAGTAAATTAGGTAATTATTTACATACTAATATGCTGCCTATTTCCACCCTAGAGATAGTCACTTTTCTTTGCTACTATATGAGTCATAATTAATGCAAATACAGTAATACTATATGTTTTTAACTATAATAACTTTTCCTTTTTATTGTGGTATTACTATAGTTTAAGATGGTTAAACAACCGGCATAAATAGGAAAGTAGTATGTATAATAATAATTGTAAGAGTGAGGAGAACCCATAGAATTGTTATAAAAAAACTGTTACCTCAATTGCAAAAAAATGAGTTGTAACAAATTGGTAAATTAAAATATAATCATCTACTAAAACATACAAATGAAAATTGTCCCAACTGATTGAGGTTGTAGGCACTTACTTCGTGATACATTTTAATTAGATGAAAAATAAAGAATACTTTTACTTAGTTAATATCACAATGTTTATTAAATAGTGACTGCAGTTTCGATCAAACAATGATCATTATCAAACTATACTATCAAACTTATAGTATTAAAAGTATTCTTTATTTTTCATCTAAAATTGTTCCAGTTTGATGACTCTCAATAATTTAAAATTGAAATTTTATAATGCTATTTGTGAGTAAGCTAACTAACCAAACACAGGAACATGTAGAAATTGAACCATTTAATATTATTTTCATTTTCCCTATATAGAAT
This sequence comes from Ontholestes murinus, assembly GCA_963969525.1. Classification (NCBI taxonomy): domain Eukaryota; kingdom Metazoa; phylum Arthropoda; class Insecta; order Coleoptera; family Staphylinidae; genus Ontholestes; species Ontholestes murinus. The sequence continues at coordinate 56,332,865 of OZ018389.1, read as the reverse complement.
ATAGGGAAAGTATTGTTTGTTTGAAATTTTTATGAAATATCCATTTTGAGGTCCCCTGAGATGATTCCACTAATTTCTGTGGGCGCCATATCTCATAAACGGATGATCCTTTTAAGATGAAACTATAAACTTAAGGTTTTATCGTTTAAAATTATTGCTGAAAAGCTTTTGGTAAATATTCATCATGTTTACTCGAGTAACTGCTTTTTTCTGATATTTTTCTAAATATGAAAAATATTGCATAACTTTTCAAACAAAAGGGAATGAGAAACTGAACAAGTTTTATTAATTATTAAAACTTGTTTTTCACGAAGTTCTTGATTAAAATTTAATTTTTAACATTTTTTGCCTATTGCTAACAAACTAAGTATAAGAGTTACATGAAATTTATGTTACAAGTTATGTAAAGAATTCAAAATTGAGCCAATTTTTAAGAATAACATTTTTGCGTAACCCTCACAGTTTTCGAGAAAAATATAGGGAAGATGTTATGATGGCTACATGACCATTTTTAATGTTTCTTTAAAGGTCCGTAATAATTAAAGCATTGTAATAAATAATAAGTTTGTATTGTACATTTTTTTATATGAAACCAAAATGATTAATATCGTTTCTAATGCTCTACATAATAAACTTTATATAACTTCTTATGAAAAATCTGTTACTTAGCACTTTACGTTAATTTTAAGTTATTTTCGTATAAATTGTGTAAGATATTGAAATAGATAATCACAGAAAAGGTGTTTTTCGGGCGCATGTTTTATGAAGGTTACTACCAAAGACATCATTTGTTAGGGCAATAACAAATTCAAGTAGGGTTCGATTTCAGCATTGTAACTGGTTCTTTACTCGTATTATGTTTCGGCACATGATTGGTTCCCAATTAATTATTCAATTTTTCAAATAGGCTGTACATCAAACTACTGTCAAATAAAATTAACGAATGTCAGTTTTTGTGAACTTTTTAAAAATGATTGCAAACACACGACTTGGAAATACAACACAAGAAATAATTCAGGAAAGGTAAAAGATGCCGAGCCAAAAAATACATTATCATACAAAACTCCAAAACTCTAGTGCCAAAAAATGAACAGAATAACATACCTGATAAGCAAAATATAGTATACAATAAATGTACAATCAATAATGATTATACACAATAAATACCTTTGTTTGTTATTATAATATTTTTGTTGGGATATAGTCCAAAAAATTGCTCTCGTACATTGTAAATTATCACAAGTTTGCACTCTTACTTACTCAAAAAGTAAGGTGATAAATTTTGGTTCACTCAAATAGATTTATTTTGACAAATCGACTATAATCTTGCAATTATGAATGATTTTAAAAACGCTTTTTATAAATACATATTCATCTTGTCAGTTAATTTTTTTATTCAGGTGACTGAGTAGATGATTGCAGTTCTTTATATAGTACATTAAAATTGAAAAAAAAGTTGATTATTATCTTGTTTCTGTTTTATATGTAAATATTTTAAAAATTACAGTTATACTGGTTGTTCAAGTGGTAACATAAATGTTATCTACAGATTAATGAAATCTTTTGTATTTTTAAATTACTGCAATCTAAGTTTATTGTCAAAACAATAATGTGGATTTTATAGAAAATTGCTTGTTCATGACTATTCAACAAAATTTGCTAATTTTTATTCTAGCTTCTGAAGTTACACAAGTTATGCAGCAGATTAAAAATGTGTAATTCAAACATCAAGATAATTCTAACCTGCATTATTTTCGTTGTTGTAATGGATATGGCTGTTGCGCAGGACGGGGCTAAGCTGTGATTTCGGATATCCATGTACGTAGCTACTATCCTTGGGGCTGCCATTATTACCCATAGAACATTCCCTGAAAGATTATTAGCAATGTAAATATTTGCATTTACAGTCAAATAATAAAATTTGTGAGTGCACACTAGATTATACCAGTCATCTGATTAGTTTTCATTAACTTTTATGATCTTAGTTAAAAACCATATTTTACATATTGCTAATTACTAACTATTAATAAATGTGCTTAAATCAATATAAATATAATTTAATTGCTGAGGAGTAATCAGAATAAGTAAACAATTTTGATATTTAAATGAATGTTGATAATTACATTTCCATGTACACACAATGATGTTTACATTGAGCTTAAAATGACTATTATTAATAATGATACAAGCTTTACCAAATGAGTAACTTGTCAACTCGTTTCTTTGTAGGTTAGTCAATGTGATTCATGCATATGTGTAACAATGAGATAGGACATACCCGGCCCTGTTGAAACCAGCCTCGTATTCCCTTCCATACTCCTTGGCGAAGCGGTTGGCCCATCTATGATGAGGCCTTGCAGAGGCCCCGTGTCTATTGAATGTTGAGGAGTTCCTCCTAGCCTGTCCCCCGTGATTGCTGGGGTTCATTTTACTCACCACAAGGAATTTTTTTTTTTTTGTCTCGCCTGGAACGTTTTTAGAGGACACCCAGAGGCAACCTTGTGCGGCTGGGCGCACACATGCGAACACTCCGCCTGAGTACTATTATTGCACTTCCAAAGTCGCCGTCGGACTATTGATCCGATCCACCTCGCGGACGAGGGCCGAGCTATACGCGTTGGGCTCTAGGACGGGGGCCTTCTAGGGGGGCTACACGGCACGGGAACACGGCTGGGTGCACCTACCCGTTCTCGCGACGCTTAGCGACTTTTCCTTTTGTATTGTGAAATCGGCCACAAGTGCAGACCTACTCGCTCTCCACCAACACAAACACAATGGGTTTACGAGCGGGGCTTGCCATAGATTAGAGCGCAACAAGAAAGTAAAGTAATATAAAGCTATCGCTTCATAGCGCGGGATTTTTGAATATCGGGTCGATTATGTCAAGGTACAAACACTGGAGGCGCTATTTACAAACTCTCATGAAAAGCACCACCTAGAAACATTATGGGTAATTAAATTGAGTTCTTTTATTTTAAAAGTGGTGGTGTCGATCATAGTACTTTTTCTGTACTACACATTTAATTATTCTTGAAAAGTAACGAGTTTTGTTAAAAAATCGACGACGAAGTTGGCGGCAGAAACTGCACCAAGAATATAAGCACGACATGCTGGTTGTGTTTAAATGGCATCTGTCATGTCACAACAATTAGTACTTTACACCTGCGCGAGTGATTTTAGTTAGATATTACATCCAACGGAAACTGTCGAGGTACCATACATGGATAAACTGTTCATTAATCGAAGAGAAACCCCCATGAATTCTGTTGACAATTGACTTTACTCGACATATGGACTTCATTTTACTTTCTCAGAACTTTTCCCAGAATTTCTGCACATTACGTAAGGCTTTATTGTTACCTAAAATAATTTCCTATTATTTGTATTCAAATAAAATCTAAAAGTGCTATTGTAGCTATCATAGTACTTTCTCCGTCTTGCTCAGTCTGTAGTATTATACTTTTAATTAAACCCTGAGGTTTATAAAAAAAAAATTGTTTGAAATTCTTAAACTTATTTTACACCATTATGTATTTTAAAAGAAACATTAAAAAAATCAAAAAAGGGTCTTGGCAAATACTTACTTACGATGCATACATTGTTTAAGAACACACAAAAAAAGGGTTGATCATATCAAGGGAACTCAACATATATCTTTTTATTTTTCATATTTTGAAAGGAAAATCTGAAAAATCAGCACAGCCCCCCAAAAAACTATGAAAAAGTACAATGTTGAGAGGGACATCCATTACTTACCTGCTGGAAAATGTTCTTAATATCTAATTTTGAAGCTGTGACCAGTTTGTCCTATATGAAATTTCATAGACATCTGACTTCTTTACCGATTTTATATTCTGATCGTTTTCAGAAAATGTGAGCGTTTTTTCTGTTTAACTGTGAGAAGTGAGTGGAGTGAATGATTCTTTATTTGAAGTAGGAATTTTGGAGTGAATGACTAATGTGTTTTGGAATGTTTTTTTGTTAATTAAATTTTAAATAAAGCCATTATTTTTGGCAATAACTTAAACTTAAGTTCTATGGTTCTAGGGCGCTATATCTGAAAAACGAATGATCAGATTGAGTTGAAACTTTAAACTTAAGGTTTTATCGCTAAAAACTGGAACTGAAAAGCTTTTGGTAAACGAATAACAGAAAAACGTTAAACATTTTACTGTTATTCATTTTCTGTTATTCATTAAAAATGTACTACGAAGTGAACGCCTCCAAAATTCAAGATTTTTAGTAAACATCCATAAACCAGAAGTGGCTGTGGTACTCGAGGCGTTTTTTTTGTTTTTTTTCCGATTTTTTTAATGTGAAAAATATATCAAAATTTTTCCAACAAAAGTTAAAGGGAATGAGAAACTGAACAAGTTTTATTAAAACATGGTTTTCATAAAATTCTTAACTTTTGAGAAAAGAATAAAAATTGCAAATTTTCACATTTTTTGCCAACTGCTAATGCAAAGTTTGGGAATTTTTAAAAAAGTCATTAAATTTGATTGCTATTTATTGACTTTTATTAAACCATACAATCTTGGTGCTAATGGAATTTTGATTAATTATTTGAAATATAAGAAAACTGCAGAAAATTACTATTATGTTTTAAGCAAATTTTTGATTTGTGCTTGAAGTAAAGCAGTTGTACCTCTCTTAAGGCGAACTAAATTTTCTTGACACTTCAACACTTGTTGATCTGTTTCAAGAATAACAATTGAATTTGCTTTGTCAGGGTTTGAGATAATTAATAGATTAAGTGAAGCTTTTGATTAAGTAGATTGATAAATCTAATGATTAATTATTTGGAATGGCCTTTATTATATTTGAGATTTATGCTAAAGGAATAGGAGGTTGTATGTTTTGCAGATTTGTCGTTAATATAGGTATGATAAGATAGGTCCAATTGTTCTGTCATACTAAAAGTAGTTTTTCATGAATTAATGTATTTTTAAATTGTCTTTGAAGTATTGTTAAAAATTTGAATTAATGATAATTAATAAAGTTATCAATTTTTTCCGTATAATTTTATTCATATTTTTTCTGACGAAATCATCAAGAATATTAAACTTAACGAGATGATGTTTAAACGTAAGTTTTAAATCGAACATCTTGATATAGTGTTAAAACGTTTTCATTAATTTGCTTCACTTTATAATGACATTCAAATGTTAAAACTTAAGTCATGTTCTTATAATATATGCAGTGTTACATAATTTTTTGTGGTAAAAGCATAGTACATATTTCAGCATCAATTACCTCTTAGTAACGGTCACAACCATCTTTGTTTTCAATAATTAGAAAAACACGAAAACATTTTGTAAATCTACAACAATGAGTCTTATTCATAATACCTCGACAGATATTGAATTATACCAAAGTAATTTGTGTTACAAATAGCAAGGCTATCAAAGCAACACTAGTTTGAATGTATTTATTTCTGTCAAATAAACTAAAAATGATTGAAAGTACGTTAAATAGTTTGTGAGTGACGACTACAACGTAAAGGATTTTAATAAAGAGAATAGTTGCGACGGTTACTAAAAAACTTGAAAAATTAACTATGTTTTAACCACAAATATGTTATACATTACATGTATTATATTTTATTTTCTTTCTGTGAATAAAGATGTTTAGCAGTAGTAGTAAATATTATTACAATTATTTATCTGAATGTAGTGTATTTGAATGTTGTAATATAACATTCACAGTTGGATATCAAAAATATATAGTAGTGTGTTTGTATAGACCACCTGATAGTGATATTATACTTTTTTTAAACAAATTTCATACATTGTTATCCGTTTTATTCCATGAAAAGTTCATTTATTTCATTGCTGGAGACTTTAATGTTGATATGTTGAACTTGAACACCAGTACATTAAATTTTATAAATATATTGGAAATGTTTAACGCACATATAACAATAACAGAACCTACAAGAGTAACATTATCTTTAAGTACGTGTAGATAATATAATTACTAACTATAATGGAAATATGACAGGTAAAGTTTTTAATTTTTGTATATCAGATCACTTTGGACAATTATTAAAATGTGCTATAGAAATTACAAATAAAATAAAAATTGCTAAGTTACGACAATTTACTACTCAAAATATTTTTAATTTTCAACAAAAATTTAAAAAAAATTTCTTGGACTAAAGTTTATGCTACGAACAAAGTAAATGAAAGCTTTTCCATATTTTTAGAACAATTTTTGCATAATTTTAACATACATTTTCCTTATAAAACTATACACCTGAATAATAAATGAAAATATAATTTAAATAATGCAAAATTAAACGAAGTTAAAGAACAACTTCAAATTTATCAAATATTGTCAACGTTTAATCCGGAATACAAGATTGCCTACAACAAAACTAAATTTAGATATAATACATCATTAAAGGACACAAAGAAAAATTACTATAGAAATAAGATTAACAATGCAGAAAATAAATCAAAAGAAATGTGGAATATTGTAAGAGACAGCAATTTAAGTAATAAAAATGGCGAAGTTACCAAGCATACAGCAAATGAATTTAATACTCACTTTATAACCAGTGCATTTGTTAATATTAAACAAGGGCCCTCTAATAGTCATTCATATTATGATACTTTAAATACTCATAATAATAGCATTTTTTTAAGTCCAGTAACTGAAACGGAGGTTAAATCACTAGTGATGCGCTTGAAAAATAAAAAGAGCTCAGGAATTGATGAAATTCCCATTCAAGTTATCAAGCATTGCATACTTGAAATAGTATCTCCATTATGTTATATTATTAATCTATCTTTCGAATCGGGAATTTTTCCAGATGATTTAAAAATATCTTTGGTTAAACCATTACATAAAAAAGGAAACTATTCTGATTTATCTAACTATAGGCCTATAAGTTTAATTTGTATGTGTTCTTGAGTGTTGTGAAGATTATATTAATAATAAAACGAGGTTAAATTCCTTTCTTCACTGTTTTTATTTAAGCACTAAAGATTAATCAACTATTGATAATGGACACATAGTGTCCGAAATGTACATTTAGTGCTTAAATAAAAACAGTGAAGAAAGGAATTTAACCTCGTTTTATTATTTTTATTATTATAAGTTTAATTACCTGCTTTGCTAAAATATTTGAATATTTAATGGCGGAACGAATCACTAATTTCTTTAAAAAATTTAATTTATTTAATTGCAATCAGCATGGATATATAAAAAATAAATCTATAGATATATTTGATTTTTTATCTAATATAGTAGAAGGGCTAGAAAATGGAGATCTCTCGTGTGGCATCTTCTTAGACTTATCAAAAGCATTTGATACTTTAGATCATAAACTTATTTTATCTAAATTGTATAAATATGGTATTCGTGGTAATGTTTATAATTGGTTTTCATCATATTTAACTCAACGAAAACAGGTTGTAGAGATTGTAAGAGACGGAAAAAAACTAAGATCCAGTATGTTAACATGTTCGGTAGGGGTGCCTCAGGGGAGTGTTCTGGGCCCACTACTGTTCATCATTTTTATAAATGATATAATAAATGTTGTAACAAATGTAAAACAACATATAGTTAACTATGCTGATGACACAAATGTTATAATTAGGGGAACTAATTATCTCGAACCTCGTACAAAATGGTAACGATCTAATGGAGTCTATAGTACAGTGGTTCAGTGAAAATAAGATGGTGTTAAACAATGATAAAACAAATGTCATGCTTTTCAAAATCAGCAATGCCTTACAAACATCTGAATATATTACCTTTAATAATGTATGCATTAAGATATCAGACTCAACACGATTTCTGGGAATATACATAGATGATACATTATCCTGGAAAACGTATATTAAAAATTTGTGTAGTAAATTATCATCTACAACGTATGCACTTAGAGTACTCTCAAACTGTATTGACAACGGTGTGCTACGAACGGTATATTATGCCAATTTTTATTCAAATATTAAATTTGGGATAATTATTTGGGGTAGTTCACACGACCTCATTAACGTATTTGTATGTCAAAAGAGAGCTATAAGGATTATTTATATACATATATGAATGTGTGAAGTTTGTTTTTAGAAATAGGAGTAAATTTGATTCATGTGTGCAAATGCACTCTTATTCTACAAGAACCAAATTTAATTTAAGTTACCCGATTCATAAAAAGAGTGTATATGAAAAAGGACCATTTTACAGTTGCATAAAATTGTTTAATCACCTACCCCAAGATATAAAGATGATACAAAATCAGAAAGCACTCTTTAAATGTATCTGGAAATATCTATGTGACATGGAACCTTATTCAATACAAGAATATTTTAACTTTTGTCTAGTAGCGTAGAGTATTATTAGTATATGTAATAGATAACAAAATTAAGTATTATATTTTTTGTCTATATATTTATATTGGACTTGTTTCACAGACCATTGTACTCTGCTGAAATAAATTATTTACTTACTTACTTACAGACATTTGTAATCTTTAATTTTTTCATTATTGTTGTTAATGTAACCAATTCTTATGTTAAATATTAGAAGTGTATTAATGTGAACAAATTTTAACTGACTTTTTTATGGTATTTTGTTTAATTTATCTATTTCAACACTCTAGTAAGAGAAATGGGTTATATTACAAAAAATATTTAATTCAATAATATAATATTAATAATAATATACATCTAAGTAACTGTAACTAAAGGATTGTTTGGAAAAAGAAAACCACATTACGAACGTATCATTAGATTTCTTTATGTTATTTACAGACACAAAAATAAATCTCGAAACGGTGTTTCAAGCGGGATTAGCGGGGGAATAAATAACAGTAAACTTATTATCACCAGAAAACTAAACCATAAAAACTTTATCCCTTGCACAGTATCAAAATTTCCATTAGATAAGTACTAAAAAAGAAAAGAAAAACATTCAGTCGCCGGATTCAAACTGAAAATGATTTCATTCCATTTACAATATCAGTCTCTAATTTACTCAATCTTTCAATAAATATATATGAATATATTTTGAATCCTCTCGTTACCCTAATATACGTACAAGAATAAATCTAATACAGCAGTTCACTGGTCGTGTTCTTTTTGTAAGTGATCAGGGCTTCGGTCTTGTCCTCCTCGGGCTGGTCTTTGTCGCCCCAGCCCCAGATTTCGTGCGAGCCGTCGCCCGTCCGCTGCACCCGCTTCTTGATCATGTCAGTCGACACCGTCTTTAGATCGTACGCCCAACCGATGCGGGCCATCAAGTCGATAAACGCTGCGGTGAAGTTGGTGCTGTACTTGCCCAGCTCAGAGGTCTTGTAATCCCAGGGGAAGGTGTGATGGTAATTGTGCCAACCCTCGCCCAGTGCGAACATGGAGACTGTCACGTTTTCAGATGGATTTATGAACCTAAAAAAATCAGATTTTAAAATAAATTACCGTTTTATACCTATGTAAATAACGATAATAAGATAACTGTTCTAAATTCTACCTTAGTTTTGATTTATAGTAAATTTGCGTGATTGTTAAAAATATACGAGTACATCTCTGAGATTCATGTTTTATGTTTTTGCTACTAAATCAGTTGCATTTTTAACAATAGTACGAAAAATTGACAAAATTCTCTAAGGACTTCAGTGCACGTTATTATTATTATTTATTCTCTCACGAAATTGCAAATAATTAAGACTCGTTTGATTAATGAGCAATTAATGTAGTAAATAATGATATGCTTAAAAGAAGGATATATAAAATATGCGTCGTTCTTTTCTTACTGCAATTACACAATTATCTGAACTTAATCCGACATTGAAAACTAATTTTCCTATACATTCTTATAGCCTTGAAAGTTTCTAATTAACCGATAAATTGATTATGCATTCAATTTCATGCATACACAACTGCAATTGTCTCACTAACCACGTGATGGTTAATAAATAACAAATAAAACAATTTAATGCTCTATATAAATAAAACTACTCTAATACTAAACACAATAAGGATACAAGTGTTAAAAAGACATAATCAATTTTTAGAAGTAAAATAAAGAGGTATTTTAGCGCAGAATCTTAAATCAAATATGTAGTCGCTTTACAGATAATTTGTTGCTTATAACAACACTAATTTCGTGAATAATAACTCACCTATCGTATGGTTTGTGTCCGTACAGATGCGCAGCGGAATTTACCAACCAAGTAGCGTTTAGCGTGAGCGCGTAGCGGAAAAGGTTCACCGAGAATGCATTTACAAAGGTTTCGTTCCAAAAATACATCGGCAACAGCGTCGGGATGATGAAGGCGATGACCGGCATCAAGATGAGGTAGTATTTCTTTTGGAAACGAAGGATCGGGTCGGCGTACAGGTCAGAAAGGTCTATGTTCTTGCCCTTCGTCTTGACTTCAGGATGTTTTCTACACAGCAGCCAGCCGACGTGCGAGAAGAAAAAGCCTCTCGTGGCGTTGTGCGGGTCGGCGTCCGTTTCTGAGTATTTGTGGTGGACACGATGGTCTCTGGCCCAATCAACGGCTGCATCCTAAAATTTAAACATTACAAATTCATGTTGTGAATATAAATTAAAAGAAAAACTTTGCTTGACTATAACATAAATGATGTTACAATTATTGAAAGGTCTCACTTTAACTGTATAAACAGCAAGGGTGGATAGCTAGGTGAATAACTGGGTGATGGAAGATGGGTGGGAGATATTAAATGAATACACAGAAAGGGATTAGAAAGATAAGAAAACTTTCAATTACCCAAAGTAAACGACAGTGATTGATTACATAGTCATCAGGGGGTTTCAAAGAAAGATGAAGTAATGGGATCAGACTGTCTACCAAGAAAGGGGATAGATAAAGAACAAATATGTAAGAAATTGAAGAGTGGTGTAAATATTATTAGGGATAAGAAAAACAAGTTGGATCAATAGAAGAGTTGAAGAATGTTATGGTGAGATGTGGAAGGAAAGTGAAGAGAAAACATGGGAAAATGTGTTCTTGATTAAGAATATTGATATGCAAAGAGAGAAGTAAAAAAGGCAATGAGATAATGCATACGGAGAGGAGGAAAAGAGAAGCATGTGATGGAAACTAGAATAAGGTATAGTAGTATGTGTGGGAAAAATGTAGGCTCTGAAATGAACAGATGATGAATTGACAATGTTATTAATTTTTTTGGCCTACTTTGTTATACATGTTTAAGTATAGTAATAAAAAACACTTTGTATTCACTATTAATAAATAGTGTTATACAAACAAAGTTACAAAGTGAATTGAGAATGTGTAGAAAATAATGATGCCAATAAAGGTCTTTTGTGAATATTTTGAAAACGTATAAAAGTAAAAGTTTGATTTACATTTAATATTGATAAAATAAGAAGTACATTCACTTTTTATAAATATTGCTTACCTGGAAAGCCAAAGTATTGAAAACCGTTAACAGCAGTCGCAGTTGCCACTTAGCTTTGTAAGACTTGTGGGCCCAAAGCCTGTGAGCACCTGCCGTTATACCCAATCCTCCTAATTGATATAGTGCAATAGCTGTAATAAAAATAATTAAATAAATAAAATATTCTATCGACAACTATTACTGATAATGGATTATATAATTTTGGCTCATGTTGTTTAATGTCATAGTTTATTTTGATTTTGGTAATAGAGGTTTTTCAGATTTCTTAATGGGTTTATAATGGAATCAAAACATATAAAAACAAATATTACTCGATAATACTTTTTCAAAAGATAACTAATCGTTCTAAGAGTAATAGTTCCATAGGCTAGATGTGATTGGAAATAACTAAAGTGTATTAGTATTGCCATTTGGGCAAGAACTGCATTGGATAGATATTTTTTCTTAATTTTGCAGAACATATCACTCATCTTATTGTTGAGGTGTATTCTGAAAAATTAATATTGCTAAGCGTTATATAATTTTCAAAAAATACCCTTGCATAGATATATTAGTTGCCTTGTAATAATGTTAGAACATTTTTTACATGATGGATAAAGACAGCATCGTCCTTTTATAACACTGTAAATAGTAATCGAACAAGGAGTAACCTATTAAGAATACTTCCTGTTACATATTTTTTGCAATTGTAAAAGTTGTGTAAAAACAATGAAAACTTACTACTTAATAATAATTTTTGGATATTGAAGACAAATTACAGCCAGCTTAACCGTTAACTTTTAAATATAAATAAGTTGTGTTAAATTATATTTTGATCAATTTTCCCAGATTAACGGAAGGGTGCAGTACATGAACCAGTTCACTTTATTTCTTTTGTTCTGCACATTAATAAAAAACAATTGAATTAGAGAAGGCGTATTTAGCACCGTATGATTACTTAAAAAAAACCGGTAATACATATCTTCGAAAGTTATATCTCCTTATAATATCATCCTTAGGTGATACAAGTACGATAGATTATTACATAGATGTAAGTTCTTTCTTGAAATGATGTATTATTTAATAACTACGATTATTTATTTATAAATAATATGTTTTAAACTGAAATGCCAAAGTTATATAATTGTGTAATAGCAGTTTCACATTCAACATGTCAACAAGTAGACACCAGATCACTTATTTAAGTTTGATCGTTTGAATTATTGATGTATTTATGGAATGAATTATTTATTTAAAAAAAAAAAGTTATGTTTAATTTGTCGAACGATTTTACCTATATTAACTGCAGTTGATCTAGATAAGTGGGATTGTCGTAAAGTTTATGCTGGTCAAACAGGGAGGAGTTTTAAATCTCCAAACGTATATGCAGAACATCTTACTAATAACCATGCATCAGATGGCATGAAACTAACCTGTTTATGGAAATAAGAAAAATAATATCAAATGAGGAATGATTTTGAATGACTAAATGAATTTTAATTTGGGTTAAGAAATTTTGACAATGTATTTATACATTGGTACGTTTGATTTTTGTGAGTTACTTGAAGATAAATTTGATTAAAATAAAATTTGAATAAATAAAATTCACAGATATATATTTCGGACACAAAGTAACCATTATCAAAACATTGATAATGGTCACTTTGTGAAATGGGGATTGTATATCAGGTTCACGGTTAATATATCTAGATATATTAACCATGTATCAGGTTAACCTGGTCTTTAAGAGTGGTAATTCCCTGCTTTTAATTTATAAGATCTACGATGCTCATTTATATGATTTGAAAAAAAAACTTGAGCGTTTTAAATTTAATGTATTTAATGTACAGGGCCCAAATTTATTATGTAATTTGCTATAAATTTTTGAAAGTTATTAGAAAACAACAAGTAATGGTTAGAGTAATTGTTTTTTGCTCTGCTATAACATTTTTACAATAATTATTTGTGGTTAAAACATAGTGCATTTTTCAATATAAACATTTCATTACAAAATGAAAAAAATGTAGAATATGTTGCATACCATTAATTTTGGTTTCAGTTTTAAAAACATATACTAGTCTGATACAAATATGTTTTCTTTTCTTCTCAGGTAACAAGTGCAATGTGTAAAATCTTAATAAGTATATTAAATATTATTATAACAATAAATGATCTATTTTTAATAGATAATTTAAAACATATTATAGTACGTACAATTATTACAGAAAAAGTGGAAAAACAAGAGAATATAATCAAATTCCTTTCTATATCATGGTAACCACTAAGAGCTTCAACAGTCCTAATATTCAGTAATAAGTAGATTGCCAGTATGATCTCTTTGTTCTTTAAGTTTTTCTGAAATAAATATATGCATTGTTATTTATATTTTCAAGTATTTAGTTTTGATATTAATTACCGTGTTTTTGATACAAGGCCACAGTAATATAAAAAATGGTAGAAAACATTTTTCTGTCTAAATCATATTCTTTACTTTAAACATAATTAGTCAAACCTCTATTTAAGCCTTTTAATAAATAGTGTTTCATTCAGAAATAGCCACCCCTTTTACGTTTAAATTTCTGAATTATTCCAAGATTTCATCTATAGATCATTATTTCTTGTCATATTAAGTCATTTTACCTTTAATAATCGAAGCTGTTTATACTTGCAATTGTGTTCATTAGTAGTACTGTTTATTTTTGGCTGTTTCCAATTTAAATCATGACGAGAATTTCCTATCCAAACGCACCGTTGAACTGCGATTATTTATGCCTGCTAAACCGCACGATCGAACAGAATCAGGCGATACAAGAGGCGAGCATCACGTGATGACGCGTACGATCAAACCGACCAATGAGATCCTGCGAAACCGTCGCACACACGCGGTTAGTTTCGTTATAATAGAACGTTCTTTCTATACCGTCTATTTTACCGCCAATTTGTTCTCACAACCAATTTTACCGCTGCCTAAAAGTAGTAATTATTAGCCGGCTTAAAGAAAATTTTCTATAATAACCGGAGCGCATCGTTCAGAGTGGTTTGTCGGGGGATACCACAGCCAAGTTGGGCTTGAGTCTGAAATTTATTTTTTTGATTGCAATGTAATTAATTAAAGCCACTGCTTTTCTACATTATAATCTAATATTACTATATTATAAAAAAAATATAGTCACCCATTTCCTAGACCTAATTTTTGAAAATTCTGAATAATCAGCAAACGGACAGACTAACCCTTATTTTGATTTTTATTGATTTTTGTCTAAATAAAGATGTTATTTTCTCTTAGCAATATATTTCTTGAGTGCGTTTTTATAACTAAAGTAAAATTACAAAATTTGATGGTGAAACGAGTTTTAATAAAAAATATATGCTAAAAAATTTATTAAAATCCTTTAGTTCGTTGTAGAAAATTAAATAATAATTTTAAAATAAGAAAACATTTCGTGAATCTACAACAATGAGTCTTACTAAGACTACAAAACAAATTAATTTGAAACAACTACTTCCCTAGCTAATACTTCGACAGACATTGAATGATACAAATTAATTTGCGTGTTACGAATAGTACAACTATCAAAGCAACACTAATTTGAATGAAATTATTTCTGTTGAATAAACTAATAAATGATAAAATGTACTTTAGATTGTTTAAATGTAACTATAAAATGAAAAATTATGAAAAAATGAGTTTAAACTGATTTCATTAAATTAAATTAGCAAAAGCAATTAAAAAATCTAGCATTAAAGTTTATAATCATCTGCAGACACGTGTTTCGAACTTTCGCTCTCTTCAGTACAGCTTTATTATAAAATTGATTTTAAATACAAATAAAAACATTTACTAAAATAAATATAATGAAATATAATAATAAATATAATGAAATATAAATAACTTACTCAGGCATGTACGGTAACTGACACAATGAATGAAGTTTTTTTGTCACTTAGAAAATGTTGTAGCAATCGGAATAAATGGAAATCCCATTGTGCAATATCGGGTGACCATGATGGGGTGTCGATACATATGTTGACAATATCTGGCCACTTTTCAATTAAAGATTGATTCACTTAATCCAATTGTTCTTTAATGATCTGCCTATATTGTTTGTCCAAGTTTCAGCAATTCCAAATGAAGGAAAACGGAAATACTTCACTTAACATACAAGAGCTTTGTTGGGTTGTAAACCAGGAAAGCCTTTTGCATTTTGGATTATCACAGAGAACCCATTTTCATCTCCAGTGAGACCAAAAGTTGGTTAATACTGTTTGACAGCTCAACTTCCCCTAACAAGTCATTGTCCAAAGTTGTTGATCTTCCTGATTTGTAAGAGTAGAAGAGATCAAAATTACCGGATTTGAACTAACAAAACTACATGTCGCGTTTACTAATGTCTAATGTATTTGGATAAACATCGCAGATATTATTGCTAGCAACTTTTCTGCTACTACCCTTATAACATCGAAAAAATATTATTTACGAGTAAGCAAGTCACTTTTACGTTATAAAGTCTTTCACGACGACTTTAAAGTAGAGAGTAAGCCTATATATAAAAGGGCAAACGAATATCGACATGCGCAGAAACGACATTATTTATTTCAATGGTTAACATCTTTTTTACAAAACATTACACAATTCAATAATAAAGATTAAGATTTAAACTAAAATACAAAATTAAATTAGTACAAGTAAATACAAATTATTATAAATACAAATAACAATTGATTTCACCCACTTCATATAATATAAAAATAAAATTAACACTAATAAAGTTCCTTCAATAAAATAATCAATGGAATTCTCCCTAATACACTTTTATACGCATAATATGAATTACCAAATAAAAAAATATCATAATAATTAAGTGTGTTAGCATACCTCATGCATCGCAATAATGGACTATACCTATAACAAGTCTAAATTATATTTAATTTAAAAAGTGGTCTTTGTCTGGATAATCTGGTACAGCGAGAAACAAGAAAATTCATATATTGAAGCAAATCAGTAGAGATTATGTGCAATAAACAAAGATCTAATTTATTTCATAATTATTAAATGGTAAATTCATTTTGTAAGAAATGTGTCAACACCTTTTTTTCTGGACAGATTCTATCTTGCCTACGTACTTTTTATAATAAGTTATGGTAACCAAATTTTTAACAATATTCTAAATTAGATCTAACTAATCCGCAATAAATCATCTTTAATGTATCATAGATAATATGTTTACAATGCTTCAATAAAAACCCCAGTAATCGAAATGCTTTATTATTCATTGGAAAATGTAAGATGAAAAAGATAAATCTGAATCCAATAAAATGCCCAAGTCCCGTATAACTGATACATTTTCAAGGTTGATATCATTGATGTTATATATGAAGCCAGTAGTAATTGCATTTTTACTAAAAGTTATAGATTTAATATTTAAAAATAAATTGTTCCTAACCCACCAACTAAATAGATTATTTAAATCAAATTGTTGATCAGAATAATTAGTAATATCGTCAATACAATGATACACTTTAAAATCATCTGCAAAAAGTAAATAATTCGAATATATGCAGCAGTTACAAATATCATCAATAAAATAGGTCCGATGGGTGTACTGGATTTGATGTAAAATTATTTATCTTAACAATTTGTTGACTTCCTTCTAAAAAACTTTTAATCCACCTTACAGTCAAATCGTGAAATCCATAGGAATATAACTTTGATACCAATATAGAGCGCTGAGCCCTGTCAAACGCCTTCCCAAAATCGGTGTAAATGGCATCAACTTGTACATGTTTTTGGAAAGAATTATTAGGATCTGTAACCTTCAGAAACCCGTGTTATTAAGTGTTGAATAAATGATTAGTTGTATGAATGATTTGTCTGGTTACCAAATTTAGGGATTGCTGCATACATATTCTATCCCCAAAAAATGGGGACACACCTACACAGGAAATCACCAGGTATACCATTAGGTCCATAAGTAAACAGCTTGTTAAGAGATTGAAGCGTGTTCAAAACATCATCCAATGATATGTATCACTCTTCAGAAATAACAGATTTAGATGCCCTAAATTCAAACAGATCATTATTAGCTGCAAATTGAGTATTTGTTATGATGTTTGCTGAAAATGGTATAGTCATCTAAGCTGTTGCTACTCTTGGAATTGGCATGAGCAATTTTCTTCTGCTTTACTAATGATATCAAGGTATTGTTAAACACTTTAGGATATGTTGTTGATTTAATTTATTTTAATGAAACATTGCAATTGATTACATCATACAATATATCATAAAAGTGATTAGTCATATTATCAATACCAGTACCATTGAATATAATATCCCAGTTAACTAAACCGAGAATATAATTAATACCGAGAAAATCAGCATTTATAAAAATATGGATTCAATGTAATGTAAATTATTTGTAGCAGATTCAATTACCATGCAGAATTCATAACCATAGTGATGAGCAGAATTATTTTACAGTAAATCAGAAGCTAATTGAATATCAATATTAGATAAAAAAGTAAAACATACGCCTAAGAAAGTTAATCTACTATTCGGTATTGTATTAATTTGAAACATGTTAATGTAACTAAATGTTTCAATTAAAATGTTAGCCGATAAATTATTTTCAGTACCTATTTTACAATCATAATTGCAATGACCACTGAAGCTGCGGAATGTTGTAATCACCAAAGATAAAAAAGCTGAATCCGCGTATGTATCAAATAAAAATTCAACTGAGTATTAGCTTGGTATTTATCATATGTAGAAATAGGTAGGATGTAAATCCCACTCACTATTAATTTATTCAAATGAAATAAGCTGTACAATTAGTGAATTACGAATAGTAAATAATATACTTCCTCCTCGACATTTATCGCTAGTTAATGATGAGGGATCAGATCTATAAAGAGTAAAATTATTTATGCCAAATTCATTATCATTAAAATTAGAGTTAAGCCATGTGTCAACAACAATTATAATATCATAATTACTTACTTAAATTGACAGAATGCATAAATTCGTCAATTTTAGTTGCACCTACGTTATGGCAATAAATTCCTATTATTGCTGGAGTTGTCTCAGAAATTCTCTTTTTCTTGATAATCCGTGGTGAATTATTAAAATATTTAATTATCAAATCATGTTCGCCGTTATTCTTCATATTTTCCAGCTCCTTATACTGCAACTTTAAATTTCGGGTATAATTAATTTAATTTCAGCATTTTCACAAGCTAATCGATCACATTTATTAGACACAATTTCGATTAATTTCTCCAAATCTCAAGAGCGATTAACTTTCTAGTCCCCCTAATAGAAACAAATTAATGAGATGTAATATTAAAGCAAAACATACATATAATTTTAACACCATTTGGAAGATGCAGGCGCTCAGAAACCCGTAGAAATATAGAATTACAGTTGCGGTGACTGTTACACTTTGAAACATAGATACCGAGCTGTTATCATTTGTCTTTCAAATGAATATAAAAAATGAAGAATTCAAACAAGCGGGTTTACAGTAGTTATATTTATGAAAGATAATCGAAGGTTAAAAATATTGTAAAATTATCTCCTATAAATTAGTAGGGTAATAATGTTATTTCATAAATTCGCTAAAAACATATGTCATAAAATATGGAAACTCTAATAAGTGGAGAGGTGAAAAGAAAGTGTTCGCGGCTGTGCTGCTAGAACACTTTTATGAATTGTTTATAAATTAATATATCCAAGCATATACTCTATTCTCTTGTATTTGTCTCTATTCTCTCTTGCATAAGAATGTTAAAATTGCAAAATATAAACAAGCTCTAGGCCTTTTCGAAATCCCTATCATAGAACTATGAAGCTAGAAGAGTATTACACTAGAAGACATTTTAAAGCTTAGAATGACAACAACAAATAAACTTGATTTTTTCATAAAGATAAGAAAGATGAAATACAATAGTAGTAGTGTTTGGCTATCGACCACGTGGTCCTTTCGCCGTCTTATTTGTGTATTTGTGTGTGTGCGTGTGTGTGTCGGGGTTGGTCCTTTAAAGTAACAAGCTCATGTTACTTTAAAGGACCGCCCCCGTCACTCTAAAGCACCATTAATTGTATCCCAATGGTGAACGGTACCGGTCACCCATCCAACTGCTGACCCGAACTAACGTTGCTGCACTCTCCCTAACTCTAGTTATTATAGCCATTATTGATTGACAAGAAATGTAGAAAACAGTAGTACCACAACATGGAAACCAACATATTTTTATTGGCGCAAAAAATTAAAAAAATAGTTTATTTCAGAGATTTTTTAACTCACAAGATCGATTATAGTGTACAATTTTTATAAATTAAATAAAACATTTTATTTTGAATTTTAAAGACCGTAAACTTTTGGACAAGCTGTGTTAAATCATCACATTTTGATTCCAGAAATCTATGGTTGAGCCATTTTCCCACAATAACGGGACACCCTATATGTTGAATTATTGCTTGACCGTCAACAACAGCAACGGACTGGTTTCGAACCATTTTCTCATCAGCATAGCGCAGTTAAAGACATAAATATGGAAGGACCTTCGTGGGGTCAAATATATTCCTTGCTGATACCTAATCATTTAATAAAAATTTCACACAACAAATAAATAATTCAGTATAATTGATAAACGTTGACAAAAGTAAAACCATTTATTTACCAATAGAAAAGTTCTCATTCAAATTTAAGTAACGAAAATGATTTTGTTTCCTAAATTTATATGAACATTGTCAAAAAAAATTATGTTTATTTTTATTACATTGTGGAAAAAAATAAAAATGTTAAAGTTGGTGAAAACCTTCTGTTTGCTTATAAAACTTATTTTCAAAGGAAAAATAATTATTATCAAGAATTAGTTGTAATACGTTTAAAAATTCGGGATTTATGGTTATCTTTACGTTATTTTTGTCAAAAGATTCTTCAATTAATTTAATGCGGAATTTTAATATCATATTAAAGGAACATCTGCGCCTAAAACAAATTGATAAATCAACTTTTGCAAAACACCTAATTGATGAGAATCATTCTTTTGGCGAGGATGTACATAATCTATTACGCAGAAAAGGGGCGAAAAATGGACCTCCTCGAATCAATAGAAATTCATAAGGCTCGCGCTAATCCGGGAATACCCCTAATTAACCAGATTGACCTGATGTACACTCCAATTTTCATGGCTGTTTGTTACAAATAAGTTGTGTTAAATCACATTTTGATCGCAGGAATATACAGGGTGACTGACGAAAAACCTTTGGTGCTGTATCTCGCTTACTTTTGATCCGATTTGAATAAATAAAACATCAAATTAAATGATTTTTAAAAGACTTTAATATGAACTGAACTGATATTTTTCTTGCATCCAGTTTTTGACAAAAGACGATCAACTTTTTTTTTCAAATTGCACTGTATATATATTTTGTACTGATCCGCAAGGAGATTTTTTCTGAATCTAAATTTGTAAACGATTTTATCTATTCATCAAAAGTCGAGAAATTGAGGATTTAAAAAAAAAATAAAAATCAAGTACCCATAGTAAACAATATACAGAGCCTATTCCAAATGTCAAAAGTGACAGTGTCAGTCATTGGTACAATACTGCAATGATTTGTAATAATTTCATAATAAAAATGTGGCAAGATTTCAAAAACTGAAAAAAGGATTTCTGTAGAAGCACAAAATTCTAGTACAGTGTTTGAAATATTGCAACATTTGAATTATGAAATAATTAAAAGTCTTTTAAAAATCATTTAATTTGATGTTTTATTTATTCAAATCGGATAAAAAATAAGCGAGATACAGCACCAAAGGTTTTTCGTCAGTCACCCTGTATACTATATTGTCTATTAGGTTACATACGAATTTTAAAATTGCAAAATATAAGATTCGATCTTCTTGAAACGCCTATCAGAGGGATTTGAAGAAGCTGAAGTGTAAAAAAAAGAAGCTAATGATGATATATCATCAATCAACGAAGATGAAACATAGTTAAACAAATGAATGTTAATTTTAATAGACATTTTATATTTAATGTTGAATTATTATTTTATTTGTTTAAAGGTACATGTTTCTTTGGGGATTTGAGTAATATTCAGGAAGTATGAATTTTACTCTTCGACAAGCCCCACTGTGGCCAAAAATGATCTAAAGAGTACAAATTAAATAAAATACTGATGTTTTGTTACATTAGTATGCACTATTAACAAAAAGTTAAAATAAAAAAAAATCGCTGATAAGTTTAACAATTGTAGGCAAAATTTTTAAGTGCCACTTATTAGACACCTATTTAAAATATAATTTCATACTTAAATAGTCACATTGTGCAACAGTGAATTATTTATTTTTTAATTAAATCAATTGGGGTAAGAAAAATAATTTTGTAAAAGAATTTATCTGTGTTAAATTATTGTTTTATTATATATAATAATTATTATTATCATTATAAACATGAAAAACATGCTTCAATTGGTAACTATGTTACTTGAAATTAAATTTGATAATTACTAACTAATAAATGATGTAAACACTAAAATAAAATAATAATAGTTTTTATCACTAAATAATATAATATAGAAAATACATTCTAAAAACTCGACTTAATTTTCGAATTTGAAGGTCATTACCAAACTGAAAATGTATAAATCGTAGGACGAAATGTGACATTAGTGAAATTTGGATCGGTTAATAAAATTAAAACAAAAAACACAATTATTAATTAATTCTTAAGGTTATTTGAATTAAGTTAATTTAACTGATAATATTTATTTTTCATTTAAAAAGATGATGCGTACGTGTTAAAACTAACTGAAATACTAACAATAAAAATTAATTGTCGCGCGTCACTATATTAATGAATTAAAATCAAAACACAATACACGATATGGAAAGACCTTCGTGGGGTCAAATATATTCCTTGCTCATACGTAATCATTTAATAAAAATTTCACACAACAAATAAATAATTCAGTATAATTGATTAACTTTGACAAAAGTAAAACCATTTATTTACCATGAGAGAAATTCTCATTCAAATTTAACGAAAATGATTTTTTTCTAAACGTATAAGAACTTGTCAAAGAAAGGTTTATTTTTATTATTTTTAATTATATTGTGTAAAAAATAAAAATGTTGGTAATAGCTATATTTTTTTAATATTAAGAAATCATTAAAAGTCGAAAGTTGTATCAATATTATAATAAATGCAAAACAATTGAATGCGTGGATACACGTGTGTCTGGGTATTGGGAATGTAGATGTTTGCGGATAATTAAATTATTTCGTTGTTATGTATGTATAAACTATTTGTACGCATAATAGTATATTATTTAACAAGCACATAATGAACGCTATTAATCATGAGAATGAGGTTTACGGAACGAGCCGCAGGCGAGTGGAGTAAATCATTCGAATGATTAATAGCCATTATGTGCGAGTAGAATACTATACTTTATCCACAACCACAAAATGTGTAATTTTTTTTTTGCTTACTGCAAGTTAACATCATAAAAATGACAATTCGTTAAAGCATTTGACAAAAAAATCACTATTTATTAGAAGTAATGTTAACGGTTACATTTGAACAATTATTAAGAATGATAGAAGGTATTGAAGCTACATCTAAATTTACATTTTGATTTGAAACATCTAAATTTACTGATTTAGTGCAACCGGCTGATGTAGCCGTTAGATTTTGAGTTGACGATTCTACTGAATGTAAAATTTTTCTGGCTGTTTCTTTTTTGTTTCCTAAGGAATCGTTTATATAACCTTCTGCAACCACACTTGACTTCCACCCTCCATGTCGCTTTAGGGCTGTGATATCTCCACCAGCATCAACCAAGATGGTAGCTGTAGTATACGGCTCAGGATTTGTGATTTTCAAAAAAATGGCAATAACTCTTCCCATTTTTGTAAATTTATTAATTCCAATTCGCTGCTTTGTACACTTTCCATTTTGAAAATTTAGAAAAAAATAATCACTTTTCATCTGATTTCGGATGCAAACATATTTTTTATAATGTTGTAAAAATTATTAGTCACAGTAAATTTTCTAACAATTTTAGTCTTGGTGGTGGGCACCTTCACTATATAGCACGAATTAAGGTCTTCTAGGTCCTTAATTTTCATGTTGTATAACTCATTTGAACGACAGGCACCCATTATTCCCATAATTAATGCAACCTATAGAAAGAAACCACTGTATTTTTTCACAAAATGTGTAATTTAAAACTTACTTTTGTTGCAAGAAATTTTTCATCGGGAGCACTTCTAATAAAGTTGTTAACATTTTCAGGAGAAAAGGTATTGGCCTTTTTAGGCGTGAATCCTTCATTTTGTCGCTTCAAATAAGCTTGCAGTTTAGCAAAGGTCCCAATATTGATATTTTCATAGATTTTTACTGTACTTTTTAGCATAGAGTATTTCTGCCACAATGAAGAACAGTTGTTTTTTTTGGACAATTCTGTAAAATATACCAATACTATTGATTCCGACGTAGAATGTGCGTTTTTCTCTCTTTTCGACTCACGAAATGCGGTGTGTGTCTTGATACAGATTACGCGACTTTTCGGGCAACAAGTTGATTGAAGCAATTTCAGCGGCTTTTCTTAATTCCGGGGGTGTTAAATCACACTCTGTTTTTAAATCCATATTCTTTCTTACACTCGAATCACAAGAGTAACACACAATTACGAATCAATTTCTAATGAAATTGATGTTTGTTTACTAGACGTCAAATTTGTTTAACATGAGATATCCTGATTTTGTAGTGATTTATTATTATTGAATAGATGAGCAGTGATAAGTCAAAATATTATTCACAGGTTACATAACCTGTTAATAATGAATGTCATTAATATTGATCGTTTGCTTGTATAATTGAAACATTATTGTGGATAATAGTATATTATTTAACAAGCACATAATGAAAGCTATTAATCATGAGAATGAGGTTTACGGAACGAGCCGCAGGCGAGTGGAGTAAATCATTCGAATGATTAATAGCCATTATGTGCGAGTAGAATACTATACTTTATCCACAACCACAAAATGTGTATTTGTTTTTGCTTACTGCGAGTTAACATCATAAAAATGACAATTCGTTAAAGTATTTGACAAAAAATCACTATTTATTAGAAGTAATGTTAACAGTTACATTTGAATAATTATTAATAATGATAGAAGGTATTGAAGCTACATCTAAATTTACATTTTGATTTGAAACATCTAAATTTACTGATTTAGTACAACCGGCTGATGTAGCTGTTAGATTTTGAGTTGACGATTCTACTGAATGTAAAATTTTTCTGGCTGTTTCTTTTTTGTTTTCTAAGGAATCGTTTATATAACCTTATGCAACCACAGTTGACTTCCCCCCTCCATGTCGCTTTAGGGCTGTGATATCTCTACCAACATCAACCAAGATGGTAGCTGAAGTTCTCCGAAAGCTATGACCCGTATACTGCTCAAGATTTGGGATTTTCAAAATATTGGCAATATCTCTTCCCATTTTTGTAAATTTATTAATTCCAATTCGCTGCTTTGTACACTTTCCATTTTGAAAATTTAGAAAAAATAATCACTTTTCATCTGATTTCGGATGCAAACATATTTTTTTATAATGTTGTAAAAATTATCAGTCACAGTAAATTTTCTAACCATTTTAGTCTTGGTGGTGGGCACCTTCACTATATAGCACGAATTAAGGTCTTCTAGCTCCTTAATTTTCATGTTGTATAACTCATTTGAACGACAGGCACCCATTATTCCCATAATTAATGCAACCTATAGAAAGAAACCACTGTATTTTTTCACAAAATGTGTAATTTAAAACTTACTTTTGTTGCAAGAAATTTTTCATCGGGAGCACTTTTAATAAAGTTGTTAACATTTTCAGGAGAAAAGGTATTGGCCTTTTTAGGCGTGAATCCTTCATTTTGTCGCTTCAAATAAGCTTGCAGTTTAGCAAAGGTTCCAATATTGATATTTTCATAGATTTTTACTGCACTTTTTAGCATAGAGTATTTCTGCCACAATGAAGAACAGTTGTATTTTTTGGACAATTCTGTAAAATATACCAATACTATTGATTCCGGCGTAGAATGTGCGTTTTTTTCTCTTTTCCACTCACGAAATGCGGTGTATGTGTCTTGATACAGATTACGCGACTTTTCGGGCAACAAGTTGATTGAAGCAATTTCAGCGGCTTTTCTTAATTCCGGGGGTGTTAAATCACACTCTGTTTCTAAATCCATATTCTTTCTTACACTCGAATCACAAGAGTAACACACAATTACGAATCAATTTCTAATGAAATTGATGTTTGTTTACTAGACGTCAAATTTGTTTAACATGAGATATCCTGATTTTGTAGTGATTTATTATTATTGAATAGATGAGCAGTGATAAGTCAAAATATTATTCACAGGTTACAAAACCTGTTAATAATGAATGTCATTAATATTGATCGTTTGCTTGTATAATTGAAACATTATAAAGTGGTTGTGGATAAAATATTTTAATGTATGACCTATCGATGACTAATTTAGTTTCAAAATACAAAAAATAATTACATTTAAAAGGCAAATAAATGTGTTTTGTATAGGTAATACGAATATTCATATTCTTATGTTTACATGGTGTTAATAAAAAATATTTTAGGTTTTATGTTGAGATACTACTGATTTTTGTTATGGCCGTTATAAACTGAAATTATGTATTATTTTATTAATAATCAATAATAGATATTATTAATTAAACGAAAAATATTTTTTGGAACTTTGAAGACTAATTCTTTTGTGTAGTTATATTTAATCACATTTTGATCACAGGAATATATATGGTTCAGCCGTTTCACCACATTAAGGGACCACCCTGTATATATTAATGTGATTGGTGTTAGAGTTTGAATAAATAAAGATTATTATTTATAATAAATATATTATTATATATAGGTATTAAAATATTAATTACATAACTACAGTCGTTGAATGAATTTTTAAACGTACTATTTTACTTAGTTATCTGATAATGTATAGTTCATTGACACAAGCATTTTTTTAACCTAAAGGTTAATACCTTAGTGTATTGCCGCACCCACAATTAAATTTATTTACGAAATTAAAAAGCCATTAATTGCATCTTGGACTAAGTCAACAATATCATGGCAATCAACTATATTGTTTTAAAAATGAAACCTGTTCAAAATTACACAAAAAGAAAATAAAAAAATGAGAATAAATAAACTTGCGATAATAATATCTTAATGGGAACAATTTCTATATTTAGAAGTTCTTAAAGTGTATTAACTTACACTGTTTTTAAATGCCCATTTAAGGTATTGGAATGTATTAAAATCAATATTGTTTGTATAATAATTGCTGAGAGGCTAATGACGACATTGACTTAATTAAAACCCACAAAATGAGTAAAGTTTAATAAATAAAAGATTAACTGTGATTACTGATTACTGGTTGTAAACCAAAAAATATATTCTTATTATAAAATATGGTAAATGTAATAAACATACGGCAAAAATTTAAACGGTTATTCCAAAATAATTTTGTCCTTAATTTTCGATAATAACATTTTATTACCAAATTACAATAATAATTTTAAAAATACCAAAAATGGTCTAAATTGTTTTTAGCCTTTTAGCCTTGTAACAAAATATTTTTAGAATAGCCCAGGAAATAACCTCTTAAATTTTTGCAGTATGTTTAATAAACACCCTGTAGATTACGTGGCTGTAGAAAATTAAGGAATAGTTGTATTTAAAATATTGAGACCACAAAACAACTTATATTAGAATAGATATTGAATTATATAAAAGTATTTGGCGTACTTCAAATAGAACAACAATCAAAACAAAACCAGTTCTTCCAATAAAATTTTAATATTTACGTGAAACGTTTTTGAAAGGATTTGTAATTGTAAAAAATATTTAAAAAAATTGAATCAGTTTAAGGTATAATGTAAATAAATAAATATCAAGTTAAAAACCAGAATACACGTGTTTCGATCTTTTTAATATCATCAGCCCAGTTTGCTTTTATTAATACATTATGATAAAATACTGTAAATACATTCCCTTTTCCACATTTTTAAATGAAATGTCAGGTTAAATAACAATTAATTAATTACATATGTGAATTAAAAATTTCATTTATGATAAGCTTGGCTTTAAAGTAGTGAAAACCACCAAGAGAATAAGATTACAATACTTTGGACACATTATGAGGAACGAAACCAAATACCGCCTTCTAAAATCTGTTCTCCAAGGAAAAGTCTATGGTAACAGAGGACCAGGAAGACAAGAATATCATGGCTTAAAAAATTAAGAATATGGTTCTCAAAAACTACCACCGAACTATTCAGAGCAGCCGGGAACGTAATCATATTCAGGATGGAGAAGAAGAATTTTAACTTGAGAAATTATTTGTATGAATATTTGTATATTTTTTCGGACTATACATCTATAAATTAAAATTATTAAAATTTGCTGATATAATTTCAAATTTATTCTCTCTTGCCCCGAAGCAAGATGAATAACGTTCCCCCCGTCGACCTATATATTCCCCCTTTTTAGGGTATGTATTCTATAATCGTTCAGGTGTGCGAGAGTCCGTAAATTCGAAGGTAAAAGCTAAAAGATGTTTTTAAAGAAATGTTTAAATTCAAATTTGTCTTAAATTTCGGAAACACTGAAACATTTTCACCATTTCCATTTCTACCCTACGCGTTTTTTTATTTTCATATTCCCAAGCTCTAAAGATAAAAATGTAATTACATTAATAAAACATTGTCAAGGCTATAAACTAACGAATCGATAACAAATAATAATATAATATCAATCAATGCTAATGACAATGCTGGTAAAGACATGGGAATGTACTTAATTATTATGTCAATGTTACAGAAAATAATTTAAAAAAAAAAATAAATTTTTCTTTAACATAATTTTATTGCGATATCTACAAATATTAAAATTTAAAAAATTAAATTAAACTTTTGTTGTTAAATATCAACTTGAGAATTATTACCAGAAAAGATAAATTGTTTTAGAGCTCAAATCGCAAGTGATGTAACACATAGTAACTGGAATTTGTAAACAATTTCTTTGATCTTGGCAACAATGAGGTAATCAAAAATGCGATCACGCCATCGCGAGCCGCGCGACTTTATTGACGATAAAAGAAAATGACACCAACAATTGCACAACGACGACGAAATTGTTTATTGCACGCCTCACCTCTTATCAAAACGATTCACGAGACGGGCGCGCTAAGTACGAAATCATAGACTGCAGTTTATAAGTGTTAGATAAGAAACCATGTAGGAAAAAAATAACAACAAATTATGCGTGTAATATGACATCCATTCCCGATAATCGTGTTGTTTGACCGTCAGCTGTTATGCGTCACGTGTTGCAAAAATATTGCGCTTGATATTAGATAAAATTATATTTTAATAATAACAATAAAGATATTGTTTGTTATACATCAATCTTTTTCGCAGTTACTCACAGATAAACCAATTATATTATTTAAATATTAGTTATTGTTCCCTGACAACAACAGCCACGAATCTCATCAGTTTAGCGCAGTTGGAGACAGGGAGACGAGTTTCACTTTTTATGCAGTTAACTCTCTGGGTAAACCGTCAATCAAGACTTCTTAAATTAGATTATTGTTGTTAATCATACGTAACGTCGCGTCGTTGCAAATTAAAGTTGCTATACTGTAAACGAAGCTAAATGTAAATTTGATGGTACCCAATTATATAGCGTTCGTTAGCAAATAGATAGTACAACCGATGAGAATATTGCTAAAATATTTTAATCAACGGTAGAACTATCACAATTCCACTAACGTAGATCATTTATGTTAATTGTAAAAAGCAAGGGTCCCAGAATTGACCTTTGCCTAACAAAAGTCTCTCTTGAAAACTTCACGCCGAAGTTCACGATTTATCTATTAGGTAAATAAGAATTTATCATGCGACAGCTAGGTAGATTTTTGGAGAAGGCACGTCGAAGTACATGATTGCTTTCTATTAGATAAATAAGAATTTATCATGCGATAGCTAGATAGACTTTTGGTGCAGAACCACGGGAGAGACACAATCAAATGCTTTTGGCAAATCCATAAAGGTCCCAGCATAGTAATATCCTAATTTGACCCTTCATAACTTGCAACTATGAAAGCACTGATGGTACCCACAGTAGATTTTTCCTAGCGAAATCCATACTGATCATTCGAAATTAATTGATAGTTTCCAGAAAGCCAACCATCTGCACTAACAAAATTTGTTTCGAGAACTTTTGAGATAATTTATAGTGATGATATTGGACGATAATTATCGGTATCATTAATATTACTTTTTATGGATTTGTATTACACGTCTGTTGGGAAAGAGTACAATAATTTATCGATTTAGTTATGAGGATGATAATTAAATTAATAATTTGAGTAATCCAGTAGAGATCTTAACTAGACGATGATATTAATTCGTTAATTAGATCTCTAACTCTCTACAGTAATAACTTCTATGAATTGAAAATAGTGTTTCAAGTGTTCAGGTTTACCCAAAACGAGTCAGCTTATTGCATCAATATTACTAGGGGCGTAAAACAACAATGAGGCTTTTATTATGAAATATATAGTCAACTAGTATAACTTACCAAGGATGGATGTGTAGAATCTGGCGGAGGTGAACATATTGTAAATCCCATAAATGGCACCCAGGTGAAGGTAGATGAATAGAATGATGTTCCTCCAGACCAGCTGGACGGAGCGTTTTTCCGGTTTGTGGGTGTTTGGGGCAGACATGTGCGTCATGGATACTTCATCGTCCGTCTCGTGGAGGACGCCCGTCGGCACGGAAACGTTTGATATGTTTGGAGCCATCTGAACAAAAAAAAACAATGTTAGTATATTATTTATTTATTAACATCTTTCTACACCTTCCTAACAAAATAACAGAAATAATTGTAATACAGAATTTGTAAATACACTCAAATTTTTGTCGAAAGGAGGATCGGCGGAGTTACCTTCATCGAAGGATCTTTCACCCAAACCCAAGATTATATACCATCAATACTGTTCCAGGATACCTTCTGCAGTATGTTTTTATATTTATAATGCTTGAATTAAGCATATTTTACTCTTTTATTACATATAGGGATATCAGGTCAAATTTTAATTTATCCATGATTTTGGCAACAGGTTTTTCATGATTTTAATTATGTAATATAGCCAAAACGACCAATATCACTATTTATGACAGTTCATCGGCTCATAACAAAATAAATACTGTGCAAACTGTCTGCAGTAAAAATAAGCGGAATAATTTGATCAAATCGATATTATTTGTGTATTAACAATGATAACAAAACTAAAAATAGTGTGCAAAACAGCTTTTCGCTTGTATATCAATAATAACCTATTTATTTGTATTTTAATTTTCGATTTGTTAATATTTTTTATGATTTCTGTATATTTAGGACAAAGCTCCTATTTTAGATTTATAACGGGTGTCCAACAATTATTGCAGTTCCGGGTGGCGTTGGAATCAAAAACGTAGGTCAATTCTTTCATGTTAATTGTCAAACATAACCTAAATGTGCAATAAAAATGTCAGTTCATTTATTTGCAACATGTAAGAATCGACCTACGTTTTTTATTCCAACGCCACCCGGGACTGCAATAATTGTTGGACACCCGTTACATCATATATCCAAAATATGAATTCACAATCGATAGACATAAAAGAAGTAGAAGTAGACAATGATTAGTTAGTTTAGTATTGATTAATGTCATTGACAGTGACGAAGAATGTAGTACTTATTCCCGGCGGGATGAGGAAGATGCAGGGCCACAAAGAATTGTTTGGCAATCACTAGCCTAGACATATAATAATAGTTCTTATTACCCATAGAAAGGAAATTGCCTTAATGTACTTGAAGCACCAAATTTGCATGTATTTATTTGAGAAGGAAATTCTAAGCAATATGGTTGGTTAATATGTACACACTGCAATATAATTCAGTAAACGTATAGCTGTTTTTGTGAATGAAATTGAACAATTCTCTGTTGTGTTTTCTATCCCTTTGCAGATTACCAAGAGCTGGAATCTATTGGCATTCAGAAACAAAAGTTTCTGCTGTTGCTGATACTATGAATCGCACGTGATAGAGAGCAATAAAATCAAAACTATGTTTTATTAGAAATTTGCAAGCCAATGCAATAAACAATGCAGAGATAACCGATAGTTTACAAAAGCTAAGCCCCATTCTGAAAAAAATGGTGAAAATGTTTATAGCATTCCGATGTTTGAATATGTATCAGTTGACAAGCAGATTATACCGTTCACAGAAAGACACAAAGGTTAAAACGATATATACAAAGCTTTTTTTTACTGTGTGACTCATCGGGACTGATGAGATACATACATCCGAATTACATTACATAATGTTGAAAATAGTGTAGTATTACGTTTAGCAAAAATTATGCCCAAGCAATTGTTTTACAAAATGTATTGTGATAATCGGATTTAAATGGTTCCTTTAGTAACTGAATTACAGAAATTAGGAATTCAGAGTGTTGCAACTGTGCAGCCAAACTGACTAAAAAACTGTGAGTTTTCATCTGAAAGTCATGAAAAACTAGAGCCAGAGTTGAACCAGTAGACGTAATGAAAAGGTGAATCAAAAAATAACAATAATGACTGATGTAAAACGACCAAATATAG
Source organism: Ontholestes murinus (assembly GCA_963969525.1). Taxonomy (NCBI): domain Eukaryota; kingdom Metazoa; phylum Arthropoda; class Insecta; order Coleoptera; family Staphylinidae; genus Ontholestes; species Ontholestes murinus. The sequence goes on along the minus strand of OZ018389.1, from coordinate 56,300,728 downwards.
TATAAACATACAACCAACACATGAAGTAGATTTAGTTGATTCGTTGATTGCGTTGTATTGAATAAAAATTCTAATGAGGAAGTGGTAGCACCCGCTTTATGTTTTGTCTGTTGGATTTAACGGTGGCCAAAACTTAGTTCTCTTAAATAAGCGAGATTCCTTATCGCATTCTGTAAGTCCCGGGCGTTGTATAGTTTACTGAAATTCAAACTAACATTGCACTTTGTTTAAGCCAAAGAGAACAAAGGAGCCCGGAAGAAAAGAAGTCGTTCTGCTTTAAAAGACGTAAAGATAAAAGACCAAATACAGTACAGTACCTCTACAAGAGATGATTTTATTTTCAGACAACAGAGGACGCTGCTGAAAGCCCGGATACAAAGGAGTTCCAAATGAAATGTACATTTATGTTTAACATCAAGTACAAACTGTTTTGTGGAATTCACGCTTATGTTTTTATACACAGAAGTGCAAACATTATATGCGATAGATTTTAAGTTAAGAAGCCAATTTTTATGTTTTTCTGTAGATTAAAAACTTAAATATAACTTATCTTAGACAATGTAATACTTGTATACATCTCTAAAAGTTTGATTGTAGAAACTATAAGAGGTTGGTAACGTGGCAAATATCTAAAGTTGTGTTAGGTTATGATATGCAGCGGAATTCATGTGCCGGTTTGTGCGTGGTTCGTTCTCGAGATATTGATTTTGTTTCTGTCTCTTTTCCGCCTGCAACTACCCTCTGCATATATATGTATAATATACATACCTGAAATGAAAGGAAAAGGGGCGCTGATTTACATAAAACATCCTATATTTTTCATTTCAAATATCAAGGACTTAATTTTATTCATATTATTTTTTTTATCGCGTCTATAGTTTATTAGCGAGATTTACCAACCTTTCATCAACTGAACAAAGGGCAATTGTATATTATAAGTATTATAAGGATATTATTACTAATAGGGACATTGGGGGTAGAAAATATGTCTAATAGTGTAGGCAGAATAATTTAAATGAAATATATGAATAGAATTTAAATATAAAAGGCGTTCGGCATGTTCACGTTGTTAATAAGACCTCTACGAATATACAATTGCATTAAAAGAATATATTAGTTAATAAAATATGTTAAAGTTTTTTGCTCGTTGTAGAAAATTAACAAATAGTTTTAAAATGCGTATATCTACAACGAGTACTATTAAGAATCGTTAAAGTCAAGTTAATAATAAAGCTATACTGATGAGATATAAAATATCGAAATACGTGTCTGTAGATGTTTTTAAATTTGATTTTTTATATTGTATAATTATTTACAATTTTATCATAAATAAATGCTTTCTTGTTTCTATTTTTTTTCACTCGAAAAGTTTTCTCGTAAGGTTTATCTGACTCGAAGTAATTTTGCTTTGATAGCTGTGCACACAAATCACTTTTATATAAGCTATCAAAGCAACAAAAATAAACAAGATTTTTAATTTACGTTGAGAAGTTTTTGATTGAATTTTGTGTAAAAAATTGCAAAAGATTGAATTTAATTATAATAAAATGACAAATTAAACGTTTAAAATGATTCTTATTATCACTATAAGAAAGATATGTCGAATTATGTTTTAATTTGATTACTTAATTAATTTATTGAGATGAATGCAACATTTTTTACTGAAAAAGAAAACATGGCGTTAATTGAATATTTAAAGAATAACATTTTATAATTAACAAAAAATATATAAATCTAATATACGAAATACTTTAATTATACACATGCGGTATTTTCAGGGTTACGTTTTTTAATTGCACACTCAAAACAAGACATGAATCAATATTTTTGAAATTTAAATTAGTTATCTGCGTCAATAAAATCGAACGTTTAATATTAAAATATTGTAATTAGATCAATATAAGGACGATTGAAATAAATTATAATTTGGCCTAGTCATTCATTTGCACACATATAAATGTTCGTAGCTATTTTGCCAAATTAAAACATTTTTAGGTATGTATGTTGATGAAAAAGTATGTTTTTTTACAAATACTATTCCTTTTGCAGCATGCGGCTATTCAGATGCAAATAACAATATAATAATAATAAATTTATTGATGTCAGAAAAAAGGAGGTTTTTCGTAAGTCAAAAAGTCGATACTTAATAACACCCACATAAATCATTATAAATCGCGGACGATACCCGAATAGATCAAAACCGGTCCATAACAGTTGTTGACAGAGAAACAATAATGTAATAATATATTTAATATGAAACAGTAAAATATACGTAAAAATACAGGGCAGAAAGAAAGGTTGATAGCCCAGACAGGTACGTACTAACCCCATCTGTTAACATTTATAATTAATATGTATTGTTAAAATAAAGAAATGTAAGTGTCTGTAAAGATGTTGTATATATACGTAAAAATATATAAATAACAGTTTTGCATTCTTTACATACTATTTCATATATTATTTAAATCGTAATAATAATAAATTACGTAAATACCGCACAACATTTATTTAACTAATACGTAAGTAATTTATGTATTACAATTTTGAAACTTAAAAAATATGCAAAAGTCATGTGCCCTCGACATTATTTGAATTTCATTATATAATTTACGATTATAAATCACAATTTAAAAAAGCGGTTTAGTGTGGATTACGTAGCCTTTTTAGAACTATTGTACTTTTATTACATTTTATTATTTACCACAATTGACGTAAATGAAATTAACGTGCTTATTAATCGTAATAAATCCGCATGCATATATAAACTAAATCAATAAAAAAATAAATATATGTGCATAAAAGCCGAGAAAAATATAAATGTATACATACAGAAAATAGAAGAAATAAAAATATTTAGTTAAAAATATTATTAAGATACAGTTTAACTTTACTAATTGATATGCCTTCCATTAGGAAATTCTTTACAGAATTATAAATTTATTTTTATTTCAGAAATTAAATCGTTAATATCGTATAATAACACCAAAAACATATATAGAAGTTACCTGTTTTCAATAAAAATTGTATTCTGTGGGACAAAGAAAGAAAATATAATGAGCGCAATTCAGTCGCTAAATAATGCTTTTTGAAGCAACATAAAGCTAAAATGGCAATTAGTAGTCTGCAAGTATGATCAGCTGAAGATCTTAAAATGTAGTGAACTTCCCCCGGATCTCTTACCTCAATATTATAAGTACATATTTTTATCTATCTAATTTGTAATATATTTATTTTTGTAAGAAGAACAAAGATTTAAATAGAAATACAAATCAACCTATAATTTAATAGTCGGACAGATAATAATATTATTAAAACGTTAGGATGTACTGATCTTCTATTTGGTAATAATATATATATATATATATATATATATATATATATATAATGGTTATTTTAATTACTTCAGCCATTTAAGACTAAAGTAAATATGTAATGTTTATATTAGATCCTGTTTAAATAGACGATTTAAATGTGTTATAGATTCTAACAAACAAACTTTAGAAACCTTCCTCGTCGAATGTTTTTCACTCGTTCACTTAAATACTGGACAAATTAAAACTGTTGAAAGGTTTCCATGGAAAATCGATGGGCAACGATTAAACTTCGTTTTAACATTTCATTCGTTATTTATTCATACGTTCACTCCAGAGGTTAACATATGTTAAATGCTTTATGTGATCGACAATTGGTGCAATGTACGAGGAATGGTAGGAAGTAGTCCCCGTTTGCAACGTGCGGAGCGCTGACGAATATAGTAGCCGCCAGATGTACTATATGTCCAGTTGTATTTCAGCTGTCTGTGTGCAAAGATACGCCTCGTAGGTATTGACTGTGCTGTATGTTTGAGTGTTTATAAACCTTCAAGAAAATGAAAAATGCCGACAGTTGTGAAGTTAGATTTCTGAACGCAAGAAATGTGCGACCTTGCGTTGTCTTTCGCCAATTGAAGAATATGTATGGAGAACTTAGGAAAATAGAACTTTTATGAGACGAGCGTACGGGACGAACTTTCTATCATCCAACCTATAATCCAGATTCAGATTACCATATGTTTACAAAACTCAAGGCCTTTTTGGCAGGATATGAATTTGAAAGAGATGAAGAACTGAAAGAAGCTATGATTACGTGTCTCAATACACCGGCGGAGGAGGGATATGAAGCTGGGATACAAAAACTCGTCACACGTTGCGACAAATTTGCGAGGTAATTATATTGATAAGTGGTTATGGTCTTTACAAATAAAACGATGATATTTGTCAATATGTAATAAAAAAAATATTACGAAATGTTTTGTAAAACTAATTACGACTACAAAACAAATCATTTATTGAAATAGTTATTTGTACTATAGTTTTAATGAGATTCATTCTCGTAGATTTAAAGTTTTGTTTTTTTTTTAAAGTTTGGTTAGTTTTCTACAAATACGTAAATATATTTTAAAAAATAAATTAAATTCATGCGTTACAATAACATCGTGGAATATTTATTTTAATAAATGCATTACTAAGCTTCATTAATAATGTTATTGAATGCATTTCATTCACATTACATTTGAATAAGAAAATAGAAAAAAATTGAATGACAATTGCAATTTAAATCATGGCTACGAGCATGCTTGCATAAGTGCACACTTACATAATTACATCAATAAAGGTGTTAAGTCTCAAAAATAATAATTTCAATAAATATAGATCTATAACAAATTTATTTAAAATAATCTGTTCGAGGGCGTGGCATCTGAAAAACTTTTAAGGGTTGGAAGTAATAATAATATTTAAAAAGCTATTGAAAACAATTGTACATGGAAAGTGGGTGTTAATTTTTTTTCGTATTTGGAAAAATTTGCCTAATTAAATGCATTTAATAGCTTTCATTAAAACAAAAATTTTGTTGTTTTCAAAAAATCTGTTTCAACACTCAAGCTACAACAATATGCAATTGTGTAATCCAATGCAAAATGCTTTATCCTAAATAATTGATATTCGGAACATTAAAATTTAATTTCATGTCAACATTTTCTGCAGACACGCCGGTAGTGGCGCATTCGGTTGCGACCGAACTAGCGTTAGCGAAAGTCAAGCAACGTTAGTTCGGGTCAGCAGTTGGATGGGTGACCGGTACCATTCACCATTGGGATACAATTAATGGTGCTTTAGAGTGACGGGGGCGATCCTTTAAAGTAACAAGCTCATTTACACACACACAAATACACAAATCACACATGGCGGAAGGACCTCGTGGTCGATAGCCTAACACTACTACTACTACTACTACATTTTCTGCAGTTAAAGGTAGTAATCAATAAAAAAATAAAAGATTACAGTAAAAATTGAGATTATAAGGAGGAATTAAGCAAATCGCCCTAATAAGATATGAAATACAATGTTCACCCTTATAATTATTAAACTGTATGTATCTTGAAATTGGTTACAAATATGAAAAAGACTTTTGGATGATGAAAATATCCTTTTCTGTATTTATTTTTAAAATTGTCGAAGCATCCTTATATTCTGCAAATATTTTCATTGCAAATTTTGTAATTAAAAATACGCTAAATGAAATGAAAAACTTCGAAGACTATTGTTATGAAATTATACTCTTACTGTAAAATTAATGCAAAAGGTTTTTGGAGTTTGCTAGGGAAACTCTAACGCCTGTTTGGCTGAGTATTTCCAAATCGTCGTCAACCTCCGAGAAACGTATTCACGAAGTTAGATAGAAGATTAAGGGAAAGTGAACGTGTACTACCAATAAGACAGAATGCAGAACAGTCATGAACTCGACGCACACCTAATCTAGACAAGACAATTCTAAATGTTGTCACTGAAACTTTTTGCAGCAATACTAGAGGAATTCGAAGATTACTTCACATTAGCAACAATAAGATCAAGTTTTAAAAGCTGATCACCAATATCCTTACAGGCTTTGTAAAGTATAGCCTTGATATTTGGAACATATGGAGGTATTCAATTGGTTATTGGCTAGAATCCAAGAACAACTCGACTGCCAGTAATATTCTATATACGAATGAACCAACATTCACTAATAATAATAGCCACCACAATTTATACAAATGGGCACATGAAAATCCCCATAATAAACGACCATTTGGCCACAAACATCGTTTTTTATAAAATGTTTGGTAGGCAATAATTGGAATAGTTGAGTAGTTGAACCACATATCTTACCTTAGATTCAATTTTGAAAAGTTTCATTTTCTTAATGAAATACATTTCGGTTTGTTTGAAGAAATATTTGCTATAGGTTATTAGACGTAATCTAATATACCAGCATGATGTTACACCAGCTCACTACAGTCATGAAATCAGAAGATGTTTAAATGATAGATTTGCCAAAATCATTGGATTGGTTGTGGTAGTCCTATTTTAGAATGCCAAGATCTCTGGATTTAAGTATTTTGGATTCTTTTGCATGGGGATTTATTAAAAACATAGTTTTAAACGCTACCAGAAATTATTGGAGAGTTAGAACAAAACATGTGATTCAGAAAATTACGCCTTAAATTTTGCACAATGTTCAAAATTTCCATTCCCCTAAAGTCTATTGAAGAATGGGCGCCAAGATCTCCAGATTTAAGTATTTTGGATTAATTTGTATGGGGATTTATTAAAAACATAGTTTTAAACGCTACCAAAAAATATTGGAGAATTAGAACAAAACATGTGATTCAGAAAATTACGCCTTAAATTTTGCACAATGTTCAAAATTCCATTCCCCCAAGGCTACTTGTATTCAAGAAAATAGCGATCACTTTAAACATTTACTCTAGTATTAGTTATTGCCTTGATGTAATTTATTTAATTGCTTTTCTCTAATAAAAGATATTGCTTGATATTTGTAGTTATAAAATTTAAGGTTGACAAGTTTAAATTTCTTAAATTGATATATTGAGAAGAAACCATGTGTCTACGAACTGTTTTTGCAAATTAATTTTTGTCTTATTTATATTTTAGGTACAAAGCCACGCAAAGCTTGCACCCAAATTTTTGCACACACTGTATACAGTATCTAAATATACATCATTCTCAAGAATTTACATTTTTTATTATTTCTGGTATTTATAAAGATTAAAATCAAGTAATAAGGGTAGTTGAGTTGGGCGAGTTTTAAATTTCCCCTATGTCCAGAAATACACTTCAAAGAAATTTGGGAAGTCGCCCAACTCTGATTTTAATTTGTATAAATACCAGCAAATTTGTAATAAAATTGCACATAACTCCTTGAGAATGACATATAGTCGTAACTAGTCGGAGAAAAATAAAAACAAGCGAAACAATAACAAACTAATTAATTCAAGATATTGAATGAAAACATATTTTACAAACTTCATTTCAAATTCATTTTAGTTGAACTTGTCTTATTAAATGTCCCCTTTTCCCAGCTGGACGCATATTTAGTTTCCTGACCTGCTGATCAAGGTTGTGTCATACGTATACATGTTTAATTTTGCATTGTCAACTTGATGGTTAACATATATTATAACAATGATCTTTGGATACAACACGTAATATATTATTGGATTTAAATTTAGGTAATGAATTCACAGAATATACCAGGATATATATTTTTACCAAAATACTAAAGATCAGTAAAACATTTTCATTTTGTTTGCATTATTCAAAATATAAAATACTAAAGAACTAAAGGAATTTTCAATTAATAAGATGTGTTTTCAAATTCAAACTCAATTGTTTCGATACACAGTTGCTTCTTCTGGTAAGGAAACAATTCTAGTAAGTTAAATAAAAATTTGAAAGTCAAACACATCTTCATTAATTAAATACAATACGACAGGAATAGACTTTCTACATAACATAAATGACCTTAAAATTTGAGGGCCAAAAGGGTTATGGCAGAATGCTAAAAGTGTTCATTGGAATCAAACATCTTACATAAGTTATCTAATTAATTTCAGATACAAATAAAAATTTTGAAAAATAATAACAACATTAATTACAATCAATGAAATGTTAGATAGTCACTACCTTTATGTAGAGTTAGTGTATTAAGAAAATTTGTTTTATTCATGTTAATCAATATTGACGATCTAAGTGAAGTAGAAATAATAAATTTTCATCATTTTTGATTTACTTTATATTGCATACAATTGACTGCTGTAGAAATATAAAATAATTCAATTTTTGGAACTCTGCAGCGCCCTTCAAGTAACCGGATAGATCAATTTTGACAAGGATTTGACGTACACAGGGCCGAAAAAAGTTTTTATTCTGAAGAGCAGGTTAAGGCCCGGCGAAAGATGGCCTCAATTGGTCAAGGGCGTAACGGTCATCTGACCTAAGGCGGGTACATTTTACGCACAACGGCACTAAATAAACTGTTGAAGTGTAGAGTTATGCACTATATATTATCCCTGTAATTCGACATCAATGATGGTAAAGCTCAAATGACTAAAGTGAGAATTATAATAATAAAATTCTATCAGGAGACAAAATTGTTTTGTAAATATGGTAATTGGTTACAAATGCGACAGGTATTATCAACTAAAGTATTAATTTGTTGTTTTTTTTTAACTTTAAGTTATTGTTTGCTAATAGGAATGCAAATATCTGTATATCTACTCAAAATGTGCATCACTTAAGTACATGGCATATACGTGTAGTACTTTCTGTAGCATCTGCGAACTATTATATAACATTATGTGAAATGTATAGCGAATACATCGGTAGAAAAAAACTTGAGTGAATTCGCTTTATTATTTTATATTCTTATTTTGCAAGTACACTAAAAAAATGCATATTTACATAAGTATTGAATTGATGAGGTTGTTATTTGGTAAATTTCCACAATATATAAGGTAGAACCAAGTTTTTTATTTACCTTATACATATTTAAATGTTTTGTATTTAAAGTAAGCTGATGCAATGATTTAAAAGTATCATTTATAATAATTAGTATCAGTTTATGTTAATTATTCACTTAAATTATGCAGCACATATGTGCGATAAAGTGGTAAATTTTTTAAATCATTTTATTTAAAAAAAAGTAATATCATTTCTGAGAATGAATTATTTTTGGATAATTTTTATAACCAAAATTTAATCGTTCGATTGCATCAAAAACCTTAAACTAAGGCTTCTAGTTACAAATATAGAATTACTTTAATTAAAATACCTTGTTCATAAAAGTTTTGTCTCGCAAATCCCATTTAAGTAGGGCTAGGTAAACTCCATCAATTTCTGAAGACTTAAATGCTGAGAATGTTTGAATGGCCCAGAATATCCTGGGTGCTGTTATTATGTTGTAGGTTATGCTCTAATCTTCTTTTGAAGGAGTATGAATCTCTTGCTAGTGGTCTTCATCCTTGTCCTCCATGCTATTGCAGTTGGGAAAATGAGTTATTACAAGTATTGACTCCAATGTGTTCACTTTTTGAAGTAAATTCAATTTAAAAACTTGCCCTTCATAAGATTTTATATAACATAAAATTAAGTCATTCGGGTATTGATACCAGAAAGATCTGAATACTTTACCAACATAAATAGATGTACAAGAAGGGAATACAGAGATTTCAATGGTATCGTCTAATTTTTTATATGGGGTATTCCAAAAGAAAGTTTATATTTCTTTAGCTTCTTACACGAACGCAACGATTCCCTGGGGTGCGGTGGGGTGTGTCAATGGGTAGTCTTGAGAACTCTAGTCGCTATGGAGCATTTATCAAGGGGAGGCCGTGCATTGTGCGTGCGAGATTTTTATATAAATTGTGGTGCAGCGACTGCAACAGAACAATTTTGGAAAAACCAAAAATGTGTAGACCAAGATCCTCAAGAATGGCAGAGAACGTGGAGAGTTCCAGTCTGTTCGAGACGATTCGAACCTTTTATTTTGGAAGTGTCCAAACTCTTTAAATGTGCCTAGATCATCTTTTTACGATATTATGCACAAGACCTAAAATAAAATTTGAATTTGTTCAAGAATTAAAGCTCCAAGATGCCAATAGAAGTTGGTCTCTGGTGCGTTTATAATACCTACGAGTGCCGTGACAGAAATTTGTGTAGTTTAATAAATAATAAACACATTTTCGATAGATGGTTTACTTTTTTTATAATTGGTTCACTAAATATAAAATTTATTTTGAGACAACTTGTAGTATTAATTTTAAATTGAATTCATTATGTTTTAAGAAACATTAAAATTTGATTTATACCTTATTAGAAACTAAATTTGAAATGTTTTTTTAAACTTATGTAAAAATACATTCACCAATCAACTTGAAAATTTAGAATGCCAAAACCAATGCAAATGCCAACTATATTAATATTTCTGGCCACTAAGCATAGATCATGTGGTCATTAATAGAACTACCTAAACTAATTGATTGATTATCGATACGATAAAACCATAAAGGGACCTTGGTTTTATCGTATATATGGTTAACCCGGAAAGTTAAATACCTCTTAAGTGAATCTCGATTCCCTGTCTCCAACTGCGCTACTCTGATGAGATCCAAAAAGATCGAAACCGGCCCGCGGCTGTTGTTGTTCGTTTCTGGTGAATAATTTAATGTGTAATTGCATTAAATTATCTTAGAAAGATAATTTCTATGTGAAAATTAGGACAAATACTTTAAACTAAAAGAATACAATGCAAGCAGTCACAGCTTCTTCAACCTAATTACTGATTATTAATAAGCTACACCGAGGAGAACGAGATCATTCTGTAGCTGTTGTTAGCAGGGAAGCAATAATTCAATTAGGCTGATGTTCTACACATTGTAAAAAATCCAAATGATTTGGAAAAATTAGTAGGTTAGCTGAAATAGAGAATTTTAAATCAGTTCGTGCTGACAAATATTTTTTCAGCAATTAAAAACAAAACACCCAAAGACCTTCAAAGAAATTAAACCATCTTTAAACTGTACAAATGCTATGTGACGAAGTTTTGATCGATGTGGACTTCTTTTGACAGCATCCCCAAGAGCTTAGATGTTGCCATGCGTACGACGAGTTCACACACATCCTAGATATTTCTTTTTCGATTTTCTTAAAATGGTTTAAAAATAAATAGACTTTTCACTTTCTTTTACTGCAACAGACTAAATAACAGACAGACAACAGACTTAAATCAATACACTTTTCACTCTCTTTACACAATAGACTAACTATTGTGTATTGTGGCAAAACAAAGTGAAAAAATGTACCACCAAGTAAACGCCGACAACATTTAAGAATTACTATGGTTTAAATAATAGCCTAAAATTGACAATCTCTTCAAAATAATACTTAATTTGTTAACAAATATATTTACTTCTTTAGATTTGAAAAAGGTTATTAAATATTTATAATTTGTAAAAAAAAAACTGAAAACACAAAATTTTTATATAAATAAAAATTATCCGTTGTTACATTTAAAATGAAATTGTTAAAAAGGAATTTTAAAAGGACGAGTTCGAAAACGATATGATAACATTACTTTCCATATCAGATACCCGTAAAGTAATTACAATTATTAAACAAACATTTTAATAAGTTATATTTAATGACAAAATACTTTAAACTAAGTTGTTAAAAATATGTACTAAATCAAAGAAGAAAAAAACATGTCCATTACATTATAAAAATAAATTGATTTGGACTATTTTTTATAGTATCATTAATTTATATAATATTATAATAAAACTGCCAATCTCCGAGCGATGGCCTGTATTTAATATGTAGAAAGTATAATAAACTTATTGTTATTATTGAGGATAAAATACTCGTAGTTGTAAATTATAATTCATTTGTTAAGGTTGTCAAAGAAGAAAAGACTATTAACAAGTTATTACGATTAATAAATGGTAAAATGTTAATACTCATATTCCTTTTATGCTTACAGTGATATAAATAACAGATGTAGAATCATATATGAGTTTATTGAAGAGAAAGTTTATTATTTTATATTTATAAGTTATAAAATTAATTGCAATTGATAAAAGAGCGCTAATTTAGGTCAACATATTTATATAAAAAACTTTTCCATTCCATTCCATAATTAAAAACTAACTATAAATCGAAATACATATGATAGTAATAATTTTTAAATTATACCCGAATAATTATTATAAAATAAAACAACTTTTTACGAGTATAAAATAAATTATCAAAAATATGTTCTAAATCAAATAATCAGAAATTATAAAAATAAATTAAATATTCTTCACCTGAAGAAGCCACAGTGAAACAATTGTAGTGAGTTAAATAAAATTTTGATCAAACACTTGTTTGATAATTAAACAATAAATTAAACAAATAAATCTTATTTATCAGAATACCCTACAAAGTCAATAATATAAATGAATATAAATGTTTAGTAAATTTCACACTTTTGATGTTATAAACATAAACAAGCATTCAATTTCTTTTATTGTTTTATTGTATTGAATATTATTGATTTTATTTGCACCTTAATTAGCTTTTTATTTACTTGAAATATGTTTTCAATAACACAAACATGTTTTCCTACTTGATTTTTACCAAAAAATGTAAATAAAACTTAGAAATTAAATATTCGTTTAAATATCTATTCTCAAAAATTCCAAATGTATACATGTTGATAATTTCCAATGTGTTTACAATACTTTTAAATTTTAAAAAATGTACATACAGTGTTCCAATTTTGATGGTATCTCTGTTATTAGAAGAGATAGAGCAACGGTTAAATGAGGAATGTTTTGCAGAAATCAGTGCTCACAACAGATACCAATTCAAAATCACCTTAACTTTTTTCAAATTTAAGATATTTAAAAAAAACAAAATTTTACAATTTTAATTTTCCTCAATAACTCGATAACGCCTAATGCGGCCTCTATTAAACCTTTACATTATTAAGACACTTTTTCAAAACAAATTTTTTGGTGTAAACAAAAACCCCCGATCCGTATTTGTTTCCAGGTTATTAGCGCTATCTTTTGTTTTATTTATGGCGACCATATTAGATTTTGGGTTTAGTGCTTAAACGATGTATAACATGGCTGATTTTTTTTTAGTTACAAGCACAATATTAATAAAAACGTAAATTAATCTTTAATATGACAATTGAAAGTAAAAACATAATTCTAAGGAATACTGCAATCTAACAAATCAATAACAAAATCATATAAAGAAATTGGTAAATATGAGGACCATTCTATTCCACATACTATTGACACCTTGTTCTAACTAATACATCTATTACTCTTTATTGTAAAATTTCCCGAATTTCTGGTGGTTTAAAACTAAATACTTCGTTTTTACTTGTACCCCATCAATAAAAGTCAGGGGGGTAAGGTCATGTGATTTTGCAAGCCATTGTATTTGTCCATCATTTAAAATCACTCTCTTATTAAAGTTTTCTCTCAACAAAGGCTGTACGTTACGAGTGTTATGAGCCGGACAACCATCTTGCTGGAACCAGATGTTTTGCAAGTCCTCGGAATTAATATTTTGTTTCAAAGCAGGCATTATCTTATCTGATAGTAGCTCTAAATATCTGTTACCAGTTAAATTGTAATCAAAGATGAAAGGACCTATTAAGTAACTATTTAAAACCAAGAGAAACTTAAAAAAAAACAAAATAAAAATGTAAACAAAATTTCACATCAATTAAACTGCACCATACATTAAAACCAAATGGATCTTGAAATCTTTAATTTACCAAATGTGGATTTTCAGTAGACCAATGATGATAGTTTTTCCTATTGAATACTCCACAATTGGTAAATCGTGTTTCATCTAATAATAGTATTTTCCTAGGAAAATGAGCGTCATCTTCACATTTTGAAGGTACCACCTGCTAAACTATAATCTTTGGTGATAGTCATTATTACTTAAACCTTGTACAATTGTTGGCTTGTAAGGGTGATACTTGTTTTTCTTCAAGGTTTTGTGAACAGTAGTTTCTAGAGTGATTAACTTCATAGTTAGAACATTCCAAAGTTCTGTAAACTGCTAACTAGTCTTCTAAAATTGTCATGTGTGGTTGTTTTTCTGGAACACGATCTGCATACCTCGTGCATGCATTTTCAGTGTTTCTATTTGCTTTCAAATACACGTCCAACTTTTTCTCCGTTTGAATATGTCTTTGTTACTAAAAATACATATAAATCGTGATACTTAACAATAAATAATTACTTATCACTAACTACAAGTAAATTACAGGTTTGTTTCATTGTTTTATACCAATATTTAATTCCATATCTGACTAATTTTATTGGACAGGCTGTATTCTTGTTAATAATGAAATTAAATGTCAGTATCGTTTCTTTATTTTACATTATTTCTTAGAATGTCGTTTCACTTTCATTTGTCATTGGTGTTTAATTGCATAGCCTACTAATTTCATATTAAAGATTATTTTACGTTTTTATTAATATTTTGCTCGTAACTAAAAAACAATCACGCATATATTATATATCGCTGAAAATCACCTTTTAAGCACTATCTAATAAACCCACCATAAGAAAAACACAAGACCGCGCCAATAACCTGGAAACAAATGCGTATCACACCAAAAAATGTGTCTTAAAAAAGTGTCTAAAGGTTTAATAGCGTTATGTGTTATCGAGTTATTGAGAAAAATTTAAATTGGCAATTTTTTATTTTTCAAAATATCTTAAATTTGAAAAAAAATAAGGTGAATTTAAAATGGGATTTGTTATGAACACTGATTTCTGCAATACGTTCCCCATTTAACCGTTGCCCTATTTCTTCTAATGACAGAGATACCAATGGTGAGCATCGAAATTGGGACACAGTGTATTGTAATTAAAATATTAATTAATTAATTAATTACAATATATAACATCAATCAATTTGTTGAGAAAATAACTAAATACCTTTAGGCATGGGAAATTAGGGCAATGTCATCTGCAAATAAAAGGTATTGCATATATCCCTGTTATAAATGCTATAAATACTATATATCAGCGGTCATAAAGATGGATCTTTATGTACCCCTTGTATGGAGTGAAAATATTTGGTTTATTTTAATTTTCAAGGACCTGTTAGTAAGGAAGGAGTCAAGAAGGATTAGTAGATGGTGGGGAATTAAATGGAGATAGCATTTATACAGCATACCTTAATGCCATGCAGAGTCGATTTTTTTTGTGTCTAAAAAACTCTTGGCTTAAATGTGAGCTGTTTGGGAGTTCGATGTTAATATTATTAGAGGAAGGAGGTGTTTTTTTTTAGTTGAAACCCAAATTGGTATTCGGATATATATTTAGAAATAAATTTGACAATTTTGATTTGTGTTGATTCTTTCATTCAATTTTGATTTAGATCAGGAATTTAAAAAAAAATGGTTAGGACAGGGAGGAGAGTGATTCGATAGCCTTGAAAATGAAAACAGTCATCCCTTTCTTCCATTCGAGTGAAAAGTATTGGCTTTGATAAATAAAATTTAAAATTTTCATTATATGTTCATATGACCTGGGTTATTACCTTCTTTTAATATTTCAAAATAGTCTAATCTTTATTAATATCGGTGAAAGTTTAATGGAAGACCTATCTAATATTTGATACCAATTGCTAACTTTCATTAAAAAGGAGTTACAAAATCTTTATCTGTCGCGTGTTACTTTGTATGAACATATTAATTGATGAGGCAGTTATTTGTTGAAAATTCATATCACTTGTTAAGTATTAAAGTAAAGTCACTTTTTTAATTTTCAAAAACTTTTATTTGTTGGAATTACACGCAACAATTGTTTCGCCACACTGTGGCTTCTTCAGGCGAAGAAATTTTTCCACAGCCACAGTGTGGCGAAACAATTGTTGCGTGTAATTCCAACAAATAAAAGTTTTTGAAAATTAAAAAAGTGACTTTACTTTAATACTTAACAAGTTACTTTGTATGTACTGGATTGCTGAGGCTGTTACTTATTGAAACTCCATATCATAATAACATACTTTATATGTGTCTTTGTAACAGTTAGTAAAGATTTGTGTATTAAGTGCAATAATATTTGTGGTTAGGTCAGGTAAATTTGGAATACGATAGTTTTGTATATATTTAGAAAGCTTTTTTATTTCTGTCCATTATAATCTTCCCTACATTTTATTAATTGCTTTGCAAACTTCTATCTATTTATTAGATTAATATTATATGATCAGTTTATAGATTCATCCGTTTATTAAATTGTTTATTAAATGTTTAATGTCTCAAAAAAACTGCTTTTTGTTCTTATTAGTCTAAGGATGAAGTTTGGCAGTAGATATTTCTAAAATATTCTTAATATTTTTGATGTCTCTTTAGTTATTATTTTGGATTCAATAAATTCTATAAAATCTCATGAGATTTCGTCAGTATTACTATTTTTCTAATTGTAAAAACACTCACGAAATATTTCAATTGTATTTGAGGGGATGGATAGCGAGAATTTAATAGACAGAATATGTTGGGCATTAATTCTATTGAGAGTACGAGATGTTTTATATTACTAGTAGATGTACAGAGTAGGATAGCTGTGAATTGGTTTTCTCTTGTTAAAAAAATGTGGGAAGGGATTGGATACGTATAAAGTTAGATTGGGAAAGGTTGAAATCGTTGATAATTTTACTTTTGTGAAAATTATGTCTTCAATATTACAACAATGATAAATGTAGGCTAAGACTAAATAATTTTGTAGTTAAAAGTTAAAATTTTGAATTGCATTGAGACATTCATTAAGGGTATTATTTATGCCGGAGAGTTTAATTGATAGATACGTTAAAATTAAGGAACAACCTCTTTGGCTTTTGTTATGTATAAATGAAAGGTGTTGGTTAACTGACTGAATTTAATAGTTAATAGTTCTTTTCAAATATTTTTAGTTCTTTTATAATTGACGTGAATGGGATTTTGGGAAAGGTAGTTAAAAAGAAGATATGATTTGTTGGATAAGGAATTGATGTTAGTATGTTAAACATTATTGCTAATTACTGTTTGGTAGTGTTTAGTTCCGGCAGTTTTTGATCGAAATTTGCGGATTTTTTTACTAATCTTGCAACAAAATATGCAATTTATATACCTAATTATAATTTATATATTGTTTGTGTCTACAGATCCCCATTTGGAGACTGGGGATAATTTATTGATCTTTTAACCAGGCTAGTGGATTTATTGGATCTTGTAAATAATCGCATTGTTATAGGTGGCGATTTCAATGTAAATTTTCATAATCAGAATGACGCTAGGGTAATCAACCTACGTGATACATAAATATTATGCATAAATATTATGATTTAACCAATATTGTCAAGTTTAATACAAGAGTACCCACTGCTTAGACAATATTTTTATTAATTTTATTTATCTTATAAATGTTAGTCCATTTAATGGTAACATATCCGATCACATTGGTATAATTATCGCTTTAGATTGCCTTCATTTACCGTTTATTTCACCTAGAAAAACATATCGGCCTATTACTATGAGCGGAAAGTTCGAACTTTTCCAAATGTTATCAAGTGTTGATTGGGATTACATTAAACAATCGTCCGATTCAAATGTCAATAGTAATTTTATTATCTCCATTTTAACCCAGCGTGTATCTGCAGCCTTTCCACAAAAAATATTAAACCGTTAGGAAAATTTCACATTAAATCGTTCAACAAGCGTCTCTAGAATATGCGAGGACATATGCATTTATTAAATGATATATTTAAAACATATCCTTGCCATGAAAAAAAACAGCAACGAAACCAATTTAGACCGTTTTATAGAAATGAAATTAAACGTAAAAAGATATCTAGCAATGATAGGTACATTAATTTATCTTCTAACTCTCAAAAAAGGGCATGGGATGTAATAAATTCTGTAAGAAACCAAGACAGTAAAATTATAAACTCCAATATCTTACACTGAATTGAAAAATTCACTATGTTTTTTATAATAATTATTTGTGGTTAAAACATAGTGAATTTTTCAATTCAGTGTAAGTATGGATTACCACGTAGTAACGGTCGCAACCATTCTATTTATCCAATATCTTATGCGATAAATTCAATACTTTTTTGTGTGGATGTTGTGGATTGCCAATTGCCCTCTCTACTAATCACCAACAGAGACCCTATATTAATAAACATTAATTGTCAAAACTCATTTTAATTTCAATCTGTATCCATGGTAAAGATGAGGGATACTATAAATAAACTAAAAAATAGTAAATGTACTGACATCCATGGTTTAACTAGTTAGATAATTAAGTGTAGTAAAGATATTCTTATCCCACCTATCACAAAACTACTAATAGTAGTAAATAATATATTTGCATCAAATACATACCCTGAAAACTTAGAAACTTGCTTAAGTCATTCCTATCTATAAAAAAGGTGATCCAGAGAGTGCGGATAACTACCGACCAATATCAATTTTACCTATTATATCAAAAATTATTGAAATTACCTATAATAATTAAATCACAGAGTTTTTAAAAGACAATAAATTGTTATCCCCATGTCAATTTGGTTTCCGTAAGAACTCATCGACAACTGCTGCTGTGGAATCTTTTGTGGCACAAACAATCGAATGCTTTGAATTTGAAATGGCGACTTTTTTAGATCTGAGCAAGGTATTAGATTGTGTTTCACATCACTTCCAGCTTAAGAAACTGGAGTGTTATAGTTTTAACACTTCCAGCTGTAACCTCTTACTTAAGGGGGGAAATACATGTAATCGGTCATAAAAATAGCATTTTTTGGAATTTTTTTTTGGACAAACTAAAAGAGATACAACCTCACGATTTCTGGACTTTATTAGGCATACAATAGGCTATAATTTTAGAAAATTTGAAGTCTTTCCTCTAATTGGTTAGCCCTCTATTGAACCGATTGTGCCGCCATGTTGGAAATACCGACTAAATTGGCGTACACTCTGGAGGCCTGAAAAATTATCTTTTTAAAGTTTTTCTTCCACAACCCTTTTCTTAGATGTATTTTATCCTAAATGAACCTCAGAAAGTAGAAAAAAACCCAAATATATGATTTCTGCAACTTGCTGAAAAAACAGTTCAAAAATTGACCTCTTTTTCGGATTTCGTAGGCCCGTAATAATTATTTATTATTAATTTTTTTATGATTTTGGAGGTTCATTTAGAACAAAATTTTATTAGCTGTTGAGCAGACAGAAATTCAAGTGATTTGAATAAAAATTGACAAAGTTATCATGTACACCAATTTCAAAAACATGGTTTCGAGAAAAACGCGTTTAAAGTTTTAAGTTTAGAAAAAGCGTAATTTGTGTAAACTTATAATTAAAACGGCGATTCCGGGACATAAAGAATGCCTTCCTCACGTTCATAGAAGTAGTTGAGCCTTTTTTCTGCCTGTTCTGGCTTCTTTGCTCCTATTTAGCGATCGCCGCTCCTAACTGATTTATCGGGCGTCGTTGTAGTTGTCAAAGAAAATCCTAGTATTTTGGCCAATGATACATTCCATCCCTTCCAAAATTTTGCAGAAACCTTTGTATCCTTCGTTTAATGTAATAGCAGTGATATATGAGGCAATTTGAACGTTTTTTAGCCGCAGTTGAAATGCTTCGGTTCCTTCGGTGCAGATTCCCTTTGAACTGTCTTTTTTTCAATCTACTTGCACGATGACACTCGTCTTTATTACGTTTCGGATACATGGTTCACGGCAACAATCACCGCGACGTTAAAACAAACAAACAACGATTGTTTGTATTTCCATAGACTATAAGATAAAATCGGCTCATGACACGGAGGTAGAAACTCTGTTATATGTCCATGAATACTTTTGCGATTATTTTAATATTTCGTTGGATAAATCTTAAATGTATAAGGAAGGTTTTTATGCAAAAAACAAAAAAATCTTAAAAACACGACAGGCTACAGAAAGTCTCTCTTGGCAATAAGGAATCAAAATACATCCATAATAAGCATGGTGTGCTACACGGTTCTATATTAGGACAAATCTTTTTCCTAATCTATATTAATGATTTCCCAATGCCTACAAATGGCCGAAGTATTCTATTTGTCGATCATACTGCTCTTGTCAGTACCTCCGAAAAGCTTGAAAACTATTTATGAACAATGCAAAAACTGTGGATATGATGTTTACTCTTAAACAACATAGTGAGTCAAATTTTCAAACTCAGCAAAATTTCTAGGATTCAACCTAGATCCTACTCTAAAATGGGACGTTCACGGTAGTGAGGTAGCAAATAAGGTAACAAAAGGCATCTTTTGCCCCCGCAATCTATCGAGAAGTGTTTCTCCCCAAACGCTAATAAAAGCATACTATGGTTTATGCCACAGCCACTTCACATACGGTATTAACATTTGGTGGCCATTCGGCCATAGACTATTTGGGTTACAGCGAAAATCAGTTAGGATTGTGGAACGTTTAGGATTTAGAGACGATAGTAAATCGGCCTATACCAAACACGGTATTCTAACCTTGCCAGCAATGTATATTTATGAATGTCTGTTTCACGTTAGAAAAAATATAAATAACTGTAAGAGGCGAAATAATATCAATCACTTCTTAAGGGGGGAAATACATGTAATCGGTCATAAAAATAGCCTTTTTTGGGATTTTTTTTTGGACAAACTAAAAGAGATACAACTTCACAGTTTCTGGACTTTATTAGGCATAAAATAGGCTGTAATTTTAGAAAATTTGAAGTCTTTCCGCTAATTGGTTAGCCCTCTATTTAACCGATTGTGCCGCCTTGTTGGAAATACCGACTAAATTGGCGTACACTCTGGAGGCCTGAAAAATTATTTTTTTTAAGTTTTTCTTCTACAACCCTTTTCTTAGATGTATTTTTATCCTAAATGAACGTCAGAAAGTAGAAAAAAACCCAAATATATGATTTCTGCAACTTGCTGAAAAAAAAGTTCAAAATTTGACCTCTTTTTCGGATTTCGTAGGCCCGTAATAATTATTTATTATTAATTTTTTCTGATTTCGGAGGTTCATTTAGAACAAAATTTTATTAGCTGTTGAACAGATAGAAATTCATGTGAATTGAATAAAAATTGACAAAGTTATCATGTACGCCAATTTCAAAAACATGGTTTCGAGAAAAACGCGTTTAAAGTTTTAAGTTTAGAAAAAGCGTAATTTGTGTAAACTTATAATTAAACGACGATTCCGGGACATAGAGAGTGCCTTCCTCACGTTCATAGAAGTAGTTAAGCTCGGCTTAAGCCTTTTTTCTGGCTGTTCTGGCTTCCTTGCTCATATTTAGCGATCGCCGCTCCTAACTGATTTATCGGGCTTCGTCGTAGTTGTCAACGAAAATCCTAGTATTTTGGCCAATGATACATTCCATCCCTTCCATAATTTTGCAGAAACCTTTGTATCCTTCGTTGAATGTAATAACAGTGATATATGCGGCAATTTGAACGTTTTTTAGCCGCAGTTCAAATGCTTCGGTTCCCTTGGTGCAGATTCTCTTTGAACTGTCTTTTTTTCGATCTACTTGCACGATGACACTCGTCTTTATTACGTTTCGGATAAATTGTTCACGGCAACAATCACCGCGACGTTAAAACAAACAAACAACGATTGTTTGTATTTCCATAGACTATAAGATAAAATCGGCTCATGACACGGAGGTAGAAACTCTGTTATATTTCCGTGAATCCTTTGGCGATTACTTTAATATTTCGTTGGATAAATCTTAAATGTATAAGGAAGGTTTTTATGTAAAAAACAAAAAATCGAAAAAAAAAATTGTTTACATGTGTTTCTTCCCTTAAGAAACAATGATAATCTGAACATAGCCCAAACTACACTCACGAAATCACAAACAGCGGAAAATTATTATGCACCAAAATATTTTAATAAGTTAAACTTAAAATGAAGAAATATGCCCTTTTACCTTTTTAAACGTGCTATAAAACAGTTACTCATTGAATTGTCACCATATAGCTTTGATCAGAATCTCGGGAGACATTTCACTGAGTAGTTGATTGCATTGACATTCAATTATTTGTATATATTATTTGCTTAATTGAATATTTTTGTATGTAATGCATGATTATTAATTAATTTTATAACTTTTAAACATAAAATAATAACCTTTCTCTACAACCAACTCTTATATAATTCCACCTCTCTTATTCTTATCAATGTATGCATGGAAGGAATGCAATTGATAACATTTATTAATCGCAGTAACTTGTTAATATTAATAGCCTATTCTTCTCTGGCAGGTTTAAAAGATAAATTACATTTTATTAGTACTGTCAGAGAATATAAGTCTATTATCATTGCGACTAATAAATGTTAATAAGTCCTTTTATACCTACAAATATATATTACATATTTTTAGTTGAGATTTAAGTTACTTAAATAGCATGTATGTTAATAATTTCTCACATAACCAACAGTAAAATATTAATTTAAACACAATCTATATTAAAGATTAATTAAAACACTTGTTTTTTTAGCGTTTTTTCTCTGACTAGTTTCGATTTAAGAATAACTTAAAGTCGGAGTATAATAATAAAACAATCTTGTAAAATTACAAAGTGTTTTAATCAATTTTTATTATGTCAAATATGTTTAATTTAGCTAACTTTATTTAGTGATAAACATTTTTCTTAAAATATTATTTGCAGTATTCAACTAAAAATGAGTAATATAATTTTCTTTTCGTTTACTGACTAACAGTAATAAGTCCAATAAAATCACTTGTTTTTTTTTTCTTTCCTGAGAAAGCTATTCTAGAAAGGATTATTATTAGATAAAAAGCTGAAATTACCATGTAAATTAAAGCTCATCAAAATTACAGTTATAGACTTTTTTTTCTGATAATTTTATTAAATCTCATTTACATAATTGTAAATTATTGTCAATTATTAAAATTGCACAAGAAGAAAATATCATTAACTAGTTATTATTGCGATTAATAAATGTTAACAATTACATTCTATTTATACATAAAAACCGATAAATTCACACGGCCACAGGACAATCAGGCATAAAGCTAGTAGGTTGCACAAAGTCCAATAATTATTAATGGCAATAACGTAAGGGTGTCAAATATACAATGTCATGAGCTGCATAGTTCATAGTGCAATCGCTAAATTATTTTATTATTGCCTCAAGTGCAGCTAATCTGTACAAAATTGTTTAATTCATATATAATACGAGTTGCAAACAACGAATTTCTAGGTTAAATTCTGGGGGGTGTAATACGCGAGGAAATCGATAAGACGGCGAAATGTTGCAATAATAAAGGTAGATTGGCGAGATGTTGTGCAAACCGAAAAATCAACTAGTTAATATTATGAGACATAAAAAAATACTATCCGGCTTTAAACAATCAACGGGGATAATAATAAAAATTGATAAAAATATTAATGATTCTTTCATTTGAGCAGTTTTAATGCGATTATAGGGATGATTAAGGTTGGTTACACGTTGGAAAATTCCGGTAACAAATATTGTGTAAGGGTTAATAAAATAATCGATTATGGTACTCACGTTTTAAGGGTGGATTGATGTCAAAATCCACAAACTGTCGTCACCGCTGCTGTCCTTTCAAATTTCCACTGGTTGGTTGTTGCGGAATTACGTGTTGTTAAATGTGCAGAATTGCAGGGTAAGGTAGCAGGAGCGAGCGAACTTGACCGCACTCAATGCCGAACGCGACTGACGGTCGGCACTTTTTCACTCCTGGCTTTTATAGATGTGTTATGACTGTTCGAATGCGTGGATTCTCTATCTGATGTTTTGCATACACGTACATACATACGAAGTGCATGCACTCTGGGGATGCCGTCTCGAGGGAAGTTTCGTGTTTACGGTGCGGCTCACTTCGTCAGGACGCATGTCCGCGACCCCATCACCTGATTCGGGCCGCTCCACTCTCCGAAAAGTGTTGCCCGGTGGCGTGATCCGCTAAAACACGCGCCCCCCTTTCCTCCTCGCGTCGCTCTCTTTGCTCTTTCTTCTTTACTGGTCTAAATTTCTAATTGTGCGTTTTTGCCACTCTTCTCAAATCGCACGAAATTCATCCGTCATTCGAAAAAAAAAACTGAAACGCTCAATTGTTTATATTTCAAATCTTCCGTGATTTACAGGAATATATTCTAAAAATATTGCTTATTACAGTCTAGTTTATACTTTATTTATACCTGGTAACACCATTAAATGAATGGTACTAAAATTTATGACACAGAGAAGTGACTCGTTTAAAGTTACCGCCGAATAATTATGTTAATTTCATGAGAAATACTATATAAATACAATCAAACAATATACATACCACAGTGCTATGTTGTCACTAAAACATAACGTTAGAAATAAATGTGAAAAACTAATTTGAGGGTGGGATAGAGGTTACCCACCCACCTTACATATACAATTAAACTTTAAGGTAAGATAATTTTTTCAACTGCTATCGACCCGCCGTATTTCAGTCGTACAAACGTCATGATTGCTATTGTCTAACGGAATTGACTCTCTCTTGTTCTTCAAACGTCATGATCGCTAATGTCGTTGTGAAATGAAGAAATGAACTGATAAATGGTAATTTAGGGGTATGTGTATCAAGTCTTATTAAAGGATCGCGAGGAATACATATATGGTATATATTCGGCGAATTTTTAGGCTAGGAATTTAAGGCCTTCTTCAATGAAAGTTAATTAGTACAGGGGGGTCTTAGATAGGTTATGTACGGGATTAGGGGGTGCCTAATTTTTGTTAGTATCGTTCAAACATTGAAGCATTTAACAAAAATCAAGTTCTAAAGGTGTATGTAGTTGATGGGAACGATTTTCCATTGTTTGGTTTAGATTAGTGTCTAAAATTTAAATTGCCAATGCCAACAGGAGCAAAAATATGTCATACTAAGGAAAATACGGTAAAACCGGAACAAGTAGACGATGCAGAGATCCAACAAATTCTCAAAAATCATCAAGAACTTTTTAAGGGAAAGCTAGGTTCAATAAACAGGTACCAACAGTAACCACAGGTAACACCTAAGACTTTTGGACCCCGACCGGTACCTATCGCATTACGAACAAGTAGAGGCAGAACTTAAACGTTTACAAACAGAGGGTACCCTCGAACCACTAGACATGATAACTCAGAGTGTAGAATGGGCAACACCCATTGTAATAGCGGTTAAGTCAACTGGCAATGTACGAATTTCTGGCGATTTTCGTGTAACTATCAATCCACATGTACAACGAGATGATTACCCGATTCCTCGTTTTGAAGACATAATGTCTAAACTAGCAGGTGGTCAACAATTTACAAAAATAGATCTACGAGATGCTTACTTACAACTCAACGTGCATCCAGAATCGAGAAAGTACTTGGTCATATCAACACATAAGGGATATTTCAGTTACAAAAGGTTACCTTTTGGAATATCTTTCCTTCCATCATTCTTTCAACGAACAATGGATATTATACTATCGGGAATTGATGGAACGATTTGTTATCTTGATGATATTCTCATAACAGCTCCAACTCATACAACGAGTACAACAAGTATTAAAACGTTTAACGAACGCAGGAATTAAAACACATCAATCAAAATTGGTTACAAGCCAGCGTAGTTTTCTTAGGACATCGAATCGATAAGGAAGGACTCCATCCAACGGATGAACATATTAAAGAAATAAATGAAATGCCAACTCCAAAAAACGTAACTGAATTACGATCATTTTTATGATCTATTACTTATTATAGCAAATTCATACCGAAACTTCACGTAAAATGTGTTCCTTTACATCGATTACTTAAGAAAGAAGTACATTGGGCTAAGCAAGATAAAGAAATTTTCACAACACTCAAGAAACAACTAACATCTACGGATACATTAGTACGTTATGACCCATCAATGGAAATATACCTTACAACAGACGCTTCAGAAAAATGCTTAGGAGCAGTATTATTTCACAAGGATGGCAATAATGTTTTTAGGCCAATATCCTATAAATCCAGAACTCTGACTGATGTCGAATTTAGATATGCAACAATTGATAAGGAAGTACTTGCTATTATATTTGCGATAACAAAATTTCATCAATATCTTTATGGTAGACATTTCACATTATTAACAGATCACAAACCATTAGAAATAATTTTTTGTGAACATCGGAATACACCTAAA
This sequence comes from Ontholestes murinus, assembly GCA_963969525.1. Taxonomy (NCBI): domain Eukaryota; kingdom Metazoa; phylum Arthropoda; class Insecta; order Coleoptera; family Staphylinidae; genus Ontholestes; species Ontholestes murinus. Next base: position 56,274,646 of record OZ018389.1, on the reverse strand, counting down.
ATAGCAAGTAACAGACTTCTTAGATAGGCTATGATTTTAAACAATTACGATTATACAATTTCATATCATCCAGGACGCTCCAGCCGACGTATTATCAAGATTACCACTTGATGATATCTAGTTAACAGAGAACGAAAACGTAGGTTTACGACGAAGAGAACACTTAGTCAACTTAAGATTAAATAAATTGCCAATATCAAAATGAACTATGCATGATAAAACAGCAAGTGATCAAACATTAAGACAAGTAATAACATTTAGTACATTATATTGGCCAGATAAAAGGTATTTAAGGCCCAACTTTTACCATTTTTTGAGAAGAAGAGATGAGCTCTCGGTTGTAGAAAATATTTTGTTATGGAAAGGAAGAATATGAATTCCAGCAGCATTACTAAAAGGAGTATTAGACATGCTACATGACGGACACCCAGATATGTGTGCTATGTAATCAATGGCAAGAATGCATGTGTATTGACCGAACATCGATAAGGACATTATCGAGTATTCTCAAAAATGTACATCGTGCCAAAGTTCCAAACAAAATAAAACGAAAGTACCACTTTATCCATGGTATGATCCACCAATCCCATGGTCACGTATTCATATCGATTTCGTGGGACCCTTTGAAAACAAAATGTTTTTAATTGTCATGGATGCATTTAAACGATGGTTGGAAGTTCTACCCATGAAAAGTATAACTACCGAGAAAACAATAAAAGCACTACGTGATACATTCGCTGGACTTGGAATTCCGAAATTTATTGTATCAGACAATGGACCTCAGTTTTTGAAAACTTTTGTAAAACGAAAGGCATCAATCATATATAAGTAACTCCGTACCATCCAAAATCAAACGGCATAGCCGAACGAGCAGTAAGGACATTCAAAGAACGAAGGAACGCATGTAGAAAAGTAGATGACTTTAATCTAAGAATAAATCAATTCTTACTAATTCATCGAAATACAATACAGCGATCAACAGGCAGATCTCCCAGTGAACTTATGGTCGATCGTTACGAACAGTATTCGATAATATCAAACCTGATGTGTCAAGAAACGAAGAATATGAAACAGCTAAACAGAAACTTTATCATAACAAGAAATCCAAAGAAGCAACATTTGAAGTCGGACAGACAGTATGGGTAAATAATCCAATAGGTAGAGGATCTACACCTGGGATAATAAAATCACAAAATGGAATCTATTAGTACTTGGTAGAAATAAATAATCAAATAAAACGTTAACATGTAGATCAACTGAGGCCAAGGAATCATGATGTTACCTCATTCCAACGGGAGATCTCGAATCCAGTGTTATATTTACCAACTTCATCAACCAACAAGTTACCCGACGACTTACCCGACGAGGAACCGATTCAGAAAAACAAGATGTCTGAGCAGTCCGAATCGAAAACAACCAGCCTGAATATTGAAAATTTATAAGACGAAAATCTAATAAAAGCCAGCCCCAAAAGAAATCCCCCACCAAATAGTAAACCACCGGCCCGTTTTGAAGCTTGAATTGCTATGGGAGGAATGTTGTATGTTGGGATGTCGTAGGCAGCATTGGAAACAGTGTTGTCAAACAGAATAATAACAGTGACGTTTTGTAATTTAGAAGTTCACTAATAAAGTTCCCAGTTCTCCAGTTTTATACATCCGTTATTACCTTAAACAGTACTCATACACTTAACTATACCACAGTTATGAATAATTATATGGAACGGTGAATTCTGTGGACGATGGTAAGGAATTAGGTGATGGAATTTATTTGGATTAATGGCTACTCTCCATTTTGTGAACCATATTTGTATGGTATAGATAAGCCTTTGTAAATTGGTAAGTGCTTTTTGTAAGGGGTATTTACTATAAAGGCAGTATTGTCTGCGTACAGAAGCGGGGATGAAGATTTTATGTAATGTCAGCCAGGGTTATAAATATCATAAACATAAATGTTGTAAAGGATTGGTGATAGAGGAGATCTTTGAGGAACACTGTGTTGGGGAACAAAATGATAGGGTATTTCAGAATTTAATTTTTAAGAATCGATTGGAGAAAAAGCTGTCATTGAAGTTAAGGAGATAAGGTGGGATTTTCAAGGAATTGCATTTAAACAGCAAACCTCGATGATATTTGAACAAATTAAATTGTTTTTAACTTAATTTTTAGTAAAACTATTTGTTTTCGTTAAGAATTTTAAATTGTTTTTGGTTTTTGTTGCAAATTGTTTATTATTATATTTTGAAGAAAATTTAAATTGTTTTTGATTAATTTCAAGTATATTTAAGCAAGTTTTAACTTTATTTTGAAATTGTTATTTCTAGAAGTATCAGTTGCATTTTAACAAAATTTCACTTAATACTTTATTGACCCACTTCCTAAATATATCCTTCAAACGACAGCTATACAGAGACATTAAACTCAATGACGACAGAAAAATTTAACAAACTGAAGAAAGACATAAAGACGCTTATTTTTGAATATAAAAGAGGTAGGTGGACTGAAACTTGCCAACTAATTAAATGCAAGGTAAGACTTACTGGACACAAATAAAGCGACTGACAAAATGTAAAAAATCTGACATCTCTAGTATTATAGACTGATCTGTCAATTTGACAATCACTGACGATAACTTAATTTCACACGCATTTGCCGCCACTTTATAATGTTATAAGTGAAGCAGACTACTATCGACTCTTGCATTCTGGTAAAAATACCTCTCTGGCCACGACAATATTCCTCGATCTATCCTAAAAAACTTGCGCGAACATATCCACCAATTTATCATTAAAATCCATAACTACTGATACCAATATCAATATTTTTCCAGCGAATGGAAGCAAGGTATAATTAGTTGCATTCCTAAACCCGACAACGACCTAAACTAAACTATTTAAATCTATCCATTCAATACCAATTTGGTTTCATCCCACAAAAATTCACTACACTCCCCCTTACTATCTTAGCTTCCAATCTCCAAACAAAGCACCTCGAAGGTTACATGTCCTCTGTGATTTTTCTTGATATTAAAAAAAGGCGTTTGACTCGGTGTGGCATCAAGGTTTGCTTTAAAAATGTTTTCTCCTAAACATCCCTAAACACCTTCTCATTTTAATCCACGAATTCCTTAATAATCGATTCTGTCAAATAAAAATCCGATAATCACTCTCCAGATCATCAACAAAGTGTGCCTCAAGGATCCCCACTCTTCCCTACTCTTTAAATCTTTACTGTTATGATATATTACATCCCGATCCAACACACTTCGATCCCACCATATACCCCTTCTATTTGCGAAAGACACCGCATTAATCGCACACGCACCTACCTCTCTACTGATTTCAACTCCCTACAAAATGCATTAAACTACCTACAAACCTGGTTCCACAAACGGCGAATTCAAATTAATCCTACTACTTATTCCCGTCCATAAAATTACCCCATCCTCTCCCAAAATTAAAATCCATCAAACCGAAATCCCACTCTCTCATACCTGAAAATACCTAGGAATCCTATTGGGTCATAAACAACATGCCCTATCCGTTAAAGCTAAAGTTAAAACCAGGGCACGGCATTTTCGAGCTCTAACTTACAAAAAACCAAGGCATTACAGCCAAAACTATAACCAACATCTTCAAATGGCTCAATCCTTTTCACCCAATGCCGTCCTCCTACCCTACATCATATCCAAATAGCTGAAAGATCCACACTCCGAACCTTTACTAAAATCTGACACCAAATAATCTTCTTTATAATCCATCCAATGATCTACTCTATGAATCCACGCAAATAATTCCCATTATCCAACGTACATTAGCTATAAGCACAAAAATTGCTACTAAACCCTTTAACCTAACCCTCCTTGATAAATACTGTATTCCCCGTAATCCCAATATCCTTACAAATACTTTTCATCGTAACGGTCGCTACCATCATTTTCACTTTTCATCAGTTTATTAGATCGCACCACCCGGACAGTTAAATTCTACTAGCTTCAAACTCTTTATATTTATATTTTTTTCATTTAAGACAGGACATTTCTTACGGTCGATAGCCCAGACAGTGACGGGGACAGTGAATATATGCATTATTGTAAATATTTGTAAATAAGTTACTTGAATAAAGATGTTGAATAATAATACTTTGTTGACGGGCAGAACCAATATACAAAATAACAGTAGGAAACAAATAATAATTTGTTTAGTTTAATCATTAGACTATTGTATAATTTAGGAAACTTGTTGTGTAAATTTATGTTAACAGATTTTTAATTATATTTATGGTTATTTTTTGCAATGTATTTATTGGATAAATTAATTTTTGTTTGTAAATACTGATGCCTCCTCCTCATTCTCTCTCTATTAGCCATCTACCAGTAGTCAGCAATATGTTTTGAAGTTATCTATTGTTGCCTGGCCTCTCACTTTGAAAGGGTCACTCATTAACAAACCTAATATACAGTGGTTTAATGAGGACCTTATGTATTGCCGCAACGCATCTTTTGGCACTTGAGAGGAAAGGTTCCTGAGGGTGAATATATTTTTAGCGATCCTGCTTGCTAGTTGCTCTCCGTGACATGGCCAGTTCATATGTGTACCCAGGTGTATACCAAAAAATTTTGTTGTTTGTTTCATTCAATTTGAGTGTAAATAAGACTTCGTTTGTTTTATCAGCAAAAAATATGACTTTCAATTCAGGAAACAATTAGGAAAGTCATAATTGAAACACAATAACCTTGTTTTACTACTAATATAATAGTAAGTAGTAGTTTCAATTACAACTCAGTCAAGATGTACCATGAAGTAAACGTCCAAACCATCAAATAGTTAGGAAAGTCGTTAATATATATTAAAAACAGAAGTGCTCTAAGGATTGCCCCCCTGAGGAACACCGTTCATAACGGTTGCTTCAGACAACACTTTAGAGTTGTGAACTAAATGCGCGAAGAAAGATAGGGAGAAATCATTCTAACGCTTTCAGGGTATAAGTTATAGTAGTATAGTTTCCTAATAGGAACAGAAAGAGAGACGCAGTCAAATGCCTTAGATAGATCTAAAAGTTTTGAGTGAGCTTCAAGGCCCTTTTCAAAACGGTCTGAGGTATTATCGGTAAACTTAAGAACATCATTGATTGTTGATCGCTCCTTCCTGAAACCATACTGGCTATTGCTGAAAATATTTGACTTTTCAAAATTAGAAAGCTGATTTAATAGAGTTGTTTCCAATACTTTTGAGAATATTGGTTTATGAATTTTGTAAGTGTGTCTAGAAAACTATTTAATGCCGATTTGACTACATCTACTCTTAGGCAATAAATATCACGGCTTTTGCTAGATTTCAGTCCTTGAACCACATTACATTTAGCACTCGAAGAGACTTTACAAAATTTAAAATAACCATTAACATTTACACATTTGTTACACATTAAAAATATCTGATCAACGTAAGATTTATTATTTCCTTTTATTACATTGTCAGCTACATTGACAAAATAATTTTTGAAATCATTAGCAGTGAGATCGCAAGTGATTTTCTTCATGTTATGGTTGCTTTTTGAATTTATAATGTTCCACATAGTTTTTTTGTTTTATTACTAGAATTAAAAATATAATTACTATTTGCTTTAATACGTTGAGATTTGAGTGCGCAGGTGTACACTTTTTTATGGTTGGTTTTAATTCTAAAAATGCTAAGGCACTTCTCTCATACGCTTAAGGTCCTCATTAAACCACTGTATATTAGGTTTGTTAATGAGTGACCCTTTCAAAGTGAAAGGCCAGGCAACAATAGATGATTTTAAAACATATTGGTGACTACTGGTAGATGGCCAATAAAGAGTGAATGAGGAGGAGGCATCAGTAATTACAAACAAAAATTAATTTATCTAATAAATACATTCCAAAAAATAACCATAAATATAATTAAAAATCTGTTAACATAAATTTACACAACAAGTTTCCTAAATTATACAATAGTATTTAAACTAAACAAATTATTATAAAAAAAAGCAATTATAAATTTATAATTTACTTCGCTCATTTTTTAAATATTATAATATTTATTTATGCATGGATTTATCTTCATTTATAAATCTGTATAAATTTATTTTCTACTGTTATTTTGTATATTGGTTCTGCCCGTCAACAAAGTATTATTATTCAACATCTTTATTCATTTACAAATATTTACAATAATGCATATATTCACTGTCCCCATCACTGTCTGGGCTATCGACCGTAAGTAATGTCCTGTCTTAAATGAAAAAAATATAAATATAAAGAATTTGAAGCTAGTAGAATTTAACTGTCCGGATGGTGCGGTCTACAATACAGTGTTTATCAAGGAGGGTTATGTTAAAGGGTTTAGTAGCAATTTTTGTGCTTATGGCTAATTCACGTTGGATAATGGGAATTATTTGAGTGGATTCATAGAGTAGATCATTGGATGAAGAAGATTTATTTGGTGTCTGATTTTAGTAAAGGTTAGGAGTGCGGATCTTTCAGCTATTTGAATATGATGGGGGGTAGGAGGACGGCATTGGGTGAAAAGGATTGAGCCATTTGAAGATGTTGGTGGTGGTTTTGGCTGTAATGCCTTGATTTTTTGTAAGTCAGAACTCGAAAATGCCGTGCCCTGGTTTTAACTTTGACATTAACGGATAGTGCATGTTGTTTGAAGGATAGTTTATGACCGAATAGGATTCCTAGGTATTTGCATGTATGATAGGGTGGGATTTCGGTTTGATGGATTTTAATTTTGGGAGAGGATGGGGTAATTTTATGGAAGGGAATAAGGAGTAGGATAAATTTGAATTTGCGGAACCCGGTTTGTAGGGAGTTTAATGCGTTTTGTAGGGAGTTGAAGTCAGTAGAGAGGGTAGGTGCTTGTGCGATTAGTGCGGTGTCATCCGCAAATAGAAGAGGGTATATGGTGGGATCGAAGTATGTTGGATCGGGATGGAATATATCATGACAATAAAGATTTAAAGAGTAGGGGAGAGTGTGGATCCTTGAGGTACACCTTGTTGATGATCTGGAATCGATTATTAAGGAATTCGTGGATTAAAATGAGAAGGTGTTTAGGGATGTTTAGGAGGAAACATTTATAAAGCAAACCTTGATGCTACACCGAGTTCAACGCCTTTTTAATGACATGAAAAACCATAGCGGCGCCTTCGAGGTGCTTTGTTTAGAGATTGGAAGTTATTAAGGAGGAGTGTAGTGGATTTTTGTGAGATGAAACCAAATTGGTATTCGGGAACGGATGAATTAGAGGATTCTAGAACTTTTTCTTTTAGAATGGTTTCAAATAATTTACCTAGTACAGGAAGGAGGGTAATTGGACGGTAGCTTGTGAGATAAGAAGCGTCGTTGTCCGGTTTAAGGATGCAAATAATTATTCCTTGTTTCCATTCGCTGGAAAAGGATTTGTATTAGTAACAGTAGTTGAAGATTTTAACGATGAATTGGCGGATATTTTCGCGATATTTTTTTATGATAGATCGAGGAATATTTTTATGGCCAGGGGAGGTATTTTTAAAAGAATGCCACAGTCGATAGTAGTCTGCTTCACTTATAATATCATAATATCATCAAGTGGGGTGGAGAGGGCTGGAAGTTGAATGTATGTACCAGTCATTTACTTTTTTTTAACTTTTTAAATGCATCTGAAATGAAGTTATCGTCAGTGATTGTCAAATTGTCGGATGGATATATAATACTAGTGATGTCAGATTTTTTATATTTTGTCGGTCGCTTTATTTGTATCCAGTAAGTCTTGCCTTGCATGGTATTAATTTGCTGGCAAGTTTCAGTCCTTCTATCTCTTTTATATTAAAAATAAGCGTCTTTATGTCTTTGTTCAGTTTGTTAAATTTTTCTTTAAGAGTTCTGTCGTCGTTGAGTTATATGTCTCGAGTAGTTGTCGTTTGAATTTAATAAGTCGAAGAATATATTTAGGGAGTGGGTCAATCAAGTATTAAATGAAATCTTCTAAAAATAACAATTTCACCTTTCTTAAATAAAGTTAAAACCTGCTTAAATATACTTGAAATTAATCAAAAATAATTTAAAATTTAAATATAATAAAAAACAATTTGCAACAAAAAACAAAAACAATTTAAAATTTTTAACGAAAACAAATACTTGCTACTTTGAATGTATGCCGATGTTCACTAAAAATTCTTTCTAATGGTTTGTGATCTGTTAATAAAGTGAAATGTCTACCATAAAGATATAGAAATTTGTTGTTGAGTTACGTGAAGATATAATTAAAACTTGATTAAAACACTAACACTTTCTTCACAATTAATTTTTATTTCGCTAGATGTACATTTCGGGTACTATGCACCCATTATCAATAGCTTATAACTAATATTAATATTATAATTAGTTATAAGCTATTGATAATGGGTGCACAGTACCCGAAATGTACATCTAGCGAAATAAAAATTAATTGTGAAGAAAGTGTTAGTGTTTTAATCAAGTTACCATAAAGATATTGATTAAATTTTGTTACCGCAAATATGATAGAAAGTGCTTCCTTATCAATTGTTGCATATCTAAATTCGACATCAGTTAGAGTTCTGGATTTATAGGATATTGGCCTAAACACATTATTGCCATCCTTGTAAAATAATACTGCTCCTAAGCCTTTTTCTGAAGCGTCAGTTGTAAGGTATATTATTATTTAATTTTCTACATCGAACTAAAAGATTTTAATACATTATTATTACAGAAGGAAAAGTTTAGTTAGAGTTCAAAGGCACAAATTCATTATTCTTGTTGAAACGAGTTAATTCAAAGGTACAATTGCTCGAAACAGAATAAAACTCCTTTTAGTATTTCTCATTTATTTTCTACAAAATTTCAAAACCGCATCCAGTTAAATTATAATTATTATACTATTCCAAATTTAGAAAGAATGCTTATGTAAAGAATAAAAATAAAGTGAAACCGATAAATACTTTAAATTGCTTTCAATAGAAATAAAACTAACAACGCTATTTTTAAAATTCAAGCCCATACAATAAGTTTTTGTGGATATTCACTTCTTGATGTTACAATATGAAGAATGTACTTTGAGACCATTGACGATTATTTTGTTCGTTATTTTCAGATACCAAATAGAAAGTACATTCGTCTGTAAAACACACACTATTTGAAAATCTCTTATTCTCGTTACACTTTTCCACAATAATTTAACAAAATTTAAATCTTGAATCAGGACCCACTGCTCAGTTCTTTATGATTTTGGCTTTTATATGGTCGGTAACTATAAGCTTACATTAACAATATGTTCATCGTTTACACAACCATTATCCTCAGATTTCTGATCAATTCTAATAATTGTTGATTGACACGGCACTGAACAGGCTTCAAAATTTATACTAAATAAGTGGCAATTGTCCACCAAAACACAATTTGATGATCTGAACTTTTTCTTTTGTGGTGTAAGCACTTATTTTGAATTGAATTATTTATTTGTGGCTTAATCAATTTAGATGACAAAGACTGACATAGCAACTACTATTTTGAGGATTTTATTATCGAATACTTCTTCACACTTTTTAAACTATATTTCGATTAAAACTAAAGATGAAACAAAAATAAAACCTCTAAAATAATCTTAGTGGATAAAGGAATCATTCTAATTTTATTTTGATAATTTTCGTTCAATAATAGAGATACAAACGGCAATTGAAAATTTTACATGGGAATTCCCTATGATGCGTCTTCAAACGGGACACACGGTATATAAGACACGATTATACTTTAACTTAAATGACAAGTGTAAAGCAGATTCAGAAATCAATGTAGTACTCGTATAGATAACCAAGCAAAGTGTTTATTGACTAATTTATCTAAAACTTTAGAGAATAATAATAGTAATCTTTTTTTTTCGGTTCTCCATATTTTTGCAGTCCGGAAAATGAGTTTTTAATAGTACAAGCATTTACTTCATGTCAATTTTCAAGGCTGTAGTTTTGGGTCTTTGAAGAGAACTGTTTTCAGCCTTGCGGCTGTGGTTGTGGACTCAATTTATTCACTAAAGTTTCTACAGGATTCGTTGCCGTACCTTCTCTTTATAAGTCGGTGAAGCTCTTTATAACAGATGAATTCGATTTCCTGCTTGGAGTGTCCCGCTTTGTTATACGCTTTTCTTGCTTGCTTCCTCACCTGGTTGAGTTTCTTAATCCACCATGTATTGGTGTATTTCCCTCTACTCGAGTTGAGTGGGCGTGACATTTTATATGAGGTGATGAGAGCATTTTCCAAAAATCAGCGCGAGGTCATTGACCTCAGCCTGTGTTCTTGGTATATGGATTAAACTTCTTGTAGTCGTTCAGATAAGGTTTTTTTTAATAGTTCCTTATAGATTTTTCTTGGATTTCTGAACGCTTCCTCTTCGGGAAGTTTAGTAACATTTTGTAACATTTGTGATCTAACAGGATAGAGTATCCGTCGACACATGTCATATCAAAATCATATCTTGCCTTCTTGAGGTGTGTATTAGAATTACTCATAAACAAACACAGTTAGATAAAAAATCCTATCCATATCACACGTGAAATTATTTTGTAGTGATATTGAATTTATTGAATGTATTTATATAATTATATATTGATTGAACAAGAAATAACGGATATTCACTTGTAATCGGGGAAATATAACGGGAGGTTATGTCCAAATAGGGGAACAAGAGTTGATGAGTTGTTCTTGAATGCCTTTGTTTTCAGTAAGCTAATATTTCGCTAGTTTATTTTTACCATCATCAATACAATGAAAAAACGGTTATAAACAATACACGAGATAATTTACATAATATTTTAATTACTAGTAAGTAAAAGCAGAAAACTAATCAGCGAATTGCAGCTCCATCCGTAATGATTCCATTCTTGAAACTCATTGATGATAGGCCAGACGTATTCTTCACATCAGTTATAAATTTTCAAACTTCAGATGGATTCCTATGAATACTGCATTTAATACGGTCAAAAAATTTGCATAGTCCTCAGGATCAATCGAAGATTTATAATTGGCGTGAACTACTTTTTTTAAGTAGTATGTTTTATTAATTATTAATTTTGACGCAAAAAATTTTGTAATTCCTTCATTAACAGAGCCATAAAAATAAATCACCTTCTTACCAATAACATAATTATAAAACAAACTTGCATCAATCAAAGGTGCACAAAAGCTTTTATTATCTGAGTAATTACAGCTTTTAAAATCATCTATACGTTTCTCTAATATAAAGTGCCCTTAAATTAAGAATTAAGAACACATATATTATAACAAATGAAATACTTTTTAACTTTGTATAACTTGACTTTTTTAGTGACTATAGTCATTTTCAAACTAGAAGCCATACCTGTTGAAATAGTAGAAAATGGGGGTCTAAAAAGCAACATATACTGTTTGGAAATGTATTAATCTAAAAATATATAAATAAACTTAAAGATTCGAAAATTATATTAGTTCTAATACTAAGAGGTTTACTAAAACAATCATTTGTGCAATTAAAGTCAGGTAAATTTTAATCACCAAAAATTAAAAATTCTGAATCACTATAGTTATATGATAATGATTTAATGATTGTAGTGTGTTTCAAATATTTTTTATTGTTGATTTAAATTTATTTTATTATTCCAATTAAATATGATTGTAGGGTTATCAATTTAATGTTGATGGAACATTTGAGACTACATCAACAAATTTTGAAAACATATGTATGTATTATTTTTCGTTTGAAGGACAGACAACCAATTAATCGTTAGGCTAGGAATGTTTTTATATTGTTTTTTATATAACGACTATTTACATTATTGATATTCGTTATTTAATATTTATAACAGTTTTCAAGCAGCAAAATTGATTTTTAATGCCGCTAGTTTTAAAATATTAAATTACTTTAATAATGCATACTGCAACATGTTGCATTATTAAATTATTAAATATTAATTCATTACTAATAATTATCCATCTGCTTCTGGTATGGCAACATTTTCTGCAGATTTCTTAATAAGATCTGATAATGTAATAGAATTGATGAAAGTATTGTGAAATATGTTACTGTTATCTATTGTGGTGTAACTTCGAATCGAGGACCTGAAGACGAACAATCAATTTTAAACGTCCAATTTTTATGGCAATTTCAGTAAGTCAGAAAAATTGATATGTCTATAAATTGAACGGTGTATATTTTAAGGCAAAATAGTTTGTGCATCGTTAAAATACTTTCTTCTCTTATTTCTTTCCAAAAATTTTAAGTATTACGAAATAGGTTTAAGAAATAATAACACTTTGCTAGTATCACGAATTTTTACACTTTTTATTGTGACTAGTTTCGTCCTATTCGGACATTATCAAAGTGTAAAAATTCGTGATACTAGCAAAGTGTTATTATTTCTTAAACCTATTTCGTAATCAAGATGTATCACAAAGTCATGGCTTCAACAATCAATCATAATTTTAAGTATGTTTGTAAAAACGGCTGCCGATCTGAAGTAGCGGTTGCTAAGGTTAAGCATCATTGGCCCGAACATGTAGTCGATTGGGTGGACAGTGCCATTGCAACATAATTATGATCATCCTTTAATAATAAATACACAAATAACACGCTTCAAAGATTACTTAATCACGTGTCTGTGATTATCACTACTGCTACTTTTATTGTTAAAAATCTCCATTCGCAATAATATGTTCTTATAACATTTCATTTAATCACCGCGTTTTCTGGTATAATGTGAAAAATATTTAATTTTCAGTATTTATTATTTTTTAAGTTTGCCTTATTTTATCATTTTAATATAATGTTTTAGTATTTTTTATTATTTGAAAATTTTCTAACATACTTACAATTCCTTATCTAACTGGTTAATGAAAATGTATTATTTATTTTACAGCGTGTTTATTAAGCATACAGCAAAAATTCACGAGGTTATTGCATATGCTATTCTAGGAATATTTTGTTCTTTTGAAGATACAGGGCTACACAAAGAAAGAGTTCATATAAGAGAAAATTGGATTATTGCATCCTAGCTGGAGCTAGTCATATTCAACAGTTCTTGAAGTTTAAGAAATTTTACATGTAAATTTTTGTTAAAAATCATCAAAGGATAAATAGTATTAGAATAGCCCAATAAAAAAACCCTTTGAATTTTTGTAACTGCGTAAAATAAACTATAAAAAGATTGATCCATCAATGCTTTCTTTTTATAAAAATCCTACCAAAGCAAATTGGTCAGAACATGCTGTAGCATTTTTTAAAATAGAGATCAATTTCTAATACATACATTTAGTGAATGTCTGTACCTTATGTTTTGATTTTTTTAAGTTATAATTATTTATAGATCATCATATGTAAGTGTACTTTTAATTCCTTTTAGCTTGTTTTATTTTTTTTTAATTGGTCATTATAATAATTAAATGTGTCACATTTGTCAAATCAATCCAATCTACAAAATCTTTAAAATTTGTCTTTTGGCAAATCTATGAAATGGGTCACCTGTCAAATCAATACAATCTACTAAACCTTTTAAATATACCTTCTGAGAAATCTTTGAACTCTACAAAATCGATAAAATCTGTCAAATCTATCATTTTAATCAAATGTAAAAATTGCACATATTTATTTATTTAATTGACTGATTTATTTATTTACGAACACGGTCATTGATAGACTAATAAAAAGATAAAAAGTTAATTTTAATAATATCTTAAATCTGACATCTATTACTTGGCAAAAGTGTTTTAAGTATCAAATGTCCGATTTGCAAATTTGTCCAATTTGTCAAATTTGTTACATCTGTTAAATTAGCTCAATCTACCAAATTCTCCAAAGCTGCTTTCCGTTAAATATGTTACATCAGACAAACTCAAATCGGTTCAATCTGCCATAACCTTTATCTGTAAAATATATTTAATGTAGCAATTTCAAAAAGTATGTTGTTAAATTCCTCAAATGCCTATTTAAATACAGGGTTTATTATGAAAGTAGTGTGCATTACTATCCATCGCAGCGGGGTAAAACGGATCGGGAAATGTGGCATTTTGTTTCAAGTAATCTGAGTGGAAAGTCATGTCTCCGTGTGCAGTGTATTTTTTGGAATACGCAATCAAATTTTGTATGCGACTTGGAAAGAATACAACCGAAATATTCCAGATTCTCTAAGAGGTCTTCGAGGATGACTGCATTTCAAGAATCACAGTGCGGAGGATGGCACAAGGCGTCCAAGGAGGAACGGGAGGAGATCACCGACGAATCTCGTTTTGAAAGCTCAACAACGGTTAGAACCGATGAAAACGTGAATCTTTTGCGTAAAGTTTTGCGTTCATACCATTGATTGAACATCCAGTAAATAGCCTATACCCTAAACAAGTCTTCATTTGCGGTACATGGGATAGTGAACGAGGATCTGTAAATGCGCAAGGTTTGCGCTAACTTTGTGCCGAAAGTGTTGACGATGACCTGAAAGAACGAGTTTTGATTCAAAATGAGACAGACTTCCTTAACTCTGTCGTAACTGGAGACGAATCCTGTATGTTTAAGTACATAAAAATATTGCCCCTCCCCAAGAAAGCGCGAATGTACAAGTATCGCATCAAAACAATGCTCATTGCCTTTTTTAACGACCGAGGAATCGTCCATTTTGAGTTTCAGGTGCTCAAAAGATTAAAACGCCAGGTCGCGCGCGTGAATTTGACATCAAAGATACTATCAGGGTCCACCATAACAAGCCCCCAGCTATATGGCACCGTTATCAATTTCCTGATCCGAGGCAATTCTCCGGTGGTCCACCAATCTCCTACATTTGTGTGTAATACGCTTATCTGCCTTTTGAGGCCTTAAGTTCTCTTTATTTTACCCGTACTTTTTTCTTTTCTATTTATCTTGTTCTCCCTAGTACGTATCATTCACCGGTGCCGTTTCTGCAAATTCATTGGTTGGTGCCAAGATAGGTAACTTGGTTTCGGCCTTGGTTTTAAGTAGCCCTTCTTCATCGTGCCGTTCCACTTCTGGCTGTAATTTCATTGTTGTCTTTATCCTGTACTCAAGCGTACACTGCCACTATATGTGCTCCGCTGTTTCATCCTCCCCGCACGCACATTGTCTGTCTCCTTCTCTGAGCATAAATCTTTTGAGATAAGTTTTTATGTTACCGTATCCTGTAAGCAGCTGTACTGCTTCCTTGCTGACTAGTCCGACATCAGTATTTACTTTCTACTACTATTCTGTGCAACAGTCAGAAGTGCTAACTGTAACCCATTGTTGTTGCCATTGCTCTCTTTCCTTTTCTCTCCGCTCTTTCCTTGATAGTATGCGTGCTCTGTGAATCTCCAGCCTCTGTTCTGCCTCTTTAATCGCCCATCGTGCCGCTTCGTTGGCTTCTATTTTACCTTCGGTTCCTGCATGTCCTTTCGTCCACCATAGTCTAATTCCCATATCTTAATTTCTACTTTGTATGATTTCTTTGTATACCTTTTAGGCTCTCTCGTTCGTGTGCAGCCACCAGCGATGTCTGCGAACCTTATATTATGTCCGTATCCTCGCCACTTCTTCGTGCCTTTTCGATTTTCTTCAGTTCTGCTTGTGTACTGGTGGTGTGTTCTGGCAGTCTCGCCAGCACAGGTTCTTCCAATATGCCCCTTGTTGTTGTCACATACGCGCATCCAACGTAGTTTCCCTCAATTTTAGCTGCGATCATATATATCTGTCTCTGCTCTACTTTCTTCTACCTCAGTCCATTCTCTATATTCTAATAGGCTTCTTTCTGCTGGGTGTATACTGCCTCTTGCTGCCGGTTTCTGCTCGTATCACTGGGATATCACTACGTGCTCCTCATGTTTCTGTCTGGCTTTTATATCAAGAGGCATTAACACCGTTAGGATCTGAAGGGCTGATGTAAGTGCCGTCCTGTACGCTCTGGCCTCTTTGATCAGAAAGGGCCTTTGCGCTGCGTTTGTTCTTTACGTGTTCGATCCACTTCATGCTACAATCGATGGTGATCCTCAGGTAGCTGATGCTCTTTTACATATGTACTGGCTTACGTATACATCCTACGAACAACGTTTTTCTCTTTTCGACGTTGTATTCTACGTTGCCACTTATGCCCAAATCTTACATTGTATCCAAACCTTCTTCCAAGTTTCTTCTATTTTCTTTACTGCTGTTGCTGATATCACTACTATCTGATCGTCAGCCTAGGACTGTGTGTAGTTACCGTTATCCATCTGAGTCATATACCGGAACCAGCCCTGCATTCCAACCAGCTATAGAATTGGACAAGAGCATGAGCCCTGTGAGCATCCCCTCGTTACCCTTTTCGACACTTTACCGCAGTGTGCGGTCCTGTTTCGTAGAAAGTCTTTTGTAATTTTTCGTAGTCCAATTACGCACCCCGCCTCCTTGAGCTCTTTTTCTATCGTGTCTTCTTCGATGGTATTAAAGACGTTTGAGATGTCCATCATCACGACCATACCTTTTCTGACTTGATATGTTTTATTACAGCATCCACTGCATCTGGAGTGATTTTTCCTTGTCTAAACCCGAATTGTAGGTGGGAAAGTCTTTCTTCTGTCTCCATGCGATGTTGGAGCCGCCCTGCTTTAAGCTTATCCAGAATCTTGCCGATCACTGACGCAAGTATATTAGTCTAGCGCCCTTTCCGCCTGCCTTCAAAAATCCAGACCGCCTTGGCATACTTCCACATTTCAGGATATACTCCTTGATTCCAGCATGCATCAAACAGGGGTATAAGCCTTTTTCTCTCTATTCTGGCTATGTATTTAATTTCCACTGCAGGTATTTCGTCGATTCCTGACGCCTTTTTGGATTTAGCGTGTGAGCTACGCATTTTATTTAGCTCTTCGTTATTGTCCACTCTTCTACTTGTGTGGGGGCTCTGCTGTTAGGGCGTGCATCTGGAAATATTTTCTTAACAGCTCCATCTGTGTTTCCTCTTCGTTTTTCGTCCATGTGCCCTCTTTCCTCATGATTGTCGTTATCATCTCTGGTTTCTTGTTTTACTTTCATATATTTTATTAGATTATTTAATTATATAATAATTTTATTGAAAAATAAACAGGATATCATTATAATAGATATTTAAGGTACAAGTGTAAAAAGTGATGCTTTATTGCACGAACTGGCGTTTAAAAACACGAGCGAGGAACGAGCGAGTTTTTTTAAAGCCAGGAGTGCAATAAAGAAACTTTTTACATGTGTGCCTTACAAAATTTTATCTTCGATCGTAAAGGATTTCAAAGAATATATTCATATGAGTAATATTTCAATGTCATTTCAATAATTCAATTAATCAAAACATTTTTTACCCGCAGTGCACTATTTAAAGCGTTACTTAGCAACCAGTAAACAAGTTGCACAAATGTCGGCCGCCATTATTATTTATGGAAAAAATGTTCGCTTTATTGTAATCGCTTCGACTTGCATTAAATGAAATCTTCAGAGTTCTTAAATCTGCCATTTGGTTTGTATTATATATTTTATTTATAGTTTATTAGTTATTTGTATCAATTAATAATAAATTAAGTTTTTCGTCGAAAATTTGTGCTATAATATATTCATCTGTCAAATTTGACATTTCTGTGCAATAAAAACAGTTTGACATTACCGTGCAATAAAAACGTAAAAAAGCACTAGTGCTTTAAAAATCCACTTTTACAATGAAAAATGATGCAAAAAGCGTCTATTTTCTGTACGATCGTAGATAAAATATTGTATTCAATAATTTATATTAATTCCGCTTGTTCATCTTCTTCTTCCCTCCGTCCTCGCCTTCGGAATTGTGGGAAATAGACCCGTCTCGGGTTATCGTTATTGAGGGATCCAGTTTCACTTCTTTAAATACCTATATTAATACATTTTGTTGTTAAGCAATAGGTTTTTAATTTTTAATTTATAAGCACGATATTTAAGCGTCCTTATATGTTCCTGCAGCTTTGTTCCTTTGCCTGAGGTCATTTTCTTGTGTGTCAAGCCCCATGGATTTCTGTCCGGTTTATCTGCACGCTTTCTTTCATCGTTATTAATTTCCTTGCCCGAAGCACTGCTCCTGTGGTCCTCCAACCCCCTTAGAGTCCAGACTTGGCTCCGTGCGACAATTGAAAGCTTTGGTTCATGAAAAACGTCCAAGAGCATGTTACAAAATTTCTAAGAAACATTTCCGTCGGGGTCTTCCAGACATGGCAGACACGTTTGCGCAAGGATATTGATGCTGGAGGAGAGTATTTTGAAGTATTTTAAACATTTGTACAGGTATGATCAATAAATATATTTTTCCCAGAAAATGCGCAATACTTTTATAATGGACCCTGTAATATAATTCTAATTTTTTTAGTGGTTAAAACATAGTAAGTGCGTTAGTTAAGTGTTTATCATGAATTACCACGTAAAACGGTCGCCACAATCCTTATGATTAATTCTGACAAATATTTCAAATCTTCTATCCGCAATAAGCCAATTAGTCAAAATTATAATCTCCCAGGACTGTCAAATCTTATAAAATCTGCAAAATCTGTCATATATTTTTGGCAGGACTGTCAGATTTTAGGTATTAAATCTATCATCTTATAAATAATTCATATCTAATAAATGAGTCAAATTTGATATCTGTGAAATCTAAGATGAAGACTTCGTTTCATCTATCAAATATATTGAATTAGGTAAATCTCACAAATTCGTGGAAAAAAATCTTATTTATAATATTTATTAAATCATACATCTGTCATCCACTAAATCTAATCTCCAATATTTGTTATAATTATGAAATAATTTAAAGACAGTATCTATTGGAACAGTACATTAAAAATTCAAGTTTTAAAAATCAATATAGAAATAAAATTATCTTGTTTTTTGTCCAAACAAATTTTCAAAGGCCAATGGACCTGCTGTCTTTCCGACCTACATTTCCCCCTTTTTGTACAAAAGACAGAATACAAAATATTAAACTATATAACAGTGAACAAAATACAAATCATAACAATGTCCCTAATAAAAGAAAAAACAATAATCTCACTAATATACAAACCACCACAAATAAACCTTAATATACTAAGAAATACTCTAAAAAACCATTTACTAAACAGAAGGAAAACTCATATCATAATAGGAGACATAAACATAAATATACTAGAAAAAAACAACATAACAAAGGACTACAAAAATACCCTAAGAGAAAACAACTACAAAATAGTAAATAAAATAACAAAAAAATCATACACGAGACTAAATAAAAATGGAAACAACTCCATATTGGGCCACGTAACTAATAATAATATGAACTTAATAGAGAACATTAAAGTAGAGAAATCAAGCATATCTGACCATAATGCAATAATAACAAAAATAAAAGACCAAAATATAAAACCAGAATACAAGTTCTTTGCAATTATTAAAGTAGACAAACCCCAAATAACAAAAGACATAAATAACATTGGCATAAATAAAATAAACAACTTTGAAGAACTTTCAAAAACGCTTCAAAATATAATAGAAAAGAATCAGAAAGTAAAAAGAATTAAAAGAAACACTGAAAATCCATGGATAAATGAAAAGATTATCCAACAAATCAAACAAAGGAACAAATTACAAAAAAGAATCTCAAAAACCCTACCAATGAAATAATAAAAGAGGACAAGTACAATATTATATACCACAACCAATATGCTTTTCAACAATATTCAGGGACAACATCAGCAACATATGAACTAATTAACATAAAATCAAAATTAGACCTTAAGAAACAAGTTGCAGCAATTTACATCGACATGAAGAAGGCTTTCGACACCATCTCTAAACCTAAACTTCTAGAGAAACTAGAAGCAATAGGTATAAGGGGAAAGGAACTAAAATTAATAAAAACATACCTTATGAATAGAACACACTGCGTGAAAGCAAATGACACAGAGAGTCAACTGCTGGAAGCTGAATATGGAATACCTCAAGGAGGCAACTTACCGCCTATATTGTACATCATATATACAAATGACCTCATGGAACTGAACTTGAAATGAAAACCATACATATTGTTACCGGCGCTTCAGCGGAATCACCGTAACTTTGATTTAATCAGTTTTTATATAATTATTTTCGGGCAACATAATTTTGATTATCTTTTTACATTTGTTTATACTTGTTAGAATCAGCTTCTTAAATCAAATTAATTTTAAAATGAGTAAAGTCAGTATTACATACATTGAGAGTTTAATTTGTATATTTGTATATATTTAATATAAGTTTAGATAAGTAGTTTAGGATTAGGATTTCTTGAAAGATTTACACTTGTAAAAATTAACATAAGTTTTGCGTTACGCCCAAGAAAACTCTACCAAATATTTTTCCAGGTATTCGTTACGCCCCAAGATTACGCTCGGACAAATTTGATAATCCCTTTGATAGTCCGACGTAATTTTGGGAAATCATTTAATTTAACGATGTATCTGTTTATATGTTTTTATTGATTCAAATCACAAACACCACATCAATCAAGTTTTTTTGTATACATTACTTTAAAAAGTATGTTTTTTTTATAACCACACAATTATCGTCGAAAATTTATAAAAGGGAACATCGTCGATTAACTACCAATAATGGTAGAAGTCCTATCGTTGGTACGGCGGTTACAACTGCAGCATGTAAAACATTAATTTGTAAATTGTTATTTTTTTGTAATCAAATTTAATTTCGATTACGCAGTTGTAGCTCTGTACCGGTTCCCGGCGTTAGGCATTTTGAAGGGCGCATGCGCGCGCCCTTTGCGTTACGAGAAGGGATGCAAATACATCCCCAGCCACTGGTATTAACCAATAGGAGAAGAGCTACCCCACCGCTTTCTCCCTGTAACAAAACTGTTCGAGCTGCCCTGAAATAGTTAGTGGTTTTTGTGAATTTTAAACAAGTGGCTTCCTTATTTTTTTGAACAAGTGGTTTTTCAATTTTTTGTGGTTTGTTTGGTTTTTGAACATTGGTTCTAATTTTTAATAAATAATGGTTTGAATTTAATTAAGCCACATTTTTTTGTCGTTGAATTTAAACTTAATTAATTAATTTTCTTGTCTCTTATAAATTAAGTCAACGTCAAATAATTTATTAAATTTTATATACGCGAGTGTAAAATCTTCTTTCTAATATCTGTACATTATTTTTTTGTAATTCGTATTTTTTGTTAATGTTCATAGATAGTTTTTATTTTTACTTCGCTGTTATTTGTTGATTTAATTGTTTATGTTTTTTTTATTTGAATAAATCAAATAATTTATTTGTTGACCACTGAAAGAAGTTTTGCAACCCTTTAAATCAATTAAAGCCATATCTCAAATCTATGTGTTGTGTGTTCGTGCCTTCCAAGTCAAGTTAGAATCCTGGTGTGGAAGAAGACAGCAACTCTAAACCTAAAGGTTTAGGGCAACAAGGGTAAGTAACAGTTTTTTTTAAATTATAATATTCATCAAGTGAACCTAGCCGGAGGTTAACAGGAAGCATCACAACTTCTATTATTTTTGCCTAGCGTGGTGCCCCCCTGTTACAATAAATGCAGACGACACCTGTATAGCCTATTCCGGAGATGATATACAAAATAATATAAATAGTGATATGAAGATATTAGAGAATTGGTATTTCAATAACTTATTGACAATAAATGAAACAAAAACAGAATATATGATATTTAATAGCAAGAACGATCAAACAGAAATTAACGTCAAAATAAAAGGAACAAAGATATCAGAAGTAGAATATTTAGGACTAAGAATAAAAAGTAATTTGAAATGGGACGAACACATAAATAAATTAACTAATAGAAACGCCAGAACAATAGCAGCAATAAAAAAAATCAGAACTACATTCCAGCAACAACAAGAAAACAAATCTACCATGCACTATTTACATCGCTAAATAATTATCTAATAAATATTTGGGGTAATACAACTAAAAAGAACCTAAATAAGTTACAAATACAACAAAACAAAATATTAAAACTATTATATAAATTAGACAAAAAAACCAACACAATTAAACTTTATGAACACACTCAAGAACTAAACATCAAAAACATGATAAGCTTAAGCAACTTATTAATGATTTACAAAATAAAAAACAATCTAATCAAAACCAGTATAAAATTACAATCAAATAGAGAATTCCACAATTACCAAACAAGGTGTTTTTCACACATAACTTAGAGTCAAGACAGGGCAGAAAGACCGATGGTCGATAGCCCAAACGGACAGACTGACACATTATATATCATTTGTAAATGTTTTAATTTTGTAAATATCTATGTTCGAATAAAGATGTTATTCTCTCTCTCTCTCCAAATAAGGAGAAGATCAGATCTAAGAACAGAAAAATTCACAACAAAAAAATACTCACAAATATTAACAACTGACAGCATAACACGATACAATGAACTAGACGACTACATAAAAAAACTAAAATATACTCCATTCAAATTAAAACTTAAAAATAAAATCCTAAACAATCAATTAATATAAAATCATGAAACAAACAAAAAGGAAAAACCAAACCATCCCTCAATACTGTTAGCACGAGATATGACACCACACCCGCAAATCCCTAGGCGAGGAAGGAGGGAAAAAAACACCAGGAGTGATTACAGATACAAAAAAAAAATACATATTTATTAAATTTGTGATTAAATTTTTATTTTCATTACCTTTTTTGATAATTATCGATTATTATGTTCATACTCATGTTTTAAGCGTTACCTTTTATTCGTGGATATATAAATTAGTATCATCACACATTCTCTTATTCTGAGTATGATAATGATGGGCAAGATCGATCAAAGAATGCTCAAGTATTCGATTCTTGTAAATCTAGATCGATCTATTTTCTGGTCGCTTTCTAACCAGTCTGTCTTCCTGAATAGCTAAAAAGATAATAGGTGTATGAAGGAATTTTCACCAACTTAATTGCCTCTCAAGAGGAACAAAGTCACAGCAAAGTTAGTGTTGGAGATATAGTAATTATAAACATGTGCTAGTCGGGCGAAGCGTACAATTTCTCCAAGAAACCAAAGGCATTTCTCATATAGCAACAAACAAAACAAATACAAGTCAGTTCAATAAAATAATCACAGCAAAAGCTGAAGATACGCTTCATAAGAATTTCGTCCCTTTAAGAACGGTATCTTCAGATTAGACAAGAATGTTTTCTCCATACAAAATTATTTCATTTCTTTAGATTAGATAAGGATTTTTTTTTAAATAAATTATTTTGTTTCCTCTAAATAAGAGATGTTGAGTATATCACGTAAACAATTTCTTACTTTTTTTGGAAGTTTCTTAATGATAATTGTTTTTCTATTTTATCGAGTAATTTAATAATACCTTTAGAATACAATTTCTTTTAAAGTTTGCAAAACTACAATTAAAAGTAATTTGCCTTTTTTTATTGCTTTTATTGGACGAAAAAGAAAGAAACAAAAAATGATTGATGTCAAACAAAGTAGGAACAAATCAAAAGGAGAGAAATTACAAATAAAATTGAGGACGGGAGGATATGGGGAGCAGGGAAGATGGTGCAAGGAGAGACAAGGATGGCGTGGGGCATGGCGAGAGAAAAATGGGGAAGTTGGATGAAAGGAAATGTGAGTGTGACGTGTGGCTTGTGGGATATGTGTGGGTACTATTTTGTTATACGGAGTGGAAGTTTGGGGGGTAATAATGTATGAAAGGATAGAGAGTGAACAGCGGTGTTTCCTGAGGCAGATGTTAGGGGTGGAGAAATCGACTCCGGGTTACATACTGCTTCAGGAAACGAATAGAGAGAGTGTGTGAAGTGAGGCGATAAAGAAAATGGCTGGGTATGATATGAAAGTAAGTGGACTGGAAAGGAAAGGAAGGGAAAGGGAGGATGCAGGAGATGACAGACAGAGAATAGCGAGGGAGGTGATGTATGAAAGAGTGGGGTTGTCAGAGGTGACGGTAAGGGAATGGTTGGAGAAAAGGGAAATGTGGCAGGATGGGTACACGAGAAAGTGAAAGAGGCGGAGAGAAAAGAGATAATAATAATAAGAAAGGGTGAATACAATGAAGAGGTGGCAGATACATGGGAGCAGGCGAAGATATCGGAGGGGGGGCAAACTGAGGACAGAGGAGAAAGTAATCATGGCGAGAACGAGATGCGGGTCGGACAAGGGAGGAAGAAATAATGGATGGGTGAAAGATAAGGGGAATGTGTTATGCAAGGAAGGGAAGGATACGTGGGTTCACTTGGCAGAGGAATGTAAG
Organism: Ontholestes murinus; assembly: GCA_963969525.1. Taxonomy (NCBI): domain Eukaryota; kingdom Metazoa; phylum Arthropoda; class Insecta; order Coleoptera; family Staphylinidae; genus Ontholestes; species Ontholestes murinus. The sequence goes on along the minus strand of OZ018389.1, from coordinate 56,250,373 downwards.
GGAGTGGATGTGAGATGGGTGGAAGGGTATAGAAGGGTTGTGGAATGGATGAGAGAAGGTGGGGCCAGGATAAATATCCTGAGAAGGTTGGGACGGGAAAAGAAGAAGAGAAGGGAAGAGGAGTGAATGAAGGGAGAAAGAAATGTATTATAATGTATTATAAAGATAAAGAAAGTGATTGTTAGTTTATTTCAATGCCAAAAAAGGTTTTTTTTTACAAATTGAAGAGAAAGAAAGAATAAAAATTGAAAACATCGACCTACTAAAAAAAACAAAATGGCAGAAATGGATTATATAAAAATATTGAAGATTAACGATGGATAGAAAAACAAAGGATAATGGAAAGTTTAACTAGAAAAACACCAAATAAAATGTATCTTTTCATTTGCATGTTTTTGATCGTTTTGATAAAAAGTTTTTTTGCTGCGATTCGAATAAGTCGCTTTGGTCTTCTTGGATCGTTGACAAACTGCAGTTTGAGGCCACCTTTTCAAATTGTTTCATTTCAGTAGAATTTTTTACAAATTTTATATTCACCGATATTTTTTATATAATTCGATTCAAGTTTCAAGCGTCAGATATTTTGGTTGTGGTGGTCTGTTAATTCTTGTCATCAGACATTATTTTATTTGGTAATTTTTAACGTAATTTCAGAACAAATTAATTTTGATCAATTTTTATAATCACCAAAAATAATTTCAATCTTCCATTGCATTTAGTCATTTCAATTTTCATTTGTCATTTTGGTTATGGTTGCGGTTTATAAATTAATTTGGTGTAGTTTTTTTGTTTTTGTTTTTTTTTTTTTTGTATTTTACATTCTTTTGTAATTTACATTCTTTATTTCATCAAAAATTATAAATATAAATTAAATTTGGCAATTTTTATAATCAATAAAATAGCTTATTTTTTATTTTTATATTATTTTAATTATAACATATCATTAGTAATTTTTGTTTTCGAATATTTTGTATACTTTTGGGGGTCTATTTTTTTAAATTGGTACCAAAATGTTGTGAAATTATTTTAATTAAGATAATTGCATTTATGTTTTTCTAGTTTTTATTATTTCAATTAGAGATTTTATTAATAATATAAAAAAATATCTGTGTCTGCCTGTGAGTGCTACTTTTTTGTAGAATTTAAAATTTATAATTGCTTGCAGTCGTTAATAATTATCAACGTAATACTTAAAAAAAACCTGAAGGAATGATAATTTTAAAGAATTTTTTAAGGTAAAGAAAATGTAATAGTTAACCGATTTTTATTTCTGAATTTATTTATTTTTAATAATTTAATGTTCTTATGATTAAAATTTTAATCACTTAAGGTATTGACCACTATGTGAGAATGAACAATACAAAAAAAAAACGCATATACGCATGTGAATAATTACCTTTGTTTTGTAATTCATGTAATTCATAAGGTATAGTAGTATAATGTTTCCTTTATTATTATTTAATTTATGTATTTGATTTTAAAATTAAATGTTAAATATTACATTAATAGAGGTTGTTTTACATATTTCAGGTTTCTTGTGAATTTGTATTCTTATGAATTAATTGTTTGTTTACAATATTATGATTGAGTTTACAGAACAATAGGTGATTTTGAATACAATTACTTATTTATAATTTTTAATGGGCGTCTTTAAACGATTTTGAATTTAATTGTAATCAAATAATACTAGTGACAGTAGTAACTAACTAGGTAGATACAGGTTGCGATGGGTGCGAATTTTAATTGAAATGAGATAGTTAATAGTTAATCATCCGATTAGCTAAACACATTCGTGCCGAACTTCCGATAACGAAACTGAAAAGTCATTGGTTCAGGTTCGCCCAACTAATTGACCCGTGACTTTCGACACTGGGATTCAATTTATGGAGTTTTAAATTAAGGAAGGCAATAATTTAATGCAACAAGCAATTTAGTTATTATTGTTGTTGAATTTGAAAGGTTATTTTTTCCCATTATTTTTTAAATCTTTTATTGGATTTTTTAAATGAAAGTCTATAAAAGTTCGAAAACGATTTATATTTTTATATCCCTTAACTTTTGCTTATTGTGATTAGGATTATGAAACTGTAAGTGAATTTTTGCACGGGCAGCATTATTGTGTTAATTAACGGCATGTTTATATCGATAACGAACGGTCTTGTAATTATTAATTTGGTGAATGAAATTTAAAAAATAATATCGAATCTTTCATTTTTACTATATAAATATATATTTAATTATTTGCTATAACAATAACATAAGTAAAACATACTTTATAAAATATGTTAATATATTTATATTGAGCGGATACGATAACAATATTAATAACTATTAATTTCATTAATAATATTATACACATAAATAACTTCGATTGCCATTCACTTATTTATTTTTATTAACAATTGATTATCGTGTTTATGTAATAAAATGCGTAACCGTAAGAGTGAATTATAATTTTTAATTCCACTTTTTGTAATGAACTTGTGTGAGCAAGGTTAATGTTTATTGTAATGCTAATTATATCATGGAATGTATGCTTATACATACTTATTAACGTATTCCTTCTTATAGAAAACCATAATATCATGTATTTGTTTATGTTGTTTTTCTTTCTAATGCAATTTTTCCGTGTCGCTTAATTGCATTTGTCTTAGCTAATTTTGTTGAAGATATATTTCATTATTAAAATTAATAAATATTATTTCTCTATTATTAAAGCGAAATATCCTATTTTTCCATGGATAATACAAATCAACTTAATCAAATTTTTTTTCGTACCATTAGGTATGTATTGTAAATTTTGAAAATATATTTTACCTTAACTACGTTTACGTTTAATTTATTTGTGAAATTTCAATTTTTTAAATATATTGCGGTCTGGAATAGTGACCTTGAAGAGTGAATTTTTAAGGTGTCTGTCTATCATATGGTCTGACCTCATTTGCAGCAGAGGTCTCCCTATATCTGTCAAGAGTCTTCTGTGTGGGGTATCAACTTTTACTTTGACCGTTTCTAGCTTTAGTCTGTAGAGTGCCAGTCTTGCCTCCCCCACTATCAGAATATCAAGTGGTGTAAGGTCCAATAGCGTCTCTATTGCTTCAGTGGGTAGTTCTTATAACTCCTGCTATGCTAATGCAGGCAAGTCTTTGGACCTTGCTGAGGATTTGTATGGTTGTGTGTTGCGTGGCTTTGGGGCACCAAACCAAAGCAGCAAACATGATTTTGGGCCTGACCACTCTGGTGTACAGCAAGTATACCATCCCTGGTCTGAACCCACATTTTCTGTCGTACATACGTCTAATTATTGCAAGAGTAATTTTCGATTTACGTTTAATTTTTGTAATGTGCGAAACCCAGATGAGTATGGAGTCAAAGATTACTTCTAAGTACTTCACCTCACCCGACAATTCGAGGTTCTCATCATTTAAAAGGAGAGGTCGTTAATTCCCTCTTGCGTGTGAAAGGTATAATGGTGGTTTTAGAGGTTGAGACTTTCAATCCTTATTTGTGTTCACGTTCAGTGCTCATGAGCTCTCTGATCGTGTTGTTGAATTTTCCCTCAACGAGAATGACTAGGTCATCTGCGTATCCCAGGAAAGAGTATCCTTTGTTGTTGAGTTCCACTAACAATCTATTCATGACTAGGTTCCACAGCAGGAGTGAGAGAACTCCTCCCTGCAGACAACCGCCGGCCACCCTGGATGCTAGTGTCTGGTCAGCAAATGTAGTATACACCATTCGGTGTCTTAGCATGCAGTCAATTCACCTGCAGCTAGTTTCCTCCAACCCCCGCTTCCTCAAGGCCGCAGTTATGGAGTTAAATGACGTTTTATTAAATGCGCCTTCTATATCTAAGAAGGCAGCAAGTAGAATTTTTTTGTTTTCCAGAGCAGTTTCTGCACTCCTTGTTAATTGGCTGAGAGCTGTCTCCGTAGATCGACCTGAAAGGTAGGCATATTGATCTTAGGATAGTGGGAAAGTCACATGTTTTCCCTCTATAATATGCCTGTCAATAATCTTTTCCATTGTCTTAAGTATAAAAGACTACCAGTCTTCGGTAAGAAAACCACCCTGGTAAGCCTCCATATTTTCGGCAGATATCGCAGGGCCATACTGGCTCTTAGGGTCTCGCAGAGCTTTCGCCACAGAACTTCCTATCCTTTTTGTAGCATGAGAGGTAGTATTTCATCAGGCCCTGGTGATTTATAAGGTTCAAATGAGTTTACTGCCCATTTGACCCTGTCATAGGTGATCACTCTTCAGGTAGTCTGCCAGTCTTCCTTGGATTTATTTAAGCACAAAAAAGATAGCATGTACTCTCTTTACACCCATTTATGACTTGATATACCTAGAAATTCTTCGACGGAATGCAGATGTTCTATTTTCTGTGATCCCTGACTGACCCAGTCATTAGGGGCCCCTCCTGGGAAATGTACCCGTGTACCGAAGTGTACGGTTCACCCATGGGTTCCTTCTCGTTTTTAGTATGCCCTCCGTCAGCGAGTTCAAAAGGTTGAAGTGGACTTTGGGAGTTTTTCGAAAGGATCCTATAGAGTCTGATACTGTCTTGGGCAGCTTCGGAAAGGAAAGAAATACTTTATTCTTTCCAGAATTCACCACAGGGGACCTAGCAGCAGTCCCAGTAAGTTCCCATCAAGATAGGCAAGAGTCAGGTCGTCATTGTCTCTGTCTGGTTTCCAGGAGAACAAAACAAATCACCACCACTCGAGGGGGTGGTGCAGAAGAGGAAATAATCACTTTCTCCTAGATTGTGATGCTAACACCAATAAAATAGGGTAGAGGACAACTTGAATTCATCTAACAATTTAGATATCAATAAATGTAGCGAGCCTACCTTTGTGAATGGAATCAGGCAGGAGGTGTTGAACATCACTCTAATTAATGTCTTCACACCAAGTATAATTCAAAATTGGCATGTTATGGAAGAACCCTCTTTGTTGGACCATCAGGTTGAGTTCGACATAGAGGCCATAAAGGAAGATGCAATAGAGTGTAAAAATCCGAGAAGCACAACCTGAAGCGCCTAGAGATAGTGCTTAAGTGTGGAAACCGACGACCTCTACCTCAACATCCAGACCTAAAGCTGAAGAAAATCATGACAACGATATAAGAAGCAATGCCCTAAAGGCAAATCCATAACATATGCAGTAATTTGCCTATTAACCTGGCAAATCTACTGTGGGCACTGTCTAGCTTTACAACAGGTATATAAGCTTCGCTGTAACACAAAGAAATTGCATTAGGTAACCACAGCAGAAGGGTGTCCGTTAGGCAGGGTTCTATCGCCCCTGCTATAGTGTATCGTGGTGGATGACCTCCTGATGACATTAGTCGACAAAGGTTGTACGCAAGATTACGTGGATGACATAACAATTGTCATAAGCCTTACATATGTAAATTCAGACCAAATTTTATTTCGTATCGCGCGTGATTATTGATAGTCACTAAACTAAAACATAACTCTGTAATCTAGTATACAGATGCCTCAAAAACGGAAGCAGGCCCGTTATAGTCTTATACGTGCCTAAACACATTGAAATCAGTTGCTCTCGGACAAGGCCTATAAGTCCTCCAGGCTGAAATAATAGCCTTGGAAAGATGTGCTCAAGTTTGTACGAAAAAGGACTACAAAGGGGCTCTCATCAGTCTGATCTCAAAGAGTCAGGTTGCCCTTAAGAACCTCAAAGCTTACAGCTTCGATTCCAAAACTACTTCGAACTATAAACAAGCTCTGAACCAATTGGCAAGGGGGCAGTTATGAAGCGCAAGAGCGGCCAAAAGAATTCAGTACCATGGCGTCGTTCAGCGATAAACAACGTGCGTTCTGTGTACTACCGCAACAACGATTCTTTTACTCTAGCGCAACGAAATTTTTGCGCTCATTACAACATAGGGCGTAAAAATGAAGCTCCATCGATTCAATTGATTCGGGGAGACAGGTTCAACAATGAATCGAACACGACCCGGCCGACCTATAACATCAAGAGATCCCGAAAACGTTGAGCGCGTAAGAGCGTTTATTTGTGAAAATCATGGACTCTCTAGTCGGAAGCGGTGTAACGCCTTAGGTGTGCCCAGAACATCTTTGATACGTATTCTTCACAAAGATTTACATTTACATCCGTACAAAATCCAAATGGTACAGGAATTAAAACATTTTTTTCTCAGACGAGGCACACTTCGTGCAGGTATTGAAGTGACACTAATCCTAAATTGAAGCATCAAAAACCTCTACATTTACCCAAGGTTACTGTATGGGCAGCTTTGTCAGCAAAAGGCATTATTGGTTCATATTTTTTGAAGAAATGCTGTTAGAGTGAATACAGAGCGGTATATTGCCATGCTGCAAGACTTTTTTTCACAAGTGCTACACGATTTCGATGATTTCGATGATGATCAACGATCGTGGTTTAGCAAGATGGGGTAACATACCACACTTCCAACGACTTGGCTGTTCGCGAAATTTTTTAAATGATATCAAAACCTCGTAGCCCGGACTTATCCCCACTGGACTTCTTTCTTTGGGAATACCTTAAAAGTAAGGTTTCAACAGCAACCCAGTGTCCCTAGAGAAATTAAAGGAAAATATTCGAGAGGAATGCAACCAAACACTTGTGATTTAAAAATCAACAAAAGTATTAATATGAGAACACCTAATTTAAATAAATCATGTCAAATATTGGATCGATGAAGCCGTTACTTTTTGAAACTCCATTGTATCACTACTAAGGTAAATCATTTCACTCGAAAAAATATTTTTCGAAAAGTGAATCATCAAGTAGCCAAACATATTATTCAATACAAAAGACAAAATCGATCCTCTTAGAAAATCTGGTGTGTACATCGATTTACTGACATAAACAATAATTGCACCAAGGGCAGTAAACTTAATTTCCTGGAGTAATTAGAAGTAATATCTTTAACGAGCAAGCTGGAACAACCATTTTGCAACTTTGTAATCCGAGATAATTTGCAAACAATGAGCGCAAATATATTCCCTTGTCCCAAAATAGCTAATATTAATTCAAAACTTATTTAATAATTCACTGCGTCATGTTAAGTTTCGATTTATATATGTAAATGTCTTTACACGTTATAAACATAATATATTTATAATAATAATTTGTGATTAAAATATGGTGAATTTTTCAATTCAGTATAAGTATGAATTACCACTTAATAACGATTGCAACCGTTCTCTTTATTATTATTGCATTAATTTTGAAGCATATATGACCCAAGAGTTAATTTTGATTTGGATTGAAAAAGAAGCATCGTTTAGATGTATTAGCGAGAAAGGCAATTAAATAACTTTCTGGTACTAATAGCCGTAATTACTCCAATTGCATCATTTTGTACATCTAGTACTACTTTCTTTTTTAAAAAAAGTAACTAATACTGCATATATAAATGAATCTGCTATCTAACACTTACATGTAGTTTCTGCTTGTATCATTATGATTCTTTAACAATCACATATACAGTGTGTCCCGTTAATATGCGGAAATGGCTGAGTCATATATTCCCATATTCCCGGGATCTAAATATGATACACAACTTAAAGTTCCAAAAAATATTATTTATTTTATTTATAATAATTCAACGGTTTATTTGATTCGACTGAAATTTATTATTGTTAATTATTATAATATAACACATCATTTGAGTTAATATGGCATCATTGATTGACAAGAGGTATAAAAACAGTAGTGCCATAAAATAAAAACTAAAGTACCTCACAAAAACTTTAAAAATACTGGTAAAAAATTAGGTCATAATAAAATTATTGATAACTTTGTATAATTTTGTTTATTTGTAGTTGTGTCTAGTTAACTGTAGTTAACAATAATCACAGTTATAGAAAGTTACAAACATTTTATGTAATAATCAATTTATAATGAAGTCGAAGCAATAAGTACCAATAAAATATAAATTCAATTTACTCGTTTAAGTACAAATAAAAATTAATAATTCGATGATCTTTCCTTTTTTAATTAATAAACTAAACGATAATTTGAACATTTATCGGCATTGACTAGGTTATAAATCAAAAGGTGGTGCAGTTCTGATTGTCGTTCGCAATGGGTTTAGAAATAAAATAATTACTACTGACATTGAAATATCTCGAAGACACATCGAATTAAAAAAAAAAATTAATTAAAAGCGATCACTCCAAATACACCCTACATTAAATGCAACGGTGCGTGCGTGTTGCAAATATATTCACAAGTAATACCATAAGTGATGGCAATTTACTCGAATAAATTTTGTTTTTGCATGAAAGTTTGTTGCTTAGCGATTTTAATGAGAGCAACTGTCACGAAAAAATCACGAGCCGCCAGGTTGCTCGAATAAAAATCGCGAATAAGCAACAAACTTGAATGCGCTAAAAACAAAATTTATTCCGATTTAATTGTCATCACGAATGGTATTGGGAAAGACTATTCCACGACTTGAAACGAATATCGGTGAATGGTTCAATATTTATATTAAAATTTTTATGATATATCTCCTGCAGTATTTTGGTCGTAAAATTCGACATTGATTAAATAACACCTCCCTTATAATCATTTGCATTTACCTTCTTCATATTATACGCCCAGTCATCATAATCGCGGCAAGAGTTTTCATTGAAGTTTTGCTAACAACTGGTAGTTTTTATCGGCGCAGAATTCTTCAAATCGTTTCCAAACACACGATCTCGTTTTAGTTTTATTTTTTGGTACAGAACTTGCCACCATCGCATTTATTATGGATGATGAAGTTTTACCAAACCTTTTGATTTTATAACCTACTTGCAACTAACATACGCATAAACAACGTTTTTCGCTTTTTTATCAAGGCTAATTCAATTCATTTGTCGGGAAATAGCTAACTTCAGGTTATTCAGGTGAATAAACAGCAACTTGGTGTTTATTCACTTATAAATTGACGTGATTGGCTAAAAAATAACACATGCCTCCTTTTCATTGGCTACATGCAATAGGAGTGAAATAGTCATAGTAAATGCACTGAATTAAACGCATCCGAATTGCCCAACATAACAAACAAAAAATGTTAAGAGTGCTAGGCCATTAAAGATAATTTTCAAGACTCAAGATGAAGCTAAGGAAGTTTTAAAAAGTAATTTTACCAAAAGTCCAGAGGATCATTATATATTTCAATCTGATAGGACTAAAAGCCAACTCGAGCACTACAAAAATCTTAAAAGTGAACGCGATAGGAGGAAGAGCGAAGGAGAAACTAATTTGCGAATGGCGTATCGTATATAACTAAAATTAGTAATTCTAATCATCTACAAAAAAGCTAAGTATTTACTTTCAAAACTGTGGCGGAGTTAGAACGAAATTAAAAGAATTTGTAATTAATATCAATAGTTCAGACTACGATTTAATTATTATTATAGCAACATGGCTGTACGAAAATATTACAAATAGTCAACTTCAACTTCCTAACTAGAACATTTACAGATGCGAACGTTCTATAAGCGGTGATAAAAGAGGTGGGGGGATCTTGATTGCAATAAAAAAATGCTTCATTTCAAGCTTTATTTCATCTGACAATACTATTGAAAATCTGTTTGTTTTGTTAAAACTTAAAAATATTTCTTACATTGTGGGTGGTCTTTATATTCCTCCAAATTCGTCAAATGAAAAATATCAACTTCATTGCAATCAATTAGAAGAACTATGTGAGCAATATAATTGTAGCAATCTTCTAATTTGTGGTGATTATAATTTACCTCATAAACATAAATTGGGATAATACGACAAATATTGATCCCTGTGCTACCACTAATATTTTACTAAACAGTTAAAAAATTTTAAATGCACATCAGATTAACACTATCCCTAATCCCCGCGGCGTTTTCTTTGATTTACGTTTTACGACTATAACTAATGCATGTATTTCCACCAATGATGACCCACTGTTGCCATCTAGTATGCATCACTGTTCTTATTCTATTATCTTTTCGCTTACTTACTTAGGAACTATTTCTGCTTTTGAGAAAATTTTGCCAATTATGATATTATAAACTCATTCTTGAACACTATTAATTGGGATTGTGTCTTATCAAATGATGATATTAATCACGATGTCTTCATAGTGATTATTATTTTTTTTCTAACATTCGCAAACAATGCAAGCACTTGTCTAGTTTAAATTATAGTATTTATGTCTCGCAAGTTAATTGTTCCCTTAAATTGGTTGCTTGAGTTACGTGAAGATCAAATTAATTTGACAAATAAAGCACTAATAACTTTTCTTCACAATTTAGCACTGCTAATCCATTGATAATGGTCACTTTGTATCCGAAATGTACATTTGGTTATTCAAATAAAATTGTGAAGAAAGGTTATTAGTGCTTTATTTGTCAAATTAATTGTTCCCTTAAATCGAATCCGAAGTTTTTCTGGAGATATATAAAGGATCTGAAAAAGAAGATGGTTTCCCCTGTGAAATGTTTTATAATGATATTAGTGCGAAAACCGGTCCTGATATAGTCAACTTATTTTTTGATTATTATTCATCTGTTTATACTAACTTGGATTACAATCATAACCTAAATGAAGCGTGCACCTTTAAAAATTCAGTTGAAGACGACAAGTTGTCTGTTAGCATCGAAGAAGTTTTTAACAGTATTTTAAAACTCAAACCATCACACAACCATGGCCCTGATGGTGTATCTAGCTATTTTCTCCAAAATTGCATATATTCATTATGTCGCCCTATCCACGCATTATTCGCTAAATCACTTAAATCTGGAGTTGTACCACTAAATTGGAAATCTAGCTATATTACACCTATATACAAAAAAAGGTCCAAAGAATGTTATGGACAACTATAGAGGGGTGGCCATCCAATCCGTAATACCTAAACTTCTTGACGAATTTGTGGCCCGTCAATTACAATGGTACTCCCGTCATATTACAATTAACAACCAACATGGGTTTATGGATAACCGCTCCATTATTACAAATCTGCTTGAATATAAACAGTATTTATCGAATGCCTTGGAATCACATTCTCAAGTAGATACAATTTACACTGACTTTTCCAAGGCATTCGATAGAGTCGACTGTAATCTTCTGCTGAAAAAATTGAGGGCTATTGGTTTTAATTGTAGCACTGTTAAATGGCTATCATCATTTTTATCAGACAGGGTGCAATATGTTCGAATAAATAGTTTCAAGTCAAAACAATAAACGTTACTTCTGGTGTTCCACAAGGGTCACACTGTGGTCCCTCACTATTTGTTCTATTTATTAATGACATACATTCCATACTCAAACTTTTTAATGTACGCTGATGACTTGAAATTATTTAAAAGTGTCAATAACGTTAGTGATTGCCAGTTGATTCAGAAAGATTTAAACCGTCTCAACGAATGGTGTTTCAAGAACAATTTATACTTAAATGTCCGAAAATTGTATGCTATGTCCACCACTACATGCTGATCTAAAATTGAATATGACTACAAGATTGGTAATTGTTCAATTTTTCGTGTTGACACAATCAAAGATCTTGGGATCACTTTCGATTCCAGACTCACCTTCATCCCTCATATTACAACAGTTACTTGAAAACACTGTATTGTTCTTTAGTGCGTTGTCATCTTGAATTTGGTTCATGTATTTGGAAACCAGTAACAGCAACTAATATAAATTCAATTGAATTAGTACAAAAAAAATTTCTTCGATGCATCGAATTTAAACAAGGTGTACGACATGAAATAGGAAAATATGATAAAATTATGCAAGATCTTAATATCATATCTTTAGAGAATCGTCGGAAAATACCTGATTTATGCATTCTTCATAAAACTGTAAATGGGTCCTTATTAGGAAATGCATCATTTTCCGTCCCTAAAAGAAGAACCCGCCATAATCAGTTATTTTACCCTGAGACACATAAATCATCTCTTGGTTTCTATAACTCGATGTCACGCATATTGTTCCTCGGAAACGAATATTGTTCTAGTAACCGACTCGATATTTTTAATATAAATCCTAACCAGCTATAGCTCTATTTGACTAATATATTTAGTGTATAATTTAACTTAAATTTTTCATTCATTCTGTATTAGTTCTATTAATTATTAAGACATTGCTATTAACAAAATGTTAACAATTATATTTATTACTTATTTCGTAAAAAGGTGTTGTACCGTTAATTTAAAATAAATAAATAAAATTTGTTCGCATCGGAGGGCGACCCACAACCATCAACCCTCAGGGGGTAGGGGTGAGAAATACAAAAAGTTAAATAGGAATTCCCATTTTTTTGTACGAATTTGAATACTGCGGGAAAAAATAAAAAAGTTTTATCTGAAATTTTTTTTTGTATTCGTGACAGACAAAATTCAAAATTGGCAAAAATCGTTAAAAAATTAAGATTCCTGAGAAATACGATGGGGATTCGTAAAATAAGGTTCCCTAAGCTGATGCGAAATAATGCGACGTGCTGGGAGAAATGTAAAACACTGTCTTACACTGTCAAATCTCCCTCTCTTAGAATATTAGAAAAGTGCATCTATTTGCCCTATACCTAAATCATCTTCGCCGTTAGTAAACGTTAACAATTTCCGTCCAATTGAAAGTATTTGATAGGGCTTTCTAGGATCGAATCTATAACCACATTAAACCGTTTATATCTGTTAAACAACATGGTTTTATACCTGGTCGCTCAACCGTGAGTAATTTATTTATATTTACGCAATGTATTGCTGAAATACTTGATTCTGCTGGGCAACTTGATGTTGTTTACACAGACTTATCAAAACCATTCGAGAATGTCGATTATAATATTCTTTTACAAAAGTTGAGTAATTTTGGTTTTTGCAAATCATGAAAACTATTAATGAATTCCTATTTACATGAACGTGAAACCTATGTGACTCTTAACAGCTTTAAATCTAATTCTTACTTCCCTACGTCATATGTGCCACAAGGTTTAATATTAGGCCCGCTGTTATTTAATATTTTTATTAATGATCTATCTGAAAATTTGAACTGTGAACTTCTTCTTTACGCATATGATTTAAAAATTTATTCTAATGTCAATAATGTGAATGATTGTCAGCATTTACAAAGTAACTTAGATAAAGTTTCTAACTGATATCGAGGAAATATACTGTTAAAATCTATGTCTTTTACTAGGAAATCCACTCCAATTCTGTTTAATTATTGTATCAATGCCTTTTCAAGGACCTTGTAACATTCACTTTTCAACTTTCAATATCTTATGAGATGTTTAATTAAATATTTGAATTAAAATTAAAATTGGCTAATAAGTTGCATATATTAGAAATCTTTTTAAAGACAAATTGAACACGGCTGTTGAAGTAGTTTTTTTTTTGCTACAACGGGCGCGCAGAGTTTTTAAGGGGGGAAATACATGTAATCGGTCATAAAAATAGCATTTTTTGGGATTTTTTTTTTGACAAACTAAAAGAGATACAACTTCACGGTTTCTGGACTTTATTGGGCATACAATAGGCTGTAATTTTAGAAAATTTGAAGTCTTTTCGCTAATTGGTTAGCCCTCTATTCAACCGATTGTGCCGCCATGTTGGAAATACCGACTAAATTGGCGTACACTCTGGAGGCCTGAAAAAATATTTTTTTAAATTTTTTCTTCCACAACCCTTTTCTTAGATGTATTTTATCCCAAATGAACCTCAGAAAGTAGAGAAAAACCCAAATAAATGATTTCTGCAACTTGCTGAAAAAAAAAGTTCAAAATTTGACCTCTTTTTCGGATTTCGTAGACCCGTAATAATTATTTATTATTAATTTTTTTCTGATTTCGGAGGTTCATTTAGAACAAAATTGTCTTAGCTGTTGAGCAGACAGCAATTCAAGTGAATTGAATAAAAATTGACAAAGTTATCATGTACGCCAATTTCAAAAACATGGTTTCGAGAAGAACGCGTTTAAAGTTTTAAGTTTAAAAAAAGCGTAATTTGTGTAAACTTATAATTAAACAGCGATTCCGGGACATAGAGAGTGCCTTCCTCACGTTAATAGAAGTAGTTAAGCTCGGCTTGAGCCTTTTTTCTGGCTGTTCTGGCTTCCTTGCTCCTATTTAGCGATCGCCGCTCCTGATTTATCGGGCGTCGTCGTAGTTGTCAACGAAAATCCTAGTATTTTGGCCAATGATACATTCCATCCCTTCCATAATTTTGCAGAAACCTTTGTATCCTTCGTTGAATGTAATAGCAGTGATATATGCGGCAATTTGAACGTTTTTTAGCCGCAGTTCAAATGCTTCGGTTCCTTCGGTGCAGATTCCCTTTGAACTGTCTTTTTTTCGATCTACTTGCACGATGACACTCCTCTTTATTTTGTTTCGGATAAATTGTTCATGGCAACAATCGCCGCGACGTTAAAACAAACAAACAACGATTGTTTGTATTTCCATAGACTATAAGATAAAATCGGCTCATGACACAGAGGTAGAAACTCTGTTATATATCCGTGAATACTTTTGCGATTACTTTAATATTTCGATGGATAAATCTTAAATGTATAAGGAAGATTTTTATGTAAAACATTTTTTTTTACGTGTTTCCCCCCTTAAGAGAGAATGAATTTGCGCAGCGGAGAAAGAACATCGTCCGAGAGAATGGCGCTCGTATTAACAAATTTATGTGACAAATTACACAAATAAAATAGAATATAATACAAAATTATATACTAGGAAACTGCCCACTACCTCAGGTATGAAATTTAATCATCCTTTAATTAATAGTGAGAAAATTAAATTTTTTGTATGAGCATTTCTGCACTTATGTTTTACATTTTACTGTAAAAACTCCAGCTAACAGTTAAAACAACTACTCCCCGTAAGTGCAGAAATGCTCATACAAAAAATTTAATTTTCTCACTATTAATTAATATTATTAAAACTGCACTAATATTTCAATATTTAATTTGTTTAATCATCCTTATTAAATTTATTCCGTTAAATTTGATTAGACATATTTCGTTAGTTTTTTTTTGGGTTATTATATTGTCGATTTTGTTTCTTTAGGTCTCTTTATTACCCTCATATTAATTGTGACTAAAAATTAGCACTAATCAAGCTCGAATATTGGCAGATGGAATGTAGTATAAATTATAACAAGGGATTAGTTTTCCATAATTCACACCGAAGACAGCCACGTGTTTGATAGCGTTGTCTTGTTAGTAAGTAATGGAATAAGACAGTAGCAAGGATTTTTGGATGGAAACGAGGAACCATAGGCCGTGATACCGATCCTCTTTGGAAGTTGCTACAATCAATTTCAATACTTCGCGAAAGTTGGAGGTAAAAGTAAGGCCAGTTCTTTCCATTTTTATTATTATTACTTTTTTTACAATAAAAATGCAATTTATTAATATGTGTATGAGTATATATTTATATATAGATATGTGTGTGTGTTATGTATACATGTACATAGTTATTTAAAGATAAGTAAGATTGCGTAAGAGCATTGGATGCATTATCGTTTTTTTTACATTAGTGTAGTACGTGTTAAATTTTAATAAAAGGGTGACAATAACCTTGGCGTATATTTTGACTACAAACTATTATTTAATAATCATGTTGAGGCTATTGTTAATGATGCTTTTAATTCTCTTGGCTTTGTTTGTCGGAATTCAACACATTTTCGAAACCCAATCATATTTAAAAGTATTTATTTTGCTTATGTACGTGCTCTCCCCAAAATCAGCAACAATTCCAACTTCTAGAGAGTGTCCAACGCAAATTCTTGAATTTTTTACACTTCAAGTTAGTAGATCATTATCCAATTAGAGGTTTTGATCGCAATGGGTTACTTAACCTGTTTAATTTTGATTCGCTTGAGTACCGACGACAAAAGACAGACATTAGTTTTCTGTATAAACTATTGCATGGTTTTGTTGACTCATCCGACATATTAGGCAAAGTTCGACTGCATGTACCATCTTTTAGCAGCTGGCAGAAGCCAACTTTTAATATCGTGTGTCATCTAACAAATTATGGGCTGAAATCTCCGTTAAATATTATTTGTAATAATTTTATCATATAGCGCCACATAGTGAAATTTTTTGTGATCATTTTATGTCTTGACCGCACACATTAATTCATCATTTTTGCATTGTGGATATTTGTTTATATTGTATATTCATATGATTTGTCTTGTAATTGGGATTTATTTCCTGTATGGACAACAACTATATATTATTATATTATTATTATTACAAATACTATCCTCAAAACGGAAATTTCCTAATTTAACTGAATACAATAGTTCATGACAATAATCAAATCATAATCCCTTTTTGAGACAAAAAGGCCATATTTGGGAAATCACTTGATAAATAGTAATTAAGAGAGCATTGCAGAACATTTGACAGAAGAAATAAAGGTGAGAATGGAAAAAGCTCGAATTTTATGAATTCAAGCCTTTTCGAGTGCAATCAAAATCATTGTAAACAATTATTTTGTATAATTTTAAGTAATCGACTATGCTATATTCAGATGTATTTATGTAAATATACTGAGACGAAGTTAACAAAATATATTAAGTTCCTAATGTTGTAGAAAATTAACTAATAATTAGAAAAACACGAAAATATTTCGTAAATCTACAACAATGAGTCTTACTAATTACTACGTGAATTGTTTTGCAGTCTTAGTAATACTCATTGTTGTAGATTTACAAAATTAAAATAAAATTAATTTATATAAATTATAGGAATATAGAAAAATTATAAGCTTAAATACAAGTGTTCTAAATAAAACAGAATATATAAACATCTTTCTAATTCTTAAATATACAAATATGATTATAAACATGTGCAGTTATATGCTGGGCCAAATTATATTTCAAAATCACAAAATAATTGTTCTAAAAGATTTTCATACATCTCGTTAGTAATTTTTGTTTGTAGGAATATCAATCCATTTAGCCAATCATCCACATTTCCAATCCAAACATTCAACGAGAACTGATGATGAAAACGATTTTCAAGTATCCAATGTAGATTTTTTGTAATGTATTTCTTATCAGCAAATCTAATCAGTGTTAGTTGAGGAATTTGAAAAAAAAAATGTGAAAAAGACTTTCACAGAATGTATAATACGTGGAGGAAAAAATGCTTAAGCGCGTTGCATGTGATATGGGTTTAAAGTACTAGTCTCTAAGAATTTTTCGAACAGAACCTTTACCTACATTCAAAGTATTTACAATTTTTCGAGTAAAAGTATCCGCATCTTGTTAAAGTTAAGCTCAGATGTAGTTAGTACACATTTAGTGTTAAGCAGTTGGCAGTATTAAGAGTTTGTATTTATAAGGTTGCACATAATAAAGTTAGTTCTATTCTGATGCTCAAGGAGACAGCACGTTAATTTATTAACCTCATAATCCACGCCTTTTTAACAGGTTATGGGCCCAGAGCACATGTGATTCAAATAACGTTTTTTTTTGGTTATGAGTGTGCTGCTTTGAGTGAATGAACTCGAATTTAAAAATGTCTTCACTACCAGTAATAAGTGTACCGAAACTTAAGGGACGTGAAAATTACGATGTTTGGGCATTTGCGGCGAGGAAGTACTTGATCCTGGAGGGACTGCAAAAGTACATTGAAACGGAGCCGAGTGTAACCGACGTAAATCAAATCCTGGAGGATGAAAGGGCGAAAGCAAAACTCGTGCTATTAGTAGACCCTTCAATATACACACACGTGAAGGATGCAACAACTACGAAATCGTTGTGGACTAAATTAAAATCCATGTACGACAATTCAGGCTTTTCGCGGAGGATCAGTTTGTTGTGGACCTTAATATCGACGAGGTTGGAAACATGCAATTCGATGGAGGAATGCGTGAACCGTATTATCGAAACAAGCCAGAATCTTAGTGGTACGGGCTTTAAGATAGACGATGTATGGATAGGATCATTGTTACTAGCTGGATTAACAGAGAAATTCATGCCAATGATAATGGCGATTGAACATAGTGGCATAGATATTACAACGGACGCCATTAAATCGAAGTTGCTCGATTTAGATGAAGATGCCGTTAAGACAGGAAGCGTGTTTTACGTTAAAAATTGGTCGTAAGTGGCAAACGTTCGGTCGGTAATAAACGTTCGGTTGATAATGAACGCGCGGTCGGAATCTTTGATATTAATACAACCGGGAAAACGAGAAGTGAGGTTAAGTGTTACAAGTGTAAAAAGGCGGGACATTTTAAAAACAATTACCCATTACTTAAGGACAAGAATAAAGCGAATGCATTCAGTGTTGTGTTTTCTACAGGCAATTACGGACCAAATGACTTTTATCTGGATTCTTGTGCAAGTGTGCATATACTTGTTAACGAAGACCATTTTACAAGTATGTCAAGATGTGACAGACAAGTGTTTGTTGCTAATAGTGCAAGCGTACCAGTTGATAAAGTCGGGAATGCATTATTTAAAACTGCAGTAGGTAAAAAACATTTTGAAATAATAATAAAAAATGCTCTTTATGTCCCAGGCATGTCAACAAATTTACTTTCATTGAGTCAATTAATAGCAAATGGTAACAACGTAATCTTCGATGACACTGGCTGTAAAATTTACAATAAATATAATGAAATGATTGCTATTGCTGATTTAGTCTACAAAATTAGACTGTATCCGGACTCAACAGATGGATGTTAAATGGCAGTGACATCAGGTGAAATGTGACACCGAAGACTAGGACATTTGAACCATGGTGAACGGTTCGGTGAATGGACTAAAGTGTTCAACTCGGAATAAAATTGGATTGTTTAATTGTAAGGTATTCTGTGAAGGAAAACAGTCTCGACTACCCTTCAACCACCGAGGCATCAGAGCAAATGCACCACTGGAAGTTGTGCATGGATGTCTGATGTCTGTGGTCCAATCACTTGGAGGATCTAGATATTTCTTGTTATTCGTTGATGACTTCTCAAGAATGTCTTTTGTATATTTCATTAAGAGCAAGGATGAAGTTTTTGAGAGCTTCAAAACATTTAAAAAATTAGTTGAAAATCAAGCAAATACTAAAATTAAATGCTTTAGATCTGATAATGGGGGAGAATTTGTGAATAAGGACTTTGAAACCTTAATGAAACGTTGTGGTATTATCCACCAAAAAACAAACCCCTATACACCGGAACAGAATGGTTTGACTGAGAGGCTAAACCGAAGCATTGCAGAAAAAGCAAGGTGTATGCTTTTTGATGCAAAATTGGACAAAAAACTCTGGGCAGAAGCAATGAATACTGCTGTAAGTCACCTAAGAATATTTGGTAGTATAGCCATGGTACATGTTGCCAAGGAAAAGCGTCTTAAATGGGACAAGAAATCACAAAGAAGATTAATTGTGGGTTATAGCGACAACATCAAGGGTTACAGAGTTTATAGTCCTGAAGACAATTCTATAAGTACAAGCCGAGATATTATAGTTTTTGAATCAGAAATGATCGAACAAACAATAGTTTCAGTGGGAGATGAGGTTACTGAAGAAACAATAGTTTCAGTGGGAGATAAGTCGATCTCAGAAGAAAACACAAATGTCAACATTACAGACCATGAGAGCGAGAATGATAATAGCAGTACTTCAGAAGAATATGTTCCAGAAAAGAGAATAAAGCTTGGAGCTTTGCAACTGCACCAAAACATGGATCGGTAGTACCAATGGGTGTTTAAACGAAAAATGGATAGTAAAGGAAATGAGCGCTTTAGAGCTAGGTTAGTGGCAAAAGGTTGTTTGCAAAAAATCGGTATTATTATTTTGACACATTTTCAACTGTAGTTCGTTTTTCAACGTTAAGATTACTAATGGCCTTATCTGTGAAATTAAAGTTAAATATTTGTCATCTAGATATTACAACTGCATTTTTAAATGGCACCTTAGAAAACATGTCAAACAATGGTGTACTGCGGTTAAATAAGGCAATATACGGTTTGAAGCAATCGTCGAGAGTGTGGTACCAAGAAGTTGAGCTAGTATTGCATAGTTTTGGTTATGTTAAGCTACTAAATGAATCATGTGTATTTATCAAAAGTACTGATGATCTAATGACAGTTATTGCATTCTATGTTGATGATTTTTTTATTTTCTCAAACGATTCTCATGAAACTAAGTTTATTAAAAACCAATTTTCATCTAAATTTAAAATTAAAGATTTGGGTGGACTGAAAAATTGTTTAGGCATGCGTGTTAATGTTAGCAAAGAGAACGTTTGTCTAGACCAGGAAGAATATATAAATCAATTACTAAAAAATGTTGTTATTTGTATCCATGTTACTGAGTTAATATTGAAACAAAATATAAATAAGTACTTCCCAGAATATACTGGGAAGTACTTATTTATTTTTTGTTTCAATTACTAAAAAAATTTAATATGATGGATTGTAAATCAGTTGCAACACGATTGGATAAAAACTTGGATTTGAGTAACGTGTCAAATGTATGTGACAAAAATATCCCATATCAGCAGTTAATCGGTAGTTTGATGTATTTATCAACACTAACCAGATCCGACATTACTTATGCAGTAAACTTTTAAAGTCAGTTTAATAATTGTTATACGATAGCTCACTGGCAACAAGCAAAGCGAGATCTTAGATACTTAAAGGGAACAAAAACACTAAGTTTACAATTTGTAGACGATGGTAAAGAATTGCTAGGTTTTGTTGATGCAGATTATGCAAGCAACGTTAAAGATCAAAAATCTTATACCGGATTCGTTTTTAAATTATCTAGTGGGGCAATATCGTGGGAATGTAAAAAGCAAAGCACTGTAGCCTTAAGCAATACTGAGGCTGAGTATATGGTCGTTTGTGCGGCATCTAAAGAGGCTGTATATCTAAAAAGTCTTATATATGATTTGCTTGGGGAACATAATTGCATTACATTATTCAACGACAATCAGAGCGCTCAAAAATTAGCAACGAACCCTATCTTTCATAAGCGCTCAAAACATACTAACGAAATGGTAGTCGATATATTGACTAAACCTTTGGGTTTACCAAAGCATGGAACGTTTGTAGCGGATTTAGGTTTAAGTTAATTTAATTACGTTTAATACACTGAGCTAGTGGGAGTGTTAAAGCTAAGCTCAGATGTAGTTAGTACATATTTAGTTTTAAGCAGTTGGCAGTATTAAGAGTTTGTATTTATAAGGTTACATATAATAAAGTTAGTTCTATTCTGATGCTCAAGGAGACAGCACGTTAATAAATTAACCTCATAATCCACGCAATTTTAACACATCTTACTCTATCATGTCAAGCACATTCTCTTCAAATTCCACCGTTCTTAATGCCATTGGTTCTCTACTTCGTTTCAACGTTGATGAATGTATCATATCTATTTCTATCTATCCCATTACGTTTAGGAAATCGTTCAATGTACAACCCATAAATGAAATTCATGGCAGTCATTTTAATAATTAATTTGTGAGTAACCCCATTTACAATAATAATTACAAATACATTGATTAATAAACAAAATGAAAATCATCACCAGGGCCAAATTATTCAGAAATTTAACTTACAAAAACAAGGGAATTTGCTGTTAAAATCTATAAAATGATTTGCCGCCCTATACTCGACTATGGTAATGTCCTTTTCTCCCACTCCTGCAATCCTACTCTCCACAATATCCAAGTTAGCGAGCGATCCTTCTTAAGAATCCTTACCAAAATCTGCCATCCTAATAATCCTCTGCATAATACCTCTAACCAACTCCTATATGACTATACCTCTGTTATTTCCATTAATGAACGCCTTCTATTCCTCAGTGAAAAATTCCTTTAACCATCACATCCTTTCCCTTTACTGCTTGCGCAGAAATCCTAACCAAATCCCAAAATACAAAACCCCTTCATTCACAACATTTGAATTCATCGCATCACATCATCCATCGCCATCATCAGAGACAGACTGATGAAACACGCCGACAATGACAAATCCATGCTGAAAGACCGCTGGTCGATAGTCATTTAGCAAACTAACACACTAACGCCAATTGAATCATTCATGTATTATATTACATGTATTTGTGTTTATAATAAAGATGTTGTATATACATTGATTAACATAAAACTAAAAATAAATTTACCAAACAAATTATAAAATAATTAAATAAAAAGGACTCTATGAAAGTTAAATTGAAATAAACAAGAAATTAAATAAATAGTTTCTTTTTTAAATTCATTTTAAACGAAGAATAAAAAGACCCAAATAAATTAAACCAAGGTTCCTTTAATAATCCATTAGCAATAAAAATACTCCGCTGTATTAAATTATTCGCTTCAATATTAGTGTTGTATAAGTCCTGATGAAAGAGAGGTGTATTTCTGGTGGTCTAATTCAGCTAGTAGGTCAGGGAAGTTCAAGGAACCCAAACCTAGTTCTTTACAAATCCCTATTTGTTAAGAGACATATTGCAAATTAAGTTAATATGTTGGTTAACGTTGAGATGATAATCGAAGGTAACCTCTAAATCAGTAACTGCGTGTTTTTTTTCGAGTGGTCTTGCGTTAGTTTTATAAATAAAATCAATAACGTTTTTAGAGCGAGTAAAAGAATATTGAAACGCATTTGTTAATATTAAAGTCAAGAAGATTTTCGTTATACCATACATATATACTATTTAAATCATTCTGTAAGTCAGAGCAGTCATTCAAGGATCTAATAGTCTGGAAAATTTTTGAAAATTGTTAATAAAAAGTAAAAACAGTATAGGTTCACAATGAGATCCTTGTGGAATATCTGATGACGCAGAAATTGAAGTCTAACTAAAATTTCATACAAAATGTTTATATGCCAACAAATTAGACACTGGAATAATAATGCTCTTAGTAAACCAAACATGTAAATATCAAGACGATATAAGTGACATATTTGTGTAAGTTCCTTTTGAGGATATAATATGCCTCATTTGGCTAAAACAAAGATAAACATTTTTCAAGAAGCCACTTTCTCGCTGAAGAAAGTGTTGGGACAAGTGGAAGAACGCTCTACTGTGAACTCCGCCCTTTCTATATGTGACCAAAATTTTTGTTGATATTAATAGTTACTAAACGTTAATTATTTAAAAGTAAAAGGATACAATAATATAAGTTACTTTTCAAGAAAAAATCATGAGCATGGGGGAGTGATGATTATGTCTGACGGAGCATATCTATGTAAAGAAGATAATAAAATGAATCACCTATGTATAGAGTCACACATCGAATTCGCCGCATGTTCAATAAAAATAAGTACAAAATCCACTGGTATTGTGGTTATATACTGACCACCAAATGGGAATACTAACATTTTTTAATAATATAAGTATATTACTAGCAGCGATGCACAAACATTACAATAAGATAATCCTCTGTGGGGATTTAAATGTGAATTTTTTGGGAAATACTGTTGAAAGACAAATGCTTGATGATTTATTTACCTCATTTAATTTAATAAATAAAATTAATGAACCAACAAGAATACAAATAACGGAGCGCGGAATATCAGAGTCACAATTAGATTACATGGTGACAAATATCCAGCCATTTTCATGTAGAAATATTAATCTGAATATATCCGACCATCTGGGCCAAATTATGAAGACGTGGGCTAGAACAGAGGACACTTCAGATAACGGCTCGAAAGAAAAAACATGAAAATTCGCACAAGATGCATAAACGACAATGCAATTGAGAAATTGAGAACACGCCTTAAGAATATTAAGTGGGGCCATATTGAAACAGAAGACTTGGACTCAGCTTTCAGCAGATTGCAAGATGAATTTGATCATCAATTCAATATATCATGCCTTGTAAAATTTACAAGATGCCGTCCTAAACCGAAAAATTTGATAAATGAGGAAATTAGGCTGTCTAGTAAAAATCTAAAAAATTCTTTTTATTTGATGAGTCAAGTAAAAACAATAGAAATGAAAGAAATATATAAGGCTAAGAAGAAAGTCCACAGAAAATTAATTCAGAATACAAAAAGACGATATTTCGATCAAGAAATCATAAATGCTCCCAATATACAGGAAAAAATATGGGAAATGGTAAATAAAGAACTAGGTAGAAATAAATCACAAGAACCAATGTCAATTAAAAATGAAGACGGGATTCTTATCAATGACATGAAGAAAATAGCAGAACAATTCGGGGAATTCTATTCAAATATTACAGAACGTAAACTAGAAAACCACCAAGTGCACCACTTCAAAAATGAACCATCACACCATGTTTCTAGAACCTACAAATAAACAAGAAATATTGCAAATAATTAGTGATTTAAAAAACAAAAGGAGTGCTGGAATAGATGAAACCCCAGTCAAAGTAATTAAATTTAAACAATCTAAAATACATTTTATCGTTTATTAGTTTATTCAACAGAAATAATTTCATTCAAATTAGTGTTGCTTTGATAGTTGTACTATTCGTAACACGCAAATTAAGTTTGTTTTATTCAACGTCTGTCGAGGTACTAGCCAGAGAAGTAGTTGTTTCAAATTAATTTGTTTTGTAGTCTTAGTAAGACTCACTGTTGTAGATTCACGAAATGTTTTCGTATTTTTAAATTTATCATAAAGAGAATATTCGTTTCACAAAAACGGTTAATTAGATTAATGTTTAGTCTAAAAAAAAGAGATTCATGTCGTGAAACCTTTAGAAAAATTATTATATTTACAAATGTGGAATGTATGTATGGGAGTACAAAGCCAGTTTTGAGCAAAATGGTAACTACCATAACTACTGTACAAGATACAGACAAGAGTTAAGAGTGGTGTCGCATAAAACGACTATGTACGAGAAATACGAGAAGTATTCGTGTGCTGTAATATACAATAAGCTACCAAAAATTATTAAGGAATGTGTTAATAGGAACTTGTTTAAAAATCATTAAAAACTTTCTTGTAAGAAAGTGCTACTACCACTATTCCGAGTTTAATAGTGATTGCAGTTAATGTTTGAATCAAACCTTAAATAATGAACTATTTTTAATAATTATTTTAAAGTGTGAGTGCCGTAATTTTTATGTAATGTATTATTATTTTTATGACATGAGTTACATCGCGCCATTTAATAATTAAAAGTATACAGTGGACCATTGACTTTAGAATTATACAACTTGAAATCCAGTATCATACAGTGTATGAATGTATTCTGATGTAAATTCTAATAATTTATGTATTTTAAAACTCATTTATATTTTTAATTTGTTCGTAACGTCCTTTTTTACTGTATTATTGAGATGACGATCACATCCGCAAATACTATAGTTATACATTATTATTTTATTGTACATACAGGGTGAGTTTTTTTCGATGTTCTCTATGGAGATTTTGGAAACTATAAGAGATAGAGAAACGGTTAAATGGGGAAAGAAGTGTAGATTAACGAGACGAATAAAATTCCACTTTCAAAGTTTTCAAAAAAGTCAAGGGTAACTAGATATTTTGAAAAAAGTAAAAAGTGTCAATTTTTTCAAATCAATATATCTCGGTTATTATAACAGATAGAAAAAAAACTGTAAAGAACAAAGTTTTAGATAATTTTATGTAGATTAATAAAAAATAATCAGAAAATTTTTATCGCCATTATTTTCCGAGATATGATGCAAACTTACATTTTTTAAAATGGAAACCATAGTTGGCTATGGCCTCATTCAAAAGGTAATTTTTTTCTCTTTAATCCAATATGACATACGACATAGTTATTTCTAAAAATAAGTGAGTTATAGTCATTTTAAATTTTATTATAAATAAAAAATGGGTAGCCATGAAAAAGATAAAAGTAAAACAATTGCAGTTGTTTATAATAATAGCAATATTGTAATGATTAGTTCTACAAAGTTAAATAAAAATGGAAAACCAGCATAAGTATAATAATTTTATAATTATCAACTGGCCTTCTGTATGTGGTATAAACCCATTTGTCAAGAGGATAATACGTTTCTTACAAAAATATTATGAACAGATGAATCGCGATTCACTAATTATGGTATTATTAATTGCCACAATGAACATAGATGAACTTAAGAGAATCCACGAGAAGTTTCACAGAGAAAACTACAAATTAAATTTGGGTTTAATCCATGGTGTGTTTGGATTATTATTCTCGGTCCATATATTTTTGAAAGCTCACTAACTGAAACTGATTACTTCCAATCTCTTCATAAAATATTTGAAGATACGCTCGATTGTTTAAATTTATCATTACAAGCAAGATTAAAATGGTTCCAATATGACGGTGCTCCACCTAATAACATGTTGGCTTTACAAATTATTTAAATGATGCTTTTCCTAACTCATAAGTGGGAAGAAATAAACCAATCCCAAGGCCACCTAGATCTCTCGATCTGCGCGATTTAGAATTTTTTCTGTGGGGTTATGTAAAAAACAAAGTATATGAAAAATCATATCAATCTGTGAAGGATCATAAACTAGTTGTTATTGAAACATTTAATTCAATTTACATGAGAATAGTCAAAAAGCCATAAAATCAATTTTAAAAAGATATAATTTATGTCATAATAGTATTAATAGTGGACTCTTTGACTATATTTTTTAATATTAAAATTTCTCTCCCATTGATATATTGATAATTACAGAATTACTTTATGCAGTTGTTTCATTATAATTTATCTCTGCAAAAGTAATGATTACAATATTGCTAATATTATAAACAACTGCAATTGTTTTACTTTCATCTTTTTCATGGCTACCCATTTTTTATTTATAATAAAATTTTAAATGACTATAACTCACAAATTTTTAGAAATAACTATGTCGTATGCCATATTGGATTAAAGAGAAAAAAATTACCTTTTGAATGAGGTCACAGCCAACTATGGTTTCCATTTAAAAAAAATGTAAGTTTGCGTCATATCTCGGAAAATAATGGCGATAAAAATTTTCTGATTATTTTTTATTAATCTGCATAAAATTATCTAAAACGTTGTCCTTTACAGTTTTTTTCTACCTGTTATAAAAACCGAGATATATTCATTTGAAAAAATTGACACTATTTACTTTTTTCAAAATATCTAGTTACCCTTGACTTTTTTGAAAACTTTGAAAGTGGAATTTTATTCGTCTCGTAAATCTACACTTCTTTCCCCATTTAACCGTTTCTCTATCTCTTATAGTTTCCGAGATCCCCATAGAGAACATCGAAAAAAACTCACCCTGTATATGTATTATGGTGGCCTAAGTGAAATAAATTGATTGATTGAATAGATTTTATGTACAACTTTGGAATGTTGTGTAAGCATATTGGAATAAATAAATGATACTAAATTGTTCAGAAGTTAATTTGTCAGGCATCTTAGTTATACATTATTGAATGCAAATTCCTCTGTAATTGTGCATTGAATGACAATCGCCTGCTTTAAATATCGGGGAGACGTAGCTGATCTTCCAAGCATTCGAAATAGTGCCAATCTTTAATGATTTACTGAATAAAATGTATATTGGTATACAAAGCGAATAAATGCAATTAATAAAAAAGCTGCTGGGTTTTACAGGACCTGTAACATTTGTATTTTTTAAGCTTAATATAGAATTGAACACATCATCTTGGCTGATAAAAAACGAAAAATTGTTATCCCCAATTGGGAAAGTGTTCTTATATTCGCAATTTATTTCATCATTACTGTTTACATACATTGAAAAAAAACATTCGGCGAATACGTTGACGATATTGGCAGTAATATCAGTATATACCATACTATTAGGTAACGATTCTTTAAAGCGGTTGTCATTAACATATAGCCAAAAATATTTTGGATCAGAATTAATTCTGGATTTGACAGATAAATAGCACTCAGCTCTTAGGTTGGAAAAATCTTGATAATCTTGTGGAAGTCCCGTATTTTATACTTA
Source organism: Ontholestes murinus (assembly GCA_963969525.1). Lineage (NCBI taxonomy): Eukaryota > Metazoa > Arthropoda > Insecta > Coleoptera > Staphylinidae > Ontholestes > Ontholestes murinus. The sequence goes on along the minus strand of OZ018389.1, from coordinate 56,222,474 downwards.
ATATGAACAGCTATTTTCTTACGAATGAGTTTATTTGGAATAAAGTGGTTAATAGTGTCAATAGGTCAATGGAATCAAATTAAATTATTAAAGAGAGAAAATAAACGTTACTCAGTCTCAACAAATTTGACAGATATTAAGTGTTTAATCATGAGATGAATTCAAATGAAATCGACGTTTAAACTGTATTTCTTTTCTATGTCTGTACTTGCGATTGGTGGTTAAATACCGTTCTTAGTAATTGGAATGTTAATAAAAGATAACAACGCAATTTTTTACTCAATAAACCGAGTCTAGTGTGACATACTTTTATATCGACTAATAATTTTAAAAATATCAAAAAATGAGTCGAATATTTTTTTGCGCTCTATTTTGGGAACAAAGCGGTTGTTCAAAAATCATCATATTCTTAGAAAAGCCCAGGGAATAACCTCTTGAATTTTTGCCGTAGGTTCAATGAACACCCTGTATAACTCTGTAACAACATTATTTTTCCCGTGTTCCACGGCACTGCCAGAATGAGGCCAGAATATGCCGAAACCTGTCCTTAGTTGTTATTTACAGGTAAACAATAATTTAAAGAATATTACTTAATTTGATCGTTATAACTGGAGAGCTGATGAAATTCATTGAGATCGACTTTAATGTATTTTGCAATGTAAATGAATTACTTCGTCCAATTCTGCACAATGGAACATTAAAAATTACCTAATATTTTTTAGATTTTATAATTAATTAATTTGAACGATATTTATTATTTTTAAAAAAACATTTAGAAGAGACATTTAATTTATAATTACCTTATATGAAGTACCATATGCAACATTAATCTGATTAATCAATAAATGTAGAAAGGCATTGAATTGCATTACACTACAAATCACGCATACTAACAGTTACAGCGATAAATCAATGCGTTACAAATTGTGTACTTAAACCTTCATAGGTAAACATACTAAATTAATTTGCACTGTTTAGACTCACTATATTAGTCTGTAAAGAGGATCGAATCGATTTTACAAAAAAGAATCTTGGCTAGTTATCCTCCACTGCCCACTTTGGTACAATTGAACTACTCAAATTAACCATTGATTATGAGTACGTAGTACTTGAAATGTACATCTGGTATTAATAAAAATAATAAGTGAAGTAAGGAATTTTATTTCGTTCATCATAATATACAATACTTCACAATACTCAACCCGAAATTTAGTAGTTACTCAAAGATTGCAAGTTTTTATCCTGTTGTAGATATTTTTTTAAATTAAACTCTTAAATTAGCTAACTTGTTAATTTATTGTTAACTTACTGACAAGTTGGTTTGGATTGTTAAGGTGATTAAATCGAATTGGTAATGTAATAGATAATTTTGGCAACTTGTTATCTATTGCTTATATGGGCACAGACTAACAAATTTTAACTCTAAAAAGTTTTTTTTTTTTAATTTACATAGTTTAAATGCCAATTGTGTAACCTCAATGCGGTAATTACTGCAAAAAAATATATAAAACTTGCACTATAGCAAATAATGATAGTAGTAGTAGTAATGTAGTAGTAGTAAAAAATGTATTCTATGCCAAATATAGAAGTTAAATAAAGTTAAGTTATGTTTATACATACATATATCAACACTCATACACATATACACACAGACACATTCAAAACATATAATTACGAAATATAAATTAACATTAACAAATTTCAAAATATCTTAAAAATCAGTTATAAATATATATAAAAGCAAAAAATGTATGTCTTAAAGAATAAAATTTAAATATAGTCAAAAGTTAAAAATTAAAATATAATTAAAACATAATAACATACGAGAAAACATAAACACCAATTTAAAAATAAATTATAATCCAGGGCACTAAAATGCGCATACATTAAAATTAAATAAGTTAAATAAATTAAAAAACAAACCATAGTAAGATACTAAACACAAAAATAGCTGCATAATATTTTAAGATAGTTATCATAGTTGTTAAGAATTCCAAAGAGACATACATGTTCAAGCAAATACGGATGATTACTAATTGGAAAAAGAATTATAGTTAAATTTAATTTTTTATTATCGTTTAATGGGTTATCTCATTAGAGTTCACAAAATCTTCTATTGAATAAAATAATTTACTGATCAGGTAAGATTTTATTTTCTCCCTGAACTCTTTGTATGGAAGACACCTAGTTTTCAGAGTTAATTTATTAAAGAATTTAATGCAGTAATAATTTGTCCCTATGTTTTTTTTACTTTTGTTTTACAACAAGGAATAATAGTTAGGCTATTTATGGGCATAGCCTCTCATCGAAAATGATTACTAAACTTGCTGATGTCATATACATAACATAACTTGTTTGTTACTATATTTCAACTAATTAGGTCCTGAAACTTCTTAAAAACCTTTCTAAAAATAATTCCACTAATGACGATAAGTTACCTGCGTTTCGTTTTAAGGATTGTGATGTTTTGTTAAGAAAATAAATGCCAAAAAATGCGAGTAACATAGACTTATTAGTCTCATCAGTTATATTTTGACATTGTTTCTCATCTGTAACTTCTTTAACCTAAGTCGAGTCAGATACAGATCAGTTTTAAATCTTGTGAGATAATTATGATGATCATGTACTGAATATTCTGCTTTATGTTTCTTAGCATAACATAAGCACTCCAGTATATACAAACATGGAAAAGGAAGAATATTTAATTGCTCAAACAGTGGTTTGCAATCTGTAGTATATCCTGCCCCTGCTACTATTCGCACGGCACGTCTTTGTAAACCGAATGCCCCCAAACTAGAATGCATGCAATGTATGTGACTTTCAATTAATGAGAAATATGCACCGCGTAATGTACAGCTTGGTACCTGATAAACAAGAGTACGCAGGCAGTATATGTTTTTGGATATTTGTCTGGCAACTACGTCTCCGTGGTGATTCCATGTCATAGTTGAGTCTAAATGTGCACCCAAGAAACATACTGAATCTTCTGAAGATAAAGCTGGAGTATTAAAGATTAGGCTATTTGTTTTCGTTTCGTTTAGTTTCAACTTGTTTGTATTGCACCACAAAGAAGTAGATGCCAGCGAAACCATGTTTTTTCTTAAGATATCTTCGGGATCCATCCCATCATTAATTATGGTCGTGTCATCTGCAAATAATATTACATGAGCATCTTTGACGTAGTTGGGCAGATCATTAATAAAAATCAAGAATAATACAGGACCAAGTATTGACCCTTGTGGAAGACCTTGTAATATTGGCAGAGGTTCAGGTCTTTTATTATTGAAATCAACGACCTGAAACCTATTTGCCAGGTAAGATGCAAGAAGTTGTATACTTTCATTATTTAAATTGTAGGATTGCAATTTCAATAATAGATCCTCATGTGACACGCAGTCAAAGGCTTTGGTTAGATCCAAAAAAAGATTCTATATATGTTTTTTTGTTTACAGGGCAGTTATTAATTAAATTAGTCAACTCGACATGATGGGCATCCACAGTTGATCTATTTGAACGAAATCCAAATTGCCGTTTATTTAATAAATTATTTATCTCAAAGTAGTCTGTTATTTGTGCTTTTAGAATTATCTCAACTATTTTAGATAGAATAGGTAATAAACTTACTAACCTATAATTGTTACATTCATTTATGTTCTCTTTTTTATGTAGTGGAATAACTCTGGCTAATTTAAGAATGCCGGGAAATTTACCTTCAGTAATTATTAAATTAAAATTGTTAAACTTTATATGAATAAAACTATATAATTACTTTCAAAAATATATTGTAAGACGCTACAATTGTTACGCCACACTGTGGCTTCTTCAGGCAAAGAAATTTCTTATACCAAAATCATGGCAAAGCGTAAGGGTAATCTACCTGCCGAAGGTAGGCAGAATAGCTGACCTAACGCCAAAGTCATACAGACCTATCAGCCTGTCTTCATTCTTACTAAAAACAATGGAAAGACTGATTGATAGGTACATAAGGGACGAGATACTGTTAAAAGATCCGCTCAACAACAGGCAATATGCATATCAGCCGGGTAAGCCAACGGACTCAGCGCTGGACGACCTAAACAGGCTCATCACAAAGTCAATGGAAGACAAAGATATAGCCATGGCCACATTTCTGGATATAGAAAGGGCGTTTAACAACGTCACAACAAACTCTCTCGTAAAGGCACAAAAAAGGAAAGGAGTCCCGTCAAGCCTTTGCCAATGGATCAAGGCCAGCCTAGAGAAAAGGACAATCATATCCACTTTGGGGGGCCATACCATTAAGGCTAAGGCAGGGGGGGCTGCCCACAAGGAGGAGTGCTATCTCCACTGTTATGGGCTACACTAGTAGATGACCTTCTAGGAAAACTGTCCAAAGAGGACATCAACTGCCTAGTGTACGCGGATGACTTAGCCATTGTCATCAGGGGCCGGTTCGCGGGAGTTGTCTCGGAGCGAGCACAAAGAGCCCTAAACATAGTAGACAATTGGTGTAAACAGGAGCGATTGACAATCAATCCACAAAAAACACAAATTGTCGTATTCACAAAAAGACGAGCATTGCAAGGCCTAAAGCCACTGAAGCTCGGGGGTACGGAAATTCCCTTCGTAGGGGAGGCGAAGTACCTGGGAGTAACCTTCGACGCCAAAATGACGTGGAGACCACACATCACAAAAGCCACCAAAAAAGCTACAATATCATTGGGCAGGTGTCGCAGAATGTGCGGGAAAAATTGGGGACTAAACCCTAAATTGACTCAATGGCTCTACACCAGGGTGATAAGACCCATGATAGCCTATGGAGCAGTGGTGTGGTTGACTAGGACAAAGCAAAAGGGGGCGATAGGACTCCTGAACAGTACTCAAAGACTAGCATGTCTCAGTACAACAGGAGCCCTAAGCACGACCCCAACAGCAGCCCTAGAAGCCATCTTGAACATACCACCACTACACATCTTCATTCAAGGAGAAGCCAGGTCCGTATCATACAGACTGATGCAAGGACAGGCGCCCATAATCCGATCACAGGGCAAAACGCACCAATGGCTAGAAGACGAGCTGAAGGCTAACGCGATTACAGCAATGCCTAGCGATGCCATGGTGAAAAAATACAATTTCGAAAAGAAATACAAGGTTCTAATCCCACAAAGAGAGGACTGGGTCGAAGGCCAACCTACCAAAGCAGAATCATGTTGGTTTACGGACGGCTCAAAGACCGACAAAGGGGTAGGAGCAGGTATATACGGCACAAAACCCGAGACAAAGATTTCTGTCAGTCTCACCAAGGACACCACGGTGTTCCAAGCAGAGGCGATAGCTCTTCACCACTGCACAAGAGAAATAGCAAGACAAGACACCAAAAGTAGGTCAATTGCTATATTCTCCGACAGCCAGGCGCTACTAAGAGCACTAAGCTCCACACAGGTCGAATCTAAGCTAATGTGGGACTGTATAAGCGGTCTTAACCAACTTGGCTGTCACAAAAAAGTAACAATCACATGGGTCCCAGGACACGGAGGACATCCGGGGAATGACATAGCAGACGAATTGGCCAAACAAGGCTCGTCAAAAGCAGTAATTGGCCCGGAACCCTCTTGCGGAATCTCCAAAACCGCAGTCAAACGATCCATAAAAAAATGGGTGGAGGCACAGGCCCATACCTGGTGGACGAACTCACCAGAACAGAGACAGGCGAAACAGTTCCTTAAGAAACAATCGCCAAAATTCACGACCGAACTCCTGAACCAAGACAGGAAAATGGTCAAAACAATAGCAGGCCTGATAACAGGACACTGCAAGCTCAACAAACATATGAGCAAAATAGGCCTGGTGGAAGAAGCATCATGCAGATTCTGCCTAGAGGAAGAAGAGGACTCGTTCGACATCCTATGCCACTGCGAGGGTCTAGCAAGGATTAGATATCAAACGCTAGGCACTACAAACCCAAGCGCGGAGTCTTATACCCAAGCCCCTCTGGCAGGGCTAATAGGACTAATCAAAGAGGCAAAGCTAGAGCTGGTCATCTGAGATAAACAGGGATCCACAATAGACCTGGAAAAGTCGCGGTGGAATAGGCGCTGGTGCCACCCATACAACATCTAATCTAATCCCTGTCAACAACCACGAAGGACCGGTTTCGATCTATTTTGGTTCTCATCAGCGTAGCGCAATTCGAGGCAGGGAAACGGATTTTACTATGGAGTATTCGTTTTTAACTCCAACTGCGCTACGCCGATGAGCTCCAAAATACATAGAAACCAGTCCGCGGTTGTTGTTGACAGAGAAAGATAATTAAGAAGTTTATACATTATAATAGTTTAGGAAAATGCGAAGCTAAAGATACATGGAAGAAACTTATTAATTTACGATTTTGTGGGAAGGCGCGTTACTTTGAAAAATGTGTTTAAGATTTCATCATCATCATCATCAAGTTATTCATAATAGATAAAAGTTAAAATAACGTTAGGTTTGTTTCACTCATTAAATATATTTTTTCTCGACTAGTTAGTATTTTTAAGAGTAAATTCAAGAGACCAAGAAGTATACATAGTCAGGTTATAAGGGATTTAAGTATACTTTCATAATCTTTCATAAAGAGATATGTAAGAAGGTTCTTTAAGAAATATCAAGTTGTTTATTAAAAGGTAGGAACAAATTATGATAATATCTTTTAGAGTATTCATAACATCTCCACCCAAATTTCTAGAGTGATAACTATAAACAGTGTTACTTTATATGAGAAAGAGAATGTCATTATTATTCAGAAACCATTGGCATAACTCAATTCTTCTACAAACATCTGGTAGTAAAAATGGTTGAACTAAAGTAATTTTATATGCAATTTATGCAATTTAAAGAATTTGTTTCACAAATATCATACGTAAACTGTGTTTATTATGCAAGCCTACGATTGGATTTTCTTAGAGACTGAGGAATATTCGTCGCACGTCTTGGATGTTTTTTTGCTGTTCGCTTATTATTAACGATTTTAAAAATATCCGTAAATTTATAAAACGTTCATCACAATCTTCAGAATATTAGCAAGCTAATAAATATAAAATAAATAATATTTAGTCATTGGAGTAAATAGAAGATACTAAAATTAGCATTTGGTTTGAAAATGATCACCTCAATTGTGTTGAAATTACAAATTTTAATAATGTGACATAAACGTAAATAAACTTTATTGTGTTTTTAAATACTAAAATTTTGATAAAGAACATCTAATTGAAATTTAAAACTGCATTCAAATGTAATAGTAAATGTGGATAATTGCCTTAATTACAATAGGCTACTTATAATATATTAAAACTATTTTGAAATTTAAAAATAATCAAATTATAAATCATTATTCTATAAGAAATTACAAAAGGATTAATCATAAACACTTGATTGAAGTTGATGTAAATAGAACTATGCATAAATAATTCAGCACGTGTACTGTTAAAAAATGATTTGTCATGGCAATATTATGTGGATAATTGTAGGTTATTTAAATTTTTTAAATTAGCATTATATATTATCGTCATTAACATAATAAACAAAAACGATATAACTTGATGCAATTTAGTTTATAATTCTTTCAGTGAAATGAAATTATTTTCTGTTTTTAACAACATAAAACAAGTGCGTAATTATTTGGTAATAAAATATTCTGCATAGTTTTTACAAAGTTGAAATGGAAATTACCACAATTAATATATTTATATTATGTATTTAATTTTAAAACAATTATAGGATATTATATATTGTTTCCTGCTACATTAAATTAAATCATTGTTTGCAAATTTTGTTTTGAACAAGACAGGACAGCGAAGTTCAAAATTATCACAAATTTGCCTAAATTGCGCAACTTCTTTTTACTTTAGTATAATGTCATTATGTAAATACAACATTCGAGACTTATCAGTCGGCGTTCTAGATAATTTTATAGCGTGATTTCGGTAGATTATAAAACATACATACATATTATTTTCCACTTATCATTGAGTCGGTTAAATTTTGTATGTAATTTTGTACCGATATCTGATAGAATAAATAGCAACCTCTTTTAAATAAATATTATTCAAATTTATGCGCCAATGTCGACAAAAAATGTTACCTAGAGATAGAAGTGTTCTACAAGGAACTAGGACACTTAGTGGGGAAATTAAAGGAATACGAGATTACATGAATAATGGGCGACTTCAACGAAAAGTTAGTCTAGGGAAAACGCGGAGATCTAATAGGTGATTATGATCTGGGATCTGGAACTGAGCAACAAGAGAGGATGGATTATATCAATTCTGCCAAACTACCAAAGCGCCGCTTATATACTTGGATCGCACCAACCGACACACCAGAGAACCCCATTCGGAACCAAATTGATTTCATATTAACAAACAAGAAAATTCAGAAATTTAACCAAAAAACTCACTACATTTAGTAGCGGAAAATCAAAACATAGATGAAAAGAAGGGAAGAGGAGTGGGAAATAGAAAAGAGAGATATGCGCAGCAAGTTACTAGAGCTAGAAGAAAAAAAGGAGAGGAGAGAAAAGGAGAAGAGACCCAACAATATTGTGCTAAGAAATGTTGTCATAAAAGGAGATAATGTATCTAAAGCTGTGAAAGAGGTGATAAAAGAGAAACTAGAGATAGATGCCGAGGTGGAGGATGCCTTTGAATTGAAAAAAGGAATCGATTATGTAATAATAAAGGGCCAAGAAAAAATAGAAATAAAAAAATGGAGGTAGAGAAGGTGCTGGGATCAGACCATTGACCGATAACTACAGAGATATGAATGGAGGAGTGTGCAGAAACATGATGGATGGAAGATAGCAGATGGAAGAAGAGCATTAGAGAGTATGAAACTTCAACTGGAAAATATTAAGTGGGGAGATATTGAGACCATAGAAGAGATGGAAGGGGTCATAGCCAGATGTAGGTACAGAGTGAGAAGAGGAAGTAGAGTGCAGCACCCATGGTTTGATCTGGAGTGTGCTGAAGCGAAGAGGGAATTACGGAAAGCGGTTAAAGATTGGAGAGTGGGATGGGGTGAGGAAAGTTTGGTGGTGCAGAAAAGAACAAGATACAGTAGGATGTATGAGGAGAAGAAGCTCCAATCAATCAAACAAATAGAAATAGAGATGAGGAGGTGCCAAAATGAAAAAGAATTGTGGTCGATATTAAAGAGAGGAGGCCAAACAATGAAGCAGGAGATATCATTAGCAGAGTGGGTGGGACACTGTGAGAGGATGTGTGGGGAGCCGCCAGGGGTAGGGGAGTATCAACACATGGAGGAAGTGGTGATGTTTACAGAGGGAGAAGTAGAAAGGGCTTTTGAGGATATTAAAAGAGGCAAGGCAGCGGGACTCAATGGGCTGAAGGCCGAAAGGTGGAAGATAGTGGAAGAAGAAGGAAAAAGGCAGTTCGGGGTCTTATTAAACAGGTTATGGAGAGGCGAGTCGGAATTGCCGGATTCGTGGCGAGTAGGGGTAATGTGCCCGGTACACAAGGGGGCAACAAAAGAGAGATTGGGAACTATAGAGGAATATCAATCATGTGCACCGGGTACAAGATAGCCATGACGGTAGTAAAGAACCGGCTAGAAGAAGAGGTGGAAGAAAAAGGGATAGTGCCGGAAACGCAAGGCGGATTTAGGAAGGGAAGGGGAACCCGAGATCAAATCTTTACGCTTGCTAGGGTGGTTGAGAGGATGTTAGAGGAAAAAAAGAGTGTGTAAGCGGTATTTGTTGACCTGAAAGCGGCGTATGACTCTGTGCCTAGAGAAAAATTGATGGAGTGTCTGAAGAGGAGAGGTGTGAGTAGTGTGACAGTTGAATGGGTGAGAAGGGTGTATAAAGAGCATGGATGAGAGCGAAAGTGGGCGAAAATATGTCAGACAAGATTAGGATGTGGAAGGGGGTAAGCTTGAGGAGGTTCTGAGAAAAGGGCAGGCGGGCGTATGCTGATGATGTAGTGTTACTGGCGCGAGAATGGGGAGAAATGAAAGATATGTTAGAAAGAGTGGAGAGGTATATGGATAAAAAGGGTTTGTGCGTGAATGTGAGGAAAACAAAGTGGATGAAGTTTAGGAATAGAGGAAGGGAAGGAAGAGTGGAAGAGTTGAAATGGAAAGGAGAAGTGATTGAGAGAGTGAAAGAATTTAAATATCTGGGATTTGTGTCAAATACTTGCAATAGAAAGCAAGGAAGGCATGGTGCATGGTAAAAAAGAGGTGGGGAAATCTGTTAGAAGGAAACATGCTAATGACGTGCAAACTGTGGGATGCGTGCGTGAACCCGATATTGATGTATGGTGTGGAAACATGGGGAATGAAAGAGTATGAATGTATTGAGAGAGAGCAAACGACGTTCTTGAAGCAGCTACTAGGAGTGGAAAGATCAACTCCTAGGTATATTCTGCTTCAGGAATCAAATAGGCATAGTCTGCATGTAGGGACAATGGAAAGTGTCTAGGTATGAGATGAATGTGAGTACGTGGAATAGTGAGAGGTTAGTAAGAGAGGTATGGAGAACTTGTTTGGGGGTAAGAGAGTGTAAATGGAGATTAGAAAGAAAAAAGATGTATGAAAGAGCGGGAGTGGCAGAAAAGGTAGTGAACGATTGGCTGGAACAGGGAGTGAATGTGTCGGCTTGTATGAGGGAAAATGGCTGGAAGTGGAAGCGCAAGAGCGACAAGAGTGTATTCGAAGGAGTGAGTACAACCCAATGTATGGAAGTTGGCAAGTGCATTGCAGGGTGCCAGAGTATCTATTGAAGACAGAGTGGGCAAGGTCCAAGAAAGTTACTCTGGCAAGGGCTAGATGTGGATCGGACGAGAATGGAAGGAAGCTATGGATGGGGGAAAGGTATGGCAGGTGTGCGTTGTGCGAGAGTGGAAGGGACACATGGAGCCATCTAGGCCAAGAGTGCAAGGAGGTGTGCGATGAATGGATAGGGAGAATAAAACGAATGGGTGAGTGGATGAGAGAGGATGGGGCAGCCGTAGAGATTGTGATAAGAGTGGGACGGGAAAAAGAAATCCGAAGAAAGGGGGTCTGAGATAAGGGGCTATTAATATTATTAATTAAGTATACAGGGTTGCTGATATATATGGAAACTGTCTAATATCTCCTAAAGTAAGAGAGCTAGGGAAAAATGTCAAGATACAAAAGTTTTAGGTTTTTTTTTAAACTATTAGAATAAAGATAAATTAAGTATACAGGATCAGTTAAAAAGTCAGGACGAAACAAACTTGCTTTTTCTTTAATGGAACACCCCGTATATTGTTCCATATTTCAATTCATCTCAAAATTCTACACAAAATTGGTATGGCACATCATAAGGCTAAACTTGACCATTTTAGAGATATCAAACTTTGAAAATCATTTTTTTTTTAATTATACAAAAATAGTTAGCCATCAAGTCACTTGTCAAAGCTAGGTAGGACGCAGCGTTGTTATGGAGATGGAAATCTCCATAACAACGCTGCATCATTACACACAAAACTACTTCTGATTGGATAATTTTCGCGCGAAAATGATACGTTTAAGTAAAACATATGATTTTCAAAGTTCGATATCTCTAAAACAGTCAAGTTTAGCTTTATGATGTGCTATACCAATTTTGTGTAGAATTTCAAGATGAATTGAAATATGGAACAATATGCGGGGTATTCCATTAAAGAAAAAGGAAGTTTTTATCGTCCTGACTTTCTAACTGATCCTGTACCGTTCATTTGTCTTTATTCTGATGGTGTTTAAGGATGCCAATAAAGGTCTTTTTTTCTAGTAGCGGATATCTTGTCCAAACCTGTTCCTTTTGTAATTACCGTAAAGGTAATATTAAAAACCATTAATGTATTACAGAGAAAGATCAGAGCAAACATATGTACTGCAAAGGACCATTGGATGAGAGAAAAATATGTCGAAATGGATTACCTACATTATAGACACGATATATTCAAAAACACGAAAAAATAAAAGAAGTTGTCTATATAGGAAAGTGCACACCGTAATGTTTGATGACTCAGATGCACTGATAATAGACGAGCATATTCTCATAAAATCTTGGGAGAACTACAAAACTCTTCCAAGACGATAGGGGTGTGGAAACGGCCCAATACCAAAACCACAAAGAAGGACCGGAAGTACTGCAACCCAAACAGAAGAAGAATTCTGCTAGTTCCCCTATTCCCTCCTGTATATATCTATTCAGGCGTTTTTTTATTGACTCCTGGCGCTTTTCCATTTTTTAGTTTTTTTTAATTACTTCTTTTACTTCATCCTCTTTTTTAAAATTGTCATCTTCACATCGTTTTTGCTCTCTTCTATTTCTTGTTCGGTCAGATATATATCCCCCGCCTTCGTCAGTAATTATGATTCCATATTTGTCTTTAATGTTCATCATATAATCTTTTTCTATTTTAGTTGCTTTAACGTTCCGTAAAATAGTTTTTGGTTTTCCTATAGTTCTTCTCATTCATTGTATTTTTAAACCTTGTCTATGTTTCTTGTTTTAATTAGCTTCTTTCCTGTTTTCTTTACATTCTTCGTTGACTGTTACTTTTTTTCAAATTTACATGCATTTCTTCCATTAAAATGTTTGTCTTACATTTTTTTCTGTATGTCATCAGTTCTCTTTACTTCTTTATTGACTGTTTCGAGTATAAATTTTATGAATATCTCCTATTTCTCATTAGTTCTCTAAATTTTTTGATGTATTTCTTAGTATTTTTCTTCGATTTTTGCTTTTTATTTTCGCCTTAACTTTTTCTTTTTTATCTTTTTCCACGCCATTTCCATTCTTAGCAACTGGATTTCACTCCTTACTTCAGCCAGTCTTTTTACTTTTACGTTCTTCACTTTGTTACAATTATTTTTGCTGATTAAGTTAACTAACGGGTGTCCAACAATTATTGCAGTCCCGGGTGGCGTTGGAATAAAAAACGTAGGTCGATTCTTACATGTGCCAAATAAATGAACTGACATGTTAATTGTCAAACATAACCTAAATGTGCATTTAAAATGTCAGCTCATTTATGTTAATTGTCAAACATAACCTAAATGTGCATTAAAAATGTCAGTTCATTTATTTGCAACATGTAAGAATCGACCTACGTTTTTTATTCGAACGCCACCCGGGACTGCAATAATTGTTGGACACCCGTTATATTATCAGCCTTAAAAGTTTTTATTATGTTTATAATCAACACATCTTTTTACCAACACTTGATATTATGATTTATTGAGTTTCAAGGAAAAGTTTGAGAAGTAATTATGTCTACTTATAATTATTTCTCAAATATGTCCGACATTTTCTCGAAACTCAATAAATCATAATATCAAGTGTAGGTAAAAAGATGTGTGGAGTATAAATATAATGAAATTACACCACAGAGTGTTCACGTGTTTTACAGATTGGGAAAGGACGTTTTGTTGTGTTCAAACGGAAATTTTCGATTAATTGGGTTTTGTCATTAAATTTAATTATCATGTTTATTAAACACGTATTGAAACTGCGCATAGAAATTGTAATCAACAAATTAAGTAATTGCATCATATCAAAACAAAACGAAATACAGTATGCATTGATTAATAATGTTTTATAATGAATCAAATAAAATTAGTATTTTAAACATTTTATCATTGTTGTTATGACCATTACTTTAACCATCATAAATCATATATCATATTTTCATTTTAAAACTAATTAATGTAATCTATCTTATGGATTTGCACATACTTATTTATCATATATAATGTAAAACCATTATTTAAGATAGGAATTCGATCGGATTTTTAAAGAAAGGATAATGTTAAGATAATTAAAATGTTAATTTTTGTTTTTGTCTGTAACTACTGCAAATAACATTTCGGTTATTCTGTTGTTCTTCTTTCTCTTGAGATCTCAATAGTATTCATATTGACTTTTTATTGGTTTTCTTATTTTTTTAAAGCCAATAAAGTATTTAAATGAGACTTGTTTCGTTAATAAAAACTAAAAGATGCATCAACTAGGCTTTCAGCTAAGAGACAATACAGCGTATTGCAAATCATAAGTTTAAACAAAGTTTTAAAAAAATCAAGGGTTTTCGTTACTTAAATGAGGAACTAAGCATAGCTCTTTTTCAAAAATGGGTGAATTGTTTGAAGAAACTCGTGCAATATCAGAAAAACCAAAAATAGATAAACCAAAATCATCAAGAATGGTAGAGAACGTGGATGGTGTAAACCAGTCCGTTCGTGACGATATACCTTGATCGTCATTACATCTGGATCGAGTTTGCCAAGGGTGATCAAATCATTGACCAGAGCACCTAGGCCTCACTAGGCCCGTTTAGCCACCCAAGGTGACGAACAAAGGACAGCACAGCGCTTGGAGGGGTTTTCCTAATGTTGACCATGTTCGGCCAGAGCTCCCCTAGCATGGACTCTCTAAGGTGGGCGAGAGCTGGGCAGGTGGGTAACACATGTTCCACTGCTTGCAGAGTAGTTGTGTGGTTCTCTAGGGGTATAGTTCGTGATAGGTCCATTTGTTGAGAGTAAATATCCGAAACGGATCCTCTTTTGGTTTTAGAACCATCGGTGTAAATTTTGAGGGTTTCCCCACCCTCTACTCTCCCGGTTCCTCTTTTTGTTGATACACACAAGTTATATTGAAGACGTAGCAGGGTGGTAAATTGTCCGTCTTCCTTCCAAGGAAGGTTGTCTTCTTGGCAGCCTCCTCTAAGAAGTGTCATTACATCGTATTATGTACAAAGACCTAAAGCCCACCCCATTATAAAATCAATTGACAAGAATTAAAACCCCAGGGTGCTTGTCAAATTGATCTCAACGAGAATTGACACAATTAGGTCTCTACACAGTCTTGATTTTCCTCCTACGGAACTATTCCTGTGGATTTATCTCAAATCTAAAGTTTGCCTCAACATACCAACTTTTCTGACCATCCATTACAAATTGCCAGCCATCAGAGTCCACCTGCCTAGCTACCATAAGAAATTTTAATGTTTGAATAAATGGACTCATTTATTCATTACGTCACTCATCGAAGGTTACATTTGGACGATATTCATTTTAATTATTAAATTCCCAAATTTTATAGTTTATAAAATGATAAACACATTTTCGATAGATGGCTTATTTTTTTAATTGGTCCACTAAATATAAACTTTCTTTTGGGACACTCTGTATAAAGTTTGTCGGCTTGTAACAATACAATAGACGTATTCACGCCGGCTAAGCATCTACAATTTGGGATATAAAAACGGTCAATTTAATATTAAGACTTAAAGTTCATAAAATTATTAAAGGCAAAAGTAGAATAGATAAATAAATAAGTTAATAATAATTGTTTCCACTTCCTAGACCTTTAAATGTTTCAATAAAACCAAACATTAGTTTATATATATTTTTAATAACGATAACTGACCGCAAGATAATAACAGCTTCCTTAATAGTAATATAAAAATAATTTTAATAATTAATATTATCCTTTGAGCCTTTACAGCGTCTTCTTGCAGACGTCCTCACTTTCGGGAACTTCGTGCACTGGTTCGTGGCTATGCCCTCTCCTTTCAATCACCATCTTCACGAGGTTATCGGATGGCTCCTTCATGTCGTACGCCCAGCCAATTCGCGCGAACAGGTTCAGAATAATCAAGGTTATGTTGATTCTACCGAACTCCGACGCCTTATAGTCCCATGGGAAGGTGTGGTGATAATTGTGCCACCCTTCGCCCATGGCGAACAATGATACCAAAATGTTTTCCCTTGGATTGATGCTCCTGAAGAAACAAATGAAAGTAATAAATTCAGTGAGGCTTATAAATAATCAAAAAATGTTTCAGACTTACGTGTCATAAGGTTTGTAGCCAAACATGTGGGCGGCGCTGTTGACCGACCAGGTGGAGTGCAACGTCAACATGTACCTCAAGAAGCACTGGGAGACGATGGCGTCGTACCATGTTTCGTTCCAGCAGTAAACTGGCAACAATGTCGGTAGAAGGAAGCAGAAGATAATTTTGAGAGGAAGGAATAATCTAAAATACAAAAATATTTTTACAATTGTCAATAATGATGTTTTGATCATTAAAAGTGACTTCCCACTGATTTTGATGGCTCATTCTGATGTTATTTGTGTTAATCAGAAAGAGCAATCTTGTATGTATTAACTTGTTTATTAATACATAATTTTAGCGTTAACAAACGAGATAAAGTCAAGTTTGTTATTTGTGATTAACAAAAATAAAATCAGAACGAGTCTACACAATCAGAAGGAAACCACTCTCCTCAGCAGATATTTTTTATGTTTATTTTATTATTTTGTTTAAGATTAACTTTCTTTCAATCATTAAAAATTGCTTCAAAGGTAAAAATATTTATATAGAAAACATTGGTTAAAAAAAAACTCTGCCTGCTTGTGTATTTTTTCTTTATCAAAATTATAGTAGTAGTAGTGTTTGGCTATCGACCACGTGGTCCTTCCGCCGTGTGGATTGTGTATTTGTGTGTGTGTAAATGAGCTT